>OX393551.1:57938744-58471243 GCA_947650365.1 Chamaelirium japonicum | reverse complement strand
ACACTAGATCGCGTGTTGTGCGGTGCGATTTCGGTGTTGCCGTTGCAATCCCTAACGATGTGCCGCACCACACACATAAAAATACGAAGCATGCGGGAGAAATTAGCACGTGGCGTAGTTCCCGTGGAGGGGTGGGGCACGTTCCTGTCTGTAAAATACAGCCTCATGATGAACGGGGTGGGGCAGATCCCGGGCAGTGCATGCCACTTCAATTGGTGGGCCCCCACAAGCGACTTGTCCTCAACGGTACCCTTGGCCCACGGCTTGTGGGCTTTGCGGACCGCGGTTCAAATTTATAATCAACACGTGGCAGCGTGGGGGTTCGACTTCAAACTTCTTTGAACGGATTACAAATCAGTGCGGTGGATGTTCCATGATAGGATACGGAGAGAATCAATCGGTTATAGATGTCGTGGGATTGTGTAGACGGACTTCTAGCACGGCTCCCTATTATAGCCAAATGAGCAATAGGGAGTGGATTTTTGTGGAGCACTCCAATCTGCTCCTAGCTCACTCCCAACGATTATCTACTGCCATCCGACGGTGCGTGCCAACGGCCATCTGCTGCACCGGCAGAGATGATTTGCAGTGGATTGGGGCCTCCGCTAGCGAGTAGTATCTCACTCTCCACATGAGTGGCGAGTTGAGTAGCGAATGGCGGTTTAGGAGCCAACTGGAGATTCTATAAGCAGTTATCGAAAAGCATTTCAATGGTTCCCCAATCTTAGGGTTGTTAATTGCCACAAAAAAAAGTCTTATCTCTCTCTCTCTCTCTCTCTCTCTCTCTCTCTCTCTCTCTCTCGGTTTGAAAGTTACAGTGTGAACGGGTGACTTCAAGTTGGGGTTGGTGATCCCAAACATTTCCTTTGTCAACAAGGCTGCATTTGGGCCTGCAAACCTACTCTTTTTAGGGGACTTATATTATTCATTTTCTTACTATTAAAGTAACTTTGAATTTAGATTTAGTTGGTATATAAAAATAAGAAAAGGGTTAATGTGTATTATGTGTGAGAGGTCCCTGATAACATATCCATCTTACGAACATGACCCTATAGTTTTATTTTGCCTAAGGTCCCTGTCTTTGTAAACCTGAAACTATCCTCCGTTTCTTATTTTCTCTCTACCAAACAACTCCCGGTGACGCCGGTGGCTGTGGCATCGGTGAGCAGCTCCGACGGCTGCAACAGAGGTGACGAGGGCACGGCCAATAGCTCAGGTGGCGATGACGGTTCAGCGAGCAGACCTCAGGTCTAGGGTTATCCCATGGCATGTAGATCTCAGGGTCAGGGTTAGATTCAGTTCGGTTCGGTTGCCGCAACGAGCGGCGGCGGTGTTCGGTGGCGACGAGCAGCTCCAACAAGCGGCTACTGCGGCGTTCGGTGGTTCAATAGTGGCGAGCAGCTCAATCAGCGGGGTTCAGTGGTTCGGTGACGACGATGGTTCACTGCAGGGGCGGACCCACATAGGGCCCAGGGGGGGCTGATGCCCCCCCCCCCCCACTCAATTTGGGAAAAGTTACACTTACCCCCTAGAAGTTTAGCTCAAAAACACTTAACCCCCCATATGCTTTATTTTGTTCCAAATCACTCCCTAAAGTTTGAAATTTTAGCACAATACCCCTTTCGTCAATTACTTGATTTCCTCATTTTGTAATTTTTATCTGATCTAACTAAACTTCAGGTGGGAGGGAAGTAAAATTTAATTTACTCAGAAAACAATTATAGCCAACTTTTGGTAGCCAACTTCACATGGAGGTGGCCACCACCAACCGTCACCGCCCCATCAGCCATCACCCCCCACCAGTCAATATCCATCGTCATGCCACCAACCACCGCCACATGGGCCACCCGTCGCCGCCAGTATTGGTGACCCACGACCCGACCTCACCATTTGCCGGCCACCGAAGCCCACCAGGGCCACCACTGTCCGGCCGACACCTACCGCGATCTGCCACCTCCCACGCACGTGCACCCATCCCCATAGAGTTCATCCCATGGCCCTTAGTGAATAAGAATCGAGTGGGAATCGAAGCCTATTTATAGGTTTTTGGGGATATGTATGAAATAAACCCCCTCGACCCCCCCCCCCCCACCCGCCCACCCCCCCCGCAAGAAAAGGATCTGGTCTATTATTTACAAACCATGCACTTTGATCGAGTTGGCCAATTATAGTTTCAAATTTTCGAATCACTCCGACGATCGAAATTCTTCTTCACTAGAGGCAAAATCCTAATATGCCTTCTGCTGTGCGATCGAATGAAGGGTAGGGACGTTGTCACGCCGCCTGCCGAAGCCTTCGACTGTGAGGCAGCGATTGTAATTACTTTTTAATAATTATGCCCCCCCTGAGGAAAAATCCTAGGTCTGCCACTGGTTCACTGGTTTGGTGGATCATATCGGTTGCATACCAAAAGAAAATTTAAATGATGTGGAGGGCAATTTTATCCATAGTATTTCAAAATTCTTAGACTTAAAAAGCATCTCCTTAAAAGGAGTTTTCACCAACCCCCCCCCCCCCGCCCCCCCCCCCCCCCCCCAAAAAAAAAAAAAAGCAGTTTGGTTTGGTTCTCCTCCAGTTGGTCAGTCGGTCGGCCGGTTGGTGGACTCAGCACCATCATAGCTGCATGCAGTCGGCTAGAGTTCTATTCATTGTGGGGTTGCCTACCATCGTGCGGTTGTAATGCGCCGGGCACACCAATCGGGGCTAACCGATCGCAGAAGATCTGAACTCAAAATAAAAGGAAGGGGGGGGGGGGGGGGACCCAGTAAAGTAAAAAAGATTTACTTTTATTTGACTAGCAGTTCTTTTCATTTACTTGAAAGAAACCCAGGTAACTAGGGATGGCAACGCTGTGGTTTTGGATAAAATCAAAACCGCACCGCAACACTGAACCGCCATGGTGTACCGTTATGTAAAATTGAAACCGCACCATGCGGTGCGGTGCACTGCGGTTTATTACTATAATGGTCTAAAGTCTAAACGGTACGATTTTATATAGTTTTGATCAAAACCGAAACCTCACTGCTACATCGAAATCGTACCGCGATGGTTTTAAATTTTGCCAAACTAAAACCGCACCTATAGCGGTTTTAAACCGCACCGCTGCCATCCCTGCAGGTAATTCTTCACGACAGCATTCCACTATGATTAATTTAGTTTTGAACAATACTTCACGCCAACAGGTGTTGGAGCTCGCAGCTCCTCTGTCCAAACTGAACCGTCAGCTGAACATCACTAGTGATATTTTGCTGTTTAGAGGTCTGACAGAATATCACTAGCCTTGGTGAATGTCACTAGTGATATTCTGTCAGAACTTGTTAATGGCTGAATATCACTAGTAATATTCATACAACGGTTCACATCGGACAAAGGAGCCGCGCGGAACACCTGTTGGAGTTAAGTATTGTTCTTTAGTTTTCCTAACCAACCCCCTCTCACGCTGTTCCCCAAACCTTGTGCCGGTTCCTCTTCAGCAAAGTTTCGCTCCCTTGGAAACCTCCGTCCGATGATCACAACGAGATCGCCAGCTAGCCCAGCTCAGGTAATATCCCTACTCCCCCCCCCCCCCCCCCCCCCCCGGTTGGATGTCCAGTCCATAAGGTCCGGCCCATCGTTGCTGGCCCATGACGAGGGTCCCACCATCTCATGCTGGTTCACTAAAGAACAGGAGCCGAGTAGGGGCTGGCAATGGGCCGGGCTTTGGGCCTATCAAATACATATATTTGAATAGGCCCGACCCGAAACCCGGTCCAACGTAGTATAAATAAGGCCCATATTTGGGCCCATTGCCAGTCCACGGATTCCTGTTACTCGGTGGGAAAGAAACCCACCTGTACGGATGAAGGATTTGAATTAGGGGTGGCAATGAGTCGGGTTCGTGTCGGGTCTAGTTTCGGGTCATGTCCAAAACCCCTAGACCCGCACCCAATCCGTTTAACTAATCGTGTCTAGATCCTAAACCCATACCCATACCCGACCCGTTAGACCCGTTTACTACACTGGTTTGTTCACTTGACCCGATCCGACTCGACCCGACCTAACCTGATAGACCCGCTGATACTATATATTACCGTATCAGATTGCGGGTAGACCCGACCCGACACGACCCGTTGAATTTTAAACAAGTCTTCCCGGGTCTACCGTGTCCAAACCCTAAACCCGGACCTGACCCGTTTATTAAACGGGTCTATCGTGTCGACCAGTTTACGGTCCAAACCCGTTTAGCCCTGACCCAGACCTGCTAACTTCGTGTCGGGTCCGAAATTGCCAGCCCTAATTTGAATTGATGGGATTCAAATGATATAAAATAGTCGCCCCGAACCTCGGAATCATTATGGTTTGGGGTCCGGCCATCGACACATGTTTCCACCTGTTTGATCACCCAGCCCTTATGATGGGTGCCTCCTAAGTTCTCTCGGTGGTATGTAGATCTCAAAAATCCGGAACCATCCAAATAGACAAAAAATAACATGCGCCGATGATTGGATCGGCGCCTAAGCTAAGGGCTTTAGATGGGATTTAATTGGTTTAAATGGAAGTTGGCCGAATTGGTTTGGCTGGATAAAAGTTGGCTGATCGGCTTAAGGGGATAAAATTGGGGCCGGTGCGCCTCCTCCCCCACGGGGTGCCATGAAGTCCTAGTGTCTTCATATACCCTCTGTGGACCTTCCCTTATGACCCGCGTTTTGTAGCGTGAGGAAATCTACCCTCCATTTACTTTTCATTCATTGCTCTTGAATGAGATTTGCTTTTGTTTGCTCTTTGCAATGTGACTAGCTGGTTCTTAAACAATGTGAAGTAAAATTTTAGTTTACTTGATTGTGTTGAAGATGGGTCAGACCGGCAAAGTAAGGGTTAGTAAATTAAAAGTAAGAAGACAAGTAAATCATTCAGATCAACCAGTAAATCTTATTTCCTTCTAGCTATTTGTATTGACCAGTAGGGTAAACCAGAAATTACATTTACTTTATGGATAGTTTTGCTGGATTGACCTCAAAGTAGGGGTGTCAACGGGTCGGGTCGTGTCTAGTTTCGGGTTGTGTCCAAAACCCCTAGACCCGGATCCGACCCGTTTAACTAATCGTGTATAGATCCTAAACCCGTACCCAACCCGCTAATAAACGGATAGACCCGATAAGACCTGTTTACCACAATTGTCTATTCGGTTGAGCCGATCTGACCTAATCCGACTTGACCCGATAGACCCACTGGTACTATATATTACGATATCGGATTGCGGGTAGACCCGACCCTACATGACCAGTTGAATTTTAAACGGGTCTTCTCGGGTCTACCGTGTCCAGATCCTAAACCCAGACCCGACCAGTTTATTAAACGGGTCTATCGTGTGGACCCGGCCGTTTACGATCCGAACCTGTTAAACCCTGACCCAGACCCACTAACTTCGTGTCGGGTCCAAAATTGCTAGCCCTACCTCAAAGTAAACCGAATTCAAAAAATAAAAAATACACAAATACAAAATTTGCCGCGCGCACGTACAAAATTGCAAAAATGTACGTCCTCGTCCCAAATAGTGTTTTCGGGGATTGGTGTTAAGCGTTCAATATGTCAGATTAAGCAACATGTAATGGGCCATTGATGGTATCCAAGAGTTGGAATCCATCTGTCTCAACCAACACAGATAAAGCTCTAGAGATTTTTGAAAGCTTGGGAACTCACTTCCAATGAGCTTGTGACTATGTGAATGAAGAGGGTTCGGTTTCTCTATTAAAACTAGTAAGAAACCGAAGCAATATCCAAATAAACTTGATGCACGCCACTTGACACAGACGGCATCACAGTCATCCGAAGAAATATGAGCGTGATTCACTTGTTAGAAAGAGAGAGAGACAAAGAGAGAGAGAGAGAGAGAGAGAGAGAGAGAGAGAGAGAGAGAGAGAGAGAGAGAGAGAGATGTTAACACACGGGAGAAGTATTGTCTATTCAATAGAGGTCCATGTGCCATAACACTGGGGGCTCCGTTTTAGTATATACTAGTAAGAAACCCTGGCAATGCCCAGATGAGCTTGATGCACAGCCATTTGGCACATATGACATCACAACTGTTCGAAGAAGTATGAATCTAAAATGAGTGTGATTCACTTGTTAGAGAGAGAGAGGGAGAGAGATTAACATCAAATGATAATTAAATGTCATTGAATGAGTGTTTTATTATCTTTATGGTAGATTTTTAATAGGATTTAAAACTGAGCCATGTTCACACATGGAAGAATGATTATGGTTCTTTAAAAGACGTCCACGTGTCACAACACGGGAGAGAGGCTTCCGTTTTAGTATATAGTATAGATACCCAAACAAATGGCCCTCAACAGTTGCATGTGAGTCGCTCCATAAAAAAAATCGAATAAAAAATAAATGAATGCTACCATTGAATGCAGCATAAAGGCGCTTCGCTCAACCCTTCAATGTGAAACACTTGGCCCCCAATATTAGTTGGGTCCTAGAGAAAACCGAATAAAAAATAAATAAATGCTATTAATGAATGCAGCGTTTAATGGAGCCATAACTTCTACATGTTCACACTAAAGCATAAAGATTCTACCTTCTAAGTTTTTATGTGGTTGCCATGTGTCACAACCTCCTTATGAGGCTTCCATTTTAGTATTATAACTAGTAAGAAACCCGGGCAATGCCCAGATGAGTTTGATGCACAGCCATTTGGCACAGATGACATACAACTGTTCGAAGAAATATGAAATCTAAAATGAGTGTGATTCACTTATTGGAGAGAGGGAAGGAGGGAGAGAGATTAACATCAAATGATAATTAAATGTCATTGAATGAGTGTTTTATTATCTTTATGATAGGTTTTTAATAGGATTTAAAGCTGGGCCATGTTCACACATGGAAGAATGATTAAGGTTCTTTAAAAGACGTCCACGTGTCACAACACGGGAGAGAGGCTTCCGTTTTAGTATATAGTATAGATAACTAGTAAGAAACCCGGCAATGCCCGAATGAGCTTGATGCACGCCATTTGGCAAAGACAACATCGCAACTGTTTGAAAAAGTGTAAAATATGAAGTGAGTGTGATTCACTTGTTAGAGAGAGAGAGAGAGATTAACATCAAATGACCATTAAATGCCATTGAATGAAAATTTATCATCTTTATGATAGGGTTTTAAATGGATTTAAAAGAGAGCCGCGTTCATACACTGAAGAAGAATTCTAACTCATTAAAAGACGTCCATGTGTCACAACACGGGAGAGAGGCTTCCATTTTAGTATATAGTATAGATATTAGATATTACATGTGCAATGAGAGTAAAGTTACAACATATAAATGTAAAGATAATTTTAAAATTATATCAAAGTAAAAGTCTCAAATCTTGAAAAAAGAAACGATTGTTGAAAAAAAAATTCATTGTATTGAAAAGGAAACATTACAATTAGGAATTGAAAGGGTATAATCCATGAAATTAAAAGGTAACTAAGGCTAAGGCTAGATTACTTGAGTCAAAGGATTTTGTGTTAAATGAGCATGGATCGATGTTCAGAATCGGTGACCAGTGCTCTATCAATGTATATGCACACATCCAAGTCATTCTTCCTACGACAACCAATATCCAATAGCCAATAACCAAGAGCCAAAACTCCTGATGCTGGAATACCAAGATGGATGAGGAGAGGTGAGGTGTCCAATGCCACGAGTTAGCCTCAATCCGCATGGAGAGATGGAGGTCATGAGCTTCTTATATAATTTCTCCTCCCAAACATAGAAGACATGTTTTAAAATTATGTGCTGCTACGGATTTCATAAGAACTCCGTAGTTAAGCATGGTCGGGCGAAACTAGTATTAGAATGGGTGACCTCCTGGGAAGTCCTCATTTGGGCACGGACACAACGGATAAAATCTTATGTGTTTGGGTGGATATTACAAAATTATATCAAAGTCGGTTCTCCTCGCAATCAGGGGGTTTAACCCTAGACATGGACGTGTCGCCCTTAAGGGGGGTGGATTCTGACGACCAAGATCCAATAGCCAATAGTTAAGACTCCTGATGCTGGGATACCAAGATGGATGAGGTGATGTGAGCTGTCCAAGGCCATGAGTTAGTCTCACATCGCCTGAAGAGAAGGAGATCTTGAGCTACTTTTATAATTTTTTCTCCTTAACATAAAAGACGTATTTTAAAACTGTGCGCTGCTACGGATTTTGTAAGAACTCCGTAGTTAAGCATGCTAGGATGAGAGTAGTACTAGAATGGGTGACCTTCTGCAAAGTCCTCGTGTGGGCACGGGTAAAGCAGACAATGTCATGTGTGTTTGGGACAGATGTTACACTTCCATTGGCCATGACCCCATTTTTGTTTCTCTTCATGTCCAATATCGATGACCAGTTGCTTCTGTTTTCTGAGTCGGTAAACTCTACCGTAGTGGTTAGCTATGAGTTTTATTTTAGTATATCATGTAATGAAATTATAATTTTTGATAATGAAAAGTAATATTGTTCTATTTCTTTATATAGTTGTAGATGATCTGGTTGATACCAAATGATGTTTTTTGGTAAGCCTCCCTCAAGGCCCTATCCATTGGTTCTAGTCAATTGGTAGGCCTTCCCTTAAGGACCCATCCATTAGTTCTAGTCAGTTTCTTTCAGTGGCCTCTTAGACTTGAGCTTGTGTGCTCCCCCGGAAAAAGATCTTCCAAGTGTGTTATATATAGTAGCGTCGTAGCGCTATATACACTTAGAAAGTAGTTTCTCATGTTGGTTGAGTTACCTCCTTCATGAAGTCATGTAGCTAGACCATCCCTGTGGTTGCCTTAAGCAGCCACTAAGTGATAGCACTTAATTAGGGGTTGCTTCAACCGTGGGTCTTCTCATCCCCTCTTTAAAATAGTGTTTTTTTTCGGACCCATAGATTTCACAAGGAAAAACAAACTTTTATGAATTCTCAATATTTGAACACTACATCAAATAAGGCCTTTCTCGGCGGCCATAAATGGCCGCAAGCTTAGTAAATCGGGGGCTTGGTTGCCGGTTATATAGCCGCATATGTTGTCGTCGTAATAGCCCTGGCTGCCGCAATTGATCTGGTTTTAACGGGGGCCAGGCCGCCACATTTGTTCTGAATTAAATGGGGGCAGGAAGCCGCATTTGTTTCAGTTAAAACAGGGGTCAAGCCACCGCTAATGGCCCGATTTTTTTTTGCGGTGGATGTGGCTAATGGCTCTATTTATATGGCCATAAATGCTCCTACGACGATGTGGCTAATGACTCTGTTTTTTGGCGGGAAATCGTTGGGCCACCTCATCTGGTATAACCGTGAAATCAGTTCATCTGGTATCACGGGCCAATCATAGATGCCGGGTCCAATCTCTCTCATGAGGACCACCGTTTAAATCAGATAAACATATAGTGTGCAGACTGCGCAGTTGCAGCTGAGTGTGGTGCATCTATCGTGGTGCCACCATCATATGGCTATGATGCACCTGTCTTGGTTGCTGCTGATTAATCCTGATTGCTTATCACATGAGTCTTTTCTGTTAACAGATGCAGCAAATTAATCGGATAGTATATAAGATACTAAGAAATTGATAAGCAACATATTGAAACATATAGCTTATACTCAGATGCATATAAATGACAGTGGGACCCGTAGCCATGCCTAGGGCCCATGGAGATGATAGTGGGACCACAGCCCTGCTTGGGCCCACAGAGATGACAGTGGGACTTGCAGCCCTGTCTGGGGCCCACGGAGATGACAGTGGGACCCGCAGTTCTGCTTGGGGCCCACGCATACTATCTGGGGTCTGATAAATCCTCCCGGGTATTTACCAAAACCCTCGATATTTCCAAACCTCTATAAATAGCCGATCCTGTAAATATTCTAGACGGAAATTCATTATTCCCAACTCCTCTTTTTATTTTCCAAAGCTCCTCGAGCCTTCTGGTAATCAGACTCAAGTCAAGCCTACTCCCCCCTCTGTTTACTTGTACAAGCACTCCTCACCTTCTTTGCCTCTACCTCTGCCTCCACTGCGGCCAACCACTTCATGAGAGGTCGAGTGACTTGCTTTCTCCCCCTCCGCCTTGGCAGCTCAGAAGAGAGGGGACTCGGTCTCTCGGCTGTAGCCGGCGACACATACTCCTACGAAGCCTTAGTTCCGGGGGTACCTACACATGCAAAGCAGGTCGATTAGCTTAATGATAATGGAAGGGCAATGCTACGGGTGCCAAAGCTCAAACACTTACCAGCCTCTGCCTCGTCGATGGTTGGTTAGTCAGGATTGAGTGGAAAGTGAGTAGAGAAAGTCTCTGCGACCTTCTCCACCTCGCCCTTCTCCTTCATCAAGGGTGCCAACCTGGCAGCCATCTGTGACGCGAGCCCAGTCGGCTCGATTATGACCAGTACTCTCTCGCCAACCACAGGGGGGAGGCCCGATCCCCCTCCGGCCTCGAAAATCGAGTCATCAAAGCAGAAAGGAGATTCCTTCGAAAACTCCCCTTTCTCCTCCTCCTCCTCGGTCCCCTTCTTCTTGAATAGCCCCTATTGTACGACCTCGAAGGCATAGGTCATCCCGGCTTGCTTCGTGCCCTCCTGGGACTCCTCTTCTAGGGCCTTCTCCATCTGGCAAGGCCAAGGGTCTGCATACATTGTATCCCTAGCCTTCTCTGCTACTCTAGGCTTCTTCGCTGCCCTGGCCTCCTCCTCTTCCTCTTCCTTATTGTCATCCTCTTCTCCCCCCTTCTTTGACTTCTCTTCACTTGAGCTATCCACGTGGGTGCTTAGCTTCTCTATTTCCTCCTGAGTCAGAAGAGGAGGGGACTTCGGCTTCTTAGCCTTCAAAGATCGCTTTGGGGTCTTGCTCGACCAAGCAACGACCTTCTTCACGACCGGAGCAAGCCTCGCCTTCTTGGACATGAGCTTCCGTTTGGTCCACGTCTTCCTTGACCGCTCCCTTACCATCCAGGTCTGGTGATCGCTTACCAGATGTTGTTGTGCCCTTTTCTTGTCTTCGTAATCCGAGTGCACAATGTCATTGTCCGTGTACCGACGAGGCAAACGGTGGAGCAGATTCGCCCCTCCGAAGCGAACGGGGCAGAAACTGAATTACTTCCACGAGCGTGTCCCACATGTCAGCTCAAGGAAGATATTATTGATGGTGGCCGCCTACTCCAACATTCTTGCCCTATTGCCCCCTGCCTTGTAGCACAGAACATCACCGTCCACTGCAAACTTCATAGCCTTTGGGACACCGACGACCATGCTCCAGTAAAGGACAAAGGCTAGTTAGTGAACGACTTATCCGAATCAAGGGTGTCTTTGATGGGTCGCAGAGTAGACACCCACTGGAGATGCCAGAACCTACTATGGCTGGTCCTTAGCTGCCACTTATACTGGTAGAAGAAGTAACCCAACTCAATGCGGGCCCAGTCGTTCTTCTTAGGCCTTGAATAGCACTGCCTCAACTCCTTCTAGCAGTTGGACTCTACGCGACAGAAATCATAGATTATCCTCCAGGTGTTTCCCCCATCCTGGCCCGAGCAGATCCCTGATATGTCAGCAGGCAAGCGATGAAAGGGGATAGTGGCAACATTAGGCCACAATTCAGATGACCTACTGAGATGATGGTCCCTGAGGCTTTCGTCGGACTGGCTTGAGCTAGGTAGATTGACCTCATGCCAAAGCCAAAATAGATAATTGATTCAGTGGTGGCCTTCTATCCATATTGTCGTTAAATGATTTTTTCCACAAGCACCACTTATGATTAATTAGCAGGAATCTATGATAGCCCATGTAATATTGTTTATGCTATTATGTAATTACATGGTGAAGTGTCCTCATTGCATACTGGGCAAGCCATTTTACCCTTGGTATTCCATCTGGATAGGTTACCATATGTTGGAAAGCCATTGATTGTCCACATCAAAGTGGCACGCAATTAAATTTATTTCCTAGTATAGGTATCGTAAGTTTCAATGCCAACTTCCCATAGATCCTTCAACGTACTCCTCAACTAAAGGCTGTAGATACACATCAATCACATTTCCAGGAGAATAAGATCTAGGTATAACCATAGACAATATGAAATTGGTTTGTTTCATGCAAATCCATGGTGGTAAATTGTATGGAACTATGATGACTGGCCATGTGCTATAAGAGATGCTCATGTTTCCAAAAGGATTCATCCCGTCACTTGCTAGACCAACTCTGACATTCCTTGAATCAGAAGCAAACTGCTCATGCAAATGATCAAAGTTCTTCCATACCTCTGACAGTGCAAGATATCTCATTACACTATCATCGATGCGTTGATCCTGATGCCATCGCATGTTTGAAGCCATCTTTTCAGACATAAAAAGTGTCTGCAATCTTTGTTTCAATGGAAAATAGCTTAGGGATTTTTTTGGAATTATTTTTTCGATCTCTTTCCATCTGCATTGACCACAAGTTGGACAATGGGTCTCTGATGTATTATCCTTCCAATACAGTATACAATCATTTTTACATGCATCTACTTTAGTATAGTTAAGTCCAAGATCACGGATTATCTTCTGACACTGGTTATAAGGTAATGTATGACCATCAGATAGAGCTTCAATAAGCAGGTCGAGCATCATCTTAAACGATTTATTGCTCCAACCATTTATGCATTTTATAAACAACAGTTTAACAATAAATGATAGTTTTGTGAATTTATTACAATTAGGATATAACTTCTACGATGCATCATTAAAAATTCTGGTATACCCCTCTGTATCCTCATATGTCTGATCTTCATCATATACAACGGATTTATCTTCAGATATAGTATGTGTCCCAAAAGCAGCATCTATGAGCTCATGCGTGTATGTCATCTTTTTTTGTTTCAGTTTTAGTACGATTTTGAGACAGAGAACTAGGTTCCTCAGGAATTTTCATGTTCTATAACCTAGTTCTATACCAAACTCAAATAAATCAATAATTACATTATCACGTGATTGATATTGGACAATCTTGTGGAGTTTACAAGAACAACGAATCATGTCCGGCCTCATATGCTTCTCTGGTAAACAGTAATAACCAAAATGATGGATCTCATTTCTATACTACATACTGGTTCGATTACTATCAACCCAGCTTATATTCATAACGTAAAATACCTTCATTAACAAACATTATTAATCATTATCGACCAAACATTATTTATATAATTAAGATGACAAAAAAGGAAGTATAACCCAAAATAAATCATGGTTGAATTCATAATTTAAAATTTTAATTTTGTTTCTGGTTTTGATTTAGAACGAAACTAAAATTATGGTTGAAAATACTATTAATTGTGTGTACTATAATTTTTAATCAAATTATTATTGTTAATACATGCTTTCTATTAATATCTACAAGGCGATAGATCCTATACACATACTAGAATGCCTAGACCCCTTAATAGCCGTTACTTTTTGGCTTGGACTATTCTGAAAAAATTTCGACAACATCTTCCTACAATTCTCCAAGTACACAAAATTAGAGTAGGGGCAAAAATGACACCATGTCTAACTATATATCTGAAAAATATTGGGAGTGCTGACAAAATTCTTCGAAATAGAACAATACCAAGAACATAGTGACTACTAGGAGACCTTGATATTCTAGCACCTCCTAGTGGGACTATTTATATATATAATCGATCACATATACTTTGGCCGATGACTACTATTATTGGCCAAAATATAAGGGTTCTATATATAAACAATCGATCTCTGATAATTTAACTGTCGTTGCTATGTTACAAAACATAACAATGAGTCAACAACAAGTGAATCAGCTAAATGTAAAGTTAGGAGTTTACTGATTGCTCATGATCCCATCGAACAAAAATTCTAACTTATGATATCCTTGTGTGTATGTGCAGTTAATTGATATCGTGTACTATAATTTAATTAAATATGTTGAATGCAATACATGAGTCTACTGCACATTCTATAACTATAAAAGTTTTAATCAAGTGTTGTCCCATGCCATAATCCTAATCAAGCATTATCTAATTAGTCTCGAAACACCAAACATCAGTTATGCCCCCCCACCCTCCTAGCATGTACGCCTTTATGAGCAAAATCCCTTGAAATCTATTAAAATAATATGGGCCACATATACCTAAATATCTGTAGTATTTTTGATCCCACTCAACCCCAGCTCTTCAAAATGATAAAAAAAAAAAAGAAAAATACCTTCTCGTCTTATTATACCCTGACTCTCCATCGAATCTACTGATGCCTTCTTCGTAGCCCCTCCATTATTCCCTGCGTCGATATCGGACCACTAAATATCAGAGACAAAACACTCTCTCGTGATCCCCCATAAGACATTTACATCATCAAATCTGTTATGATTTTAACAAATAATTTGGAAACAATTAGAAATTTACATATTAGTATGTCGCATGCAGATTTTTCTATATTTTTACATAATCATATTAGCTTTAACTAACCTAGTTGTCACTGTTCAAATTTCTGATGTTATGTTTTTGATAAGCCTTCAAATATTGTTTGGTTGTTTCTTTATTTTCTAATGAAATTTTTTTGAATAATGTTTAAAATTTCATTAGTACTAAACATTTTGTAAAATTAATAATTTTCTTATACTATGTCATTTGAAATATGTGAAGTGCAAAATATTTGTTTATATTAACAGTAAACCATTAGTTGATACACTATTGGGAGTGAATATATACAATTTTGAATCATACAAGCTCATAACTTCAAAGATATATGATATCATATAAGACAGTTAACTCAATTCCATCGCTGCAATTAACTAAGATAAAACTATATAAAATTATAAAAATATGATATGATTTATATCTTTGTGGTGTCCTATATCAACATTGATTACTTTGGCAGATAAATATTTTTTTGACTTGTATATACATTAAAAAAATCGATTCATACTATAAGGTTTCCTTAGATAACCAAATAACAATTTGGGGTAGAACTAGATCTTCAAAAAAATCAATTTGGTCGGCATATACTTACCTTTTTGAGATTGAAGAGAAGACTTCGGGCAATTGTTGTCTCCTATGGTTTACTATGGGCTAGACAACTTGATCGTAGGTGGAGTATTGACCGTCGGATAACTTAATCATTGCGATAGGGGATTTGATCGAAGGTCGGGCAACTAGATCGCAGTACGTGTCTCGGCTAGGGTTTTCGCAAAGGATCGTGAGCCGAAGTTGGAGGATCACACTAAGATGGTGGAAGATTGCGCGGAGAAGGTGGAGATTTTTGCGTGTATAAAATTTTATAGAAATTTTATGCACGGGCTAGAGTAAATGTCCCATTTGCGGCAGCTAATACATGCTGAGCGGCCGTCGTATTTGCCCCAAATTTTTGGCCGTCGTAGTTGACAATCTCAGGTGTTTGGTTGAGATATGAAATTTCTCACAAAAGAGTGATATTCTTTTTTCTTTCTTCCAAGGAAATCAAAGTGGTACAATTTGATTTGTTGACGCGGGAAATTAATTAATTACGGAAAGCCCCTCAAATTGGGTTGTGATAATGGAGATCGATCCAACACGTACCAAACAATAATAATCACCCCAATGATATATGCAACCACAAATGAACTCGAGGAATTCATCTTAGCACAGCGGTAGGTCGACCGGCGGCGGCTCCAGAGACTGCAGCAGCCCGACCCCATTGTCCACCAGGAACGACGTGGCCAATCCCCAGGTGAGATGCACGTCGAGGTGGCAGTGCATGAGCCAGACCCCCGGATTGTCCGCCTTGAACCGGATGACCACCCACCCGTTCACCGGCACGCTCACCGTGTTCCGCTCCGGCGGGTCCACCAGGTTGAACTTGGCCGCGTCCCTCGCCGCGTCGTAGTTCCCGAACCCCTGCGCCAGGATGTAGAACTGGTAGCCGTGGAGGTGCATCGGGTGGCTGTCGGCCGCGAAGATGTTGGTGTCCTGCAGCACCAGCTGGACCACCGACCCGAACTTCAGCGGGAACACCTTCGTCGCCGGCAGCGGCTGCCACAGGGCCCGGCTGATGTTCTTCGCCGTGTAGTCGAACTTCTTCGGCGGGACCCCCGGGAAGTCGGTGCTGAACACCCCCGGGACGCCGAGGTAGTGGGCCTGGAGCAAGGACAGCTTGGCCGGCCTCACGTAGGACACGTTGTTGACGCTGGCCGCGAACCGGGTCCCGTTCGGGCCCGCGCATCGCTTGTGGGGAGGGCAGTTGAAGAGGCCGAACCCGATGGTGAAGTAGAGGTTCTCGTCCACCGGCCCGGGGATCTTGACCGCGGCGGGGCTCTTGAGGCCGCTGGTGAAGCCGATGACGGCGCCAGTGTCGTTGAAGGCGGGGAGGGCGGGGAACGCCGGCGGGATACCTTGGCCCTTTCCGGAAGGGCAGGGGCTGAGTTTGTATTCGAGGATGGCGGTGGTGGTGGTGTTGTCGAAGGGGACGCCCTGGGCAGGGGCATAGGCCCGGGCCGCGATGTAGTAGCGGCCGGGCGGCTGGTTCGCAGTGACGAGTACGTCGGTGGTCTGGCCGGGCCCCAGCATGATGACGGAGGTGGGGAAGGGCCTGGTGTAGGCGGCGTCGGCCCCGACGACGGTCATCGTGTGTCCGGCGATGGCGACGAAGAGCTCGGTGTTCATGGCTGCGCTGATGAAGCGGAGGAGGATGGTGTCACCGAAGGCAACTGGAACCACCGTGGTGCCTGCATTGGGATGAGCAAGGTGCTACGTACATTAAAACAATTAACCCAATTCAATCTAACAAAAACTCAGGTTTGGGTCATGTCGGGCTCGATCTGGTTAGTCCAACCCAAGTTGCATCCCTAGCTACAAGTATCTGATAACATGCATGGTTGACAAACAGAAGGGCCCACCTTGGCTTGAGCAGTTGTAGAGATCACCGGGCTGGCCGTTGATGGTAAAGGCGTCCGAAATGTTTGGAGCCCCACCCGTACGTATCGCCTGTCTCACCACCTTGATCGGATTTGCGTTCCACCACTCCCCTGCTCATCATCATTCGTCAGAAGAGAGAGAGAGAGAGAGAGAGAGAGAGAGAGAGAGAGAGAGAGAGATTGTCACCGAGAATGATGGGAACTTCTCTGTGGGGCTTGGCGAAGGGATAGGCGGAGTTCTCTTTGGGGTGGATGATGAGGGCACCGTACGTGGTGGCCCTGAGCCAGGAGCTGTGCGCGTGCCACCACAGCGTCCCTTCCTGCCCCTCGATCGTGAACCGGTAGGTGTAGCTCCCGCCGGGCCGGATCGGGCACTGCGTCACGTACTCCGGCCCGTCGGCCCATCCCGTCCTCAGCTGCCTCACCCCATGCCTGGCGATCACGTGACCATCCAAGATGTAAACACGCTGGCCGCTAATGCTTCATGCACACGTGCGCATGTGATCTATATGCAGGGGAGTAGCCAGAAATTTTTTTGGTACGGGCTAAAGCTAAACTAGTTTTATTTTCCAATAAAACTTTTACTTTATAAAGAAATGCTAAGCAAAATTTTTTAAACGGACATCGACGGTACTATAAATTATATTAATATAAAAAAAGGTTAATTACATTTTGTCCTCGTGAACTTTAGCTTAAAAATATTTAACCCCTCTATAGTTAAAAAAATACATTTTGCCCCCATTGAAGTCAAATAAAAATTACATAATAAGAGAAATTAAGTAGTTGACAAAAGGAGTATTGTGCTAACATTTCAAACTTTAGGGAGCGTTTTGGAACAAACTAAACTATAGGGGGGTTAAGTGTTTTTGGCGGCCATTCATGTTTCGTGAGCACTCAGAGGCGATTGCGATTCACGTAAGTATCGCGAGAGGCCAAGGACCTCGCTGGGTTGATGCTAACTGATACATGTACTTAATAATATAATAATATGGATTAGTTTTTCTCAAAACTCGGTCGTGCTATAGCCCGGCCGAGCCAACTATTAGATCCGCCCATGTCTATATGTACGTACCAGTGGATAGTGACGTTGTATTTCGCGCGGTTGACAACGCTCACCACAAGGCTGTCCCCGTTTCTGACCTCCAGGGTGGGCCCGGGGAACTGCCCGTTCACCGTGATGATGTGGTGGGTCTTGCACAGCCTCTTCACTGGCGTCGCTTGAACCTGCTCCAGTGAATCGAATGTTAAAGAGAGAGAGAGAGAAGATCTAGAGAGAGCTAGAGAGAGAGAGAGAGAGAGAGAGAGAGAGAGAGAGAGAGAGAGAGAGAGAGAGAGAGAGAGAGAGAGAGAGAGAGAGAAGACATACGACGAAATCATGGTAATGAACCACTGCAGTGGCGTGAGTGAAGACAAGGGAGAGGGATAGAAGGAAGCAAAGGAACCAATAGTGAGACGCCATTTCCCTTGTGCTTGAGGTGTTTGATGCAATAGAAGGATCGGGGTTGCCCTTATATACACGGAGAGGGATCGAGGGGTGCCGGCAACAGTGGGGTTGTTATATGTGGTTGGCGGATTAGGTTTCGATTTGTAGTAAAAGTCCCTGGGCTTGTCGTTTTTTTTTAATGGGCCCACGGGCCCGCGGTAAAGCGCTTCTAAGTAGCACAGACCAGCTGTAAAGAGTTGTTGCACCCACCAGGCTATCACATAGACGGGCAGAAAATCCAAAAGGTGGTTGATCCCACCATAACACACAAGTCACTGTAGCCTATGGATCCAGGCCCAACCAATCCACCCGTAAAAAGGTCGCACTCAGCTTTGTCAGGCTAGCAACAGCGACCGACTTAGGTACCAGGCTGGACCATGGTTCACAACGGGCCGGCCATAACGGTGGGGTTTTTGCCTTTGCCAAATCTGTCTCCCCCTTTGACGATGGTGTTGGTTATATTACGTCCATGACCCGTTACTGCATTTGGGACGTTCTTATTTCTGCATGACTGCATGAACCCTAAGTCCAAGTCACGTGACATCATTGGAAGGGCTGAACAAGTCTGGCTTGCTTGCTAGCTAGCCTCATTGGGCATCCATGTCAACCCTCTGGTCAAACATAAGCTCATGCTTGAAAGAGCATTAATGATATTCAACCAGATAAAAAGGTTTACATACTCTTTACATTTTACATTAGGGGTGGCAATCAGTCGGGGTCGGATCGGACCTACACATACCTGGCCCGTATCCATACCCATTCAGGTATGGCAAGGTGCATACCCTACCCATACCCATTCGGGTAAAAGATAGTGTATACCTGATCCATACCCAATAGAATTTCGAGTAAGAATTGTTATAATTTTCTCTCTTTTTTTTCATTATATACATAATTATTTGTGAGAAAAAAAAAAAATCAAGGTATCACAATGTATTGTTAAGAAGCTAGCTCTTTTGGTTTCTTTATCACAATGGTTTTGATAGAGTACAAGTTTGGGTAGGGATATGACTTCGGTTAGAATTTAGGTATACGACAAGTTTGGGTCGGATCGGACCTAATGTTTTGGGTCGGGTTAGGATTGGATTTTCGGAGTCCATCACCACCCCTACTTTACATGTACACTCCATCACAGCTTTCGTTTGCCTTCCTACAGGGGCTGAGTGTGATTCACCGGTCTGGTCTCGGTGCAACGTACGGTTGTAATCGGGTTGTTGGGTTAGCCGCTTGCGGTATGAGGATGGCCCGGTACAAACCCACCATGGGTTTTTTGGTTTAAAACCTAATAGACCTTAACTAAAGTTGTACCTGTTAATGATGTGGTTTAGTGATGAGTCATAGTTCTTAGATCAATCCAGCGGATGGTTGGATTGATTCCGGTTATTAGGGTTTTTGGAATGGTGTCCTGATTTAGTTATAAATAAGATGCCTCAAATCTATTAGGTATCTGTTTGATATCATCTAGCTTCTTGACGGCCAAAAACTAAACCAAAAATACCTCTCCCTCTCCTCCCTACTCTTTCGATCGTGCGACGACGACGGCGTGAGGAGAACGAAGAGGATTCGACTACGTGGGAGACGCATCGCATCGAGGAGTCATCTACCTGCGATTCATCCCTTGGTTCGTTATGACGGAGGTACATCTCGATCTTCGCTTCCGCTATGGATAGATCCGATCTTCGTGTCGGATCTTATTTGGTTTGATGAGATCTCCCATGATGCAGATATTTTTTCTTACACGGGTCTGTAAAGTTTTTTATCCGGTTTAATTGTATTTTCAAGCAAGCTCACCTTTTCCACTCTAGGGTTTCTTAATTATAAGAGGTACGACCATGTGGTGAGGTTTGGTTAGGGTTGTTAGGGGACGGGTGACTATTTTGCCACATTGAGTATGATCCATCTGAAGACTACATTGCCGTGCACAAAGGGGGCCAAGTGGAATAAGTATAATAATATTCAATTCAGCTTCGATCTCCTTTCAGGATTATTTATGAAAAATATCAGTTCTACTTGCTTTCTCTCAATCAACTCATAAAGGGAGAGCGCCTAATCCATGCTCCTAACCTTGATTAATTAAGACCTTGAAGTAGGCCAGGTGTCTATTTAGTTAAAGGCCATCGACGCTTTACGACAATTCCATGTGTTGCTTAACCACATGCCTAACTTGCACATCATCGACCTAGGAGTTGATTTTCTTGGCTTCGGAGGTGAGCCCTAACGAGTTTCGTATTAATATTAATATGTCGTTACCGATTAGATTATTATATGTTTTATCATTAATTTTTGTCATCAGAGGTTTTGATGGGATAAAAAGGAAGACTTAGTCAAAAGCACTTTTTAGGAGATGTTTTTGAGTTACAGGCCCTGTAGAAGCAATAATATTTGAGCTCCCAGCCCCTCCAAAAATTAAAAAACACGGTTTACATCAAACCACCCCACCTCCAGTTTTGAGTTTTCAATCCCTAATCATAAATGACAAAAATATCCTTCCTTTATTATAGTACAGTACCGATTCGGTTGCTATAGTGATTCGCTGTAGAAACGAAAAAATCATTTTCAACCGAATTGTTATTGCTCCAGTGAAATCATTGTAGCAATTTGGAGCATCAATTCGGTCAGCAAAGTAACAATTCGATAGCTATAGTGATTTCACTGTAGCGAAATCACACTGGCTGCTTCAGTAAAATCACTATAGCAATCGTTGTACAAGAACTATTACTGAATTGTTACTCTAACTTGCCGAATTGATACTCAAGGATAAAGTCCAGCAAAATAAATAAGGGAGGCTTAGTGAACGGTCCTGACAAGAGCCAGATCAGTTTAAGGGGAAGGACAACTGATAAAATGGTGTTGCACCAGGTCCCTCCCGAAAAGGATGTAGCGAGAGCAAGTCCCACATGTGAATTTTATCCATTTTTAATGATCAAATTGTCCCTTACAACATGCCCCTTCGTCCTTGTAGCTACATGACTCAATCCTTGGATTTGCTACAGTGATTTCACTGTAACAAAAAAATGGATGCGATTTCATGAGAAAAAAACTGCTATAGTGATTTCACTGTAGCAAGAGTAACAGTCTACGCAGATTCTTATTTACAAAGATTGTTACTCAATCTGCAAAGATTATTACTCTTTTGCTACAATACTTTTACTGTAGCAATTTTTTTCCCCGGCACGATTTTTTTAAAATATATATTTTTTTCTATGATAATTTCACTGTAGCATAAAGATTAACAATTGCGCAAATTGTTACTCAATCGGTACAAATTGTTACTCTTTTGTTACAATGGTTCCATTGTAGCAAAAAAATAAACTTTTTCGGTAAAATTTCATTGAAAGAAATTTTACTTATAGTGATTTCACTATAGCAAGTGACAATTTTTAAAGATTGTTACTCTTTTTGCTACAGTGCTTATGTCACGCTCGGACAGGGCTCACATGAACAGCTGCACATAAGGGTCATGCTCGGACCTTGCTCCATGTACAACTGCATGTAGGGGTAATTTAGACATTTACCAATCGAGAGGTTTTATCACCAATAACCAACGTTGACCGACTTCATCTTTAAATACCATTGGGTAGAAGGACCTATCAGCAATAACCCCAATAAATAAATAAATAAATAAATAATCGAGAGGTAAAATGGACATTTAAAAAAAAGGAAACAAGAGAGGAACTTACCGCTATGGCTTATCGTGATATGGGGTTAGTTAGAAGGGCCTTAGACTAATAATTAACCCTTAAGAAATAAATATTGAGAGAGGATCGCTCCTTGTTAGTCAAGGACGAGGTGGTTGTGTTGTGAAGCTGGATTTTGAATCCGTTAACATGGAAAAGACTGGGGCTAACAGAAAAAGAGGACAGCGACGGGGCGACAAAGATTGCATTAGGTGAGGATTTCATATCTAATTCGGAGGCTAATTTTATATATTACCCTCGCGCGACGACTCCTAGGGATGGTAACGGGTCGGGTTTGGGGCGGGTCGGTCCTATCCCGAATCCGCCCCATTATATTATATCCCGCCTTATACCCATTCCAAACCCGCGTCGGGTTTTAAGAATAATTTTCAAACCCGTACCAATTAGCATTGGAAAAACCCGTGCCCGCCCTGCCCCATCTCGTTTATGCATTGCTGGTCGGGTCGGGTCAGATCGGCTTTATAAAAAACTACATATTTAACTTCTTAGGCCCACCTAATCGTAGCTCTACATAGCAAATGTTCCTACTATATTACGATCACGCAGTTATAAGCACAAGTCAGCTTATTATATGATCTTGATAAGTTATATATCCGGGTCGGGTCAGGACGATTGGAGTAAAACCCGAATCCGATCCGATCCCGACCGGGTTTCAAATTCACATCCGAAATCCATCCCAAATCCGTTTTTTAGCATCCCAAACCCGTCCCAATAGGATCAGTTCAGGTCGGGTAATCTGATAAACCCGAATAATTGCCATCCCTAACGACTCCCATCGTAAACAAGGGGGAAAAAAAAAAGTCTCGGAAGAAGATTCGGAGGATTGACCTCCGTAAAGCAGTTCTAGATGGTGACCCAATCCATGACAGCACCTTGGTCAGGTCAGGTCAGGAGATCCGTGGAAAATACTATTTAACCCGAATGCTTTACCCATTTTGTTTTAACCAGAATGATGTGTCCTGATCACAGCCATCCGTTGCATCAAGTCTCGAACAATGAATAGCACTCAGCCCTAACCAGCAGGTAAAGGAGGGTTGTGATTGGATGCCACGTCATTCTGGTTAACCATTCGGGTGGAATAGCATTGCTCGAGATTATGCTACAACTTCCGACCCAGGCTTCAACGATGTAAAGATATGGAAAGAGGCACACAATAGGTAGGACGAAGACTTGGGTCGGATCCATGCAAGATGTGAAATCCAAATTTGATGAGCTAGTCGGGCTTGGGTAAAGAATGGGATTAGGTTATAGTGTTTAGGTTCGAGTAGGTAGCCTTGACATTTGCCGTGAAGAGGAGGGCTGTTTTCGAGTAGGAAGACCCATGTGTACCGGATCGACACCATCTCCTCTGGTCATTTTTTTTTTTTTTTTTGGTACTAGATCTAATGACTACGACGGTCATCAACTGGTGGGAGTCACAATCGGACTCTCGGAGGCGCCACATGCCAGCGCAACAAGGGGATAAGGCCCCACCACACCGCCGCTCCGGCGAACCCAACCACCACCATAACATCGCCACCACCGGCGGAGTACAACACCACACAGGACGGATCAAAATCTCCAACAGAAAATAAAAATAAACCCACACACAAAAAGGATAAAAAAATCAAACCCAAAGCGGAGGTCGCCGGCTCCGGGGAAGACCACCACCAGTAGACCGACCGCAAAAATGTTTGGGGACATCGACAACCACCAAGCTACCATCGATCAACGGTCAGCGGCGGACTGGTGGCTGGATCAGCCAAGACCATAGCAGACTAGCATGAGGCCACGATCCCGAAGTCGGGCCTTGGCCAACGAAACATGCAGAGGGTCCCCGCCGCCCCCGGAGCTTCGACCACAAAACACCACCACCGGAAAAACCCCTATCTACAAGGGGAAGAAAGGGACCAAATCCGAGCCCCAGCCACCTCCAAACCCACGTCCTGGCCTCCCCGGAGCCACCGGCGACGTCCTAGGAGGCCAAGAGAGCATGCCAAAACCCTAGATATAGGGGAAAAGGAAAAGGGTTAAAACGGTGCTCCGAGCCCCACTGGTTGGCTCTCTCTATCTAATTGTTGATTACTGTGATGATCACATACGCATAGTTTTGTTTTTGTACATTACACTTGCTTTTAAAGGTTCACAAACAATAGAGCCTCTTGGAGCAATGAGATGTTGAGTTATGGCTAAGTTTAAAAGTCCAGGAAAACCCTACTATCTAATCGATCAGTGGGTCATGTCCGATCGATCGATTTTGTTGTACAGGAGATACATTCTGGAAAACCGATTGGTTATTTTATAGACCGATCGGATTTACTCATGACGGTCTTTTCCCAAGTAGGGAGCCAAACCAACCTATTGGCCCTAAAGGCTGACTGATCGGTTTATTTGCATCCAAATCCGGGCATTTTGGGGTTGGATATTATATGTGATTTAAACCTATGCTGTATAAAGGGTGTAGAGGGACCATACTTGGTGCTGTAGACTGGACGATTTGAGAAAGGCTTGGTGAGATTTTTGAGAGGAAGAGAAATCCTAGGGCGAATAAGATCTTCTCGTTGAAGTTGAGCGCTACTGGCGTGGATCATCTTTGCCTGTGGTTTTATCCCGCAAAGATTTTCATGTAAAATATGTCTCTTCTATATGTGCTTTGTGTTTGTGTTTGAATTTTTCCTACTTTATACTTTGTTACTACTATAGATAGAGATTGAGGATGTGTTTCGCGATTGATCCATTGGAGGATCGATGCCAGGAGTTGAATGGTGGTACGGTATTGATGGGCAACGATGTCGCCTCCAAGACGATTAAAAATAAGAAGTCATGATATGTATATACATGATGACATTGTGAAGACGCCGACTAATGTTAGGCACATTCTAGAGTTACAGAAAAATTTGATTTATTTTAGTAGTTTGGAAATGATGAGTTGCAAATTCATCGCTCAAGGTGAAATTCTAAAGATATCTCGAGCGAATATGATTATTGTAAAGGGTGACAAAGTCGGGAGCCTCTACGTCCTTTCTAGGAGCATAGTTATTGGCAGTGCGACTATTTCTAGTTCGTTGGAAGATCATGAGGTAATCTCGTCACATTTGTGGCATATGCGTCTAAACCACATGAGCACGTGAGGTCTATCAAAATTGAGCAAGTGTGATTTGCTATGTGTGAAGAACGCCAAATTCGACTTTTGTGAACATTATGTTTTCGAGAAGCAAGATCGCGTTAAGTTTGATTCTGCAATTCATCATACGAAGGGAACGTTAGATTACATCCATGCAGATGTTTGGGGTCCGTCAAGAGTTGCTTCAAATGGAGGATCATGGCTCTTTGTGTACTTAATAAACGACACGACTATTCCAAGAAGATTTGATTTACATATTGAAGACCAAAGATAGGTATTTGAGAGGTTCAAGCGATGAAAAACTTTGATGGAAAAACAGAATGGCACGAAGCTTAAGCGTCTCTGCAACGATATGGGGGAGAATTTACATCAAAAGCATACAAGAAGTATTGTGAGAATGAAAGCATTGCTAGACACTTCATATTGCGGGATATAGAAACAGAATTGCGTCATTTGAGCGGATGAACCACACCTTACTTGAGCGACACGATGCATGATATATGAGTTGGCCTTGAATAAAGAGATTTGGACAAAGGCTATTAACACAACATGTTATTTGGTGAACATGTCACATGCTACTGTGATTGGTTTGAGAAATCCATAGGAGGTTTAATCTAGCAAACCGGCGGATTACTCGATCTTGCAAGTATTTGGATGCCCAGCTTCATATCACATCAAAGATAGTAACCTAGACCCTCGAGCGAAGAAAGACATATTCTTGGAGTATGCTTTAGGAGTTAAGGGTTGTAGGTTGAACTACCAATAATCATAGTCGTTCATTACTAGTAGAGGGATGACTTTCGATAAGACTTTGTTAATACTTCCAGCAAGCAGGGGATAGAGATCGATCTTGAGAGCGAAGGTTACGTGATCTTGTGCAGGTGGAGCTACATGCTTCTAAGGCATCTACAGAGGTAGTGTATACTACTCCATCGTTGTACACTAGTACGAAGGAGACATCACAGGTTCCTAAGCATTAGTCATTGGCAGCCGGTAGGGCAAGAACTATCAAAGCTCCAATAAGATTTAGTTACGAGGAGTTAGTAAACAGTTCAGGATAGTGACTATGTTTATTGGGGCACAACCATGAGTGAAGATATTGAATCTCCACATGAATCAGATTTGAAAGTTTGTTGCGAGACCCATATGACAGAAGGTGATTGGTGGCAATAAATTACTTACAGAAAAAAAAAAAAAAAAAAAAAAAAGGGGATGTCAACTACAACAAAGTGTTTTCACTAGTGGAAAACACACCTCCATCCGCATTTTGTTCGCCATGGTGGCATTGTTTGATCTCAAAGTAGAGCAGCTTGATGGAAAGACGATATTCTTGCATTGCAATTTGGAGGAGCATATCCACATGCAACAGCCGAGGAGTACGTGATGGAAGAAAATGACAATGTGTGCAGATTGAGAAAGTCCTTGTATGGGACCAAGCAATCAGTGAGACAATGGTATAAAAGGTTTGATGCATTCATGGCGAATTATGGGTGCATCAGAAGTGAGTATGATCACTGCGTCTACTTCAAAAGACTTCATGACATTTTTATGATATACCTCGGCTTCTTCTATATATGGTTGGCATGCTCATTGCTACAAAAAGCATGCCAACTATTGATGTTTTAAAATCTAAGTAGAGTGACGAGTTTGAGAAAGAAAACTTACATAGTGCAAAAAAATAAAAAAGATATGGAGATTACCAAAAATCGAAAATGTGATACAGTTCTTTTGACACAAATGAGTTATCTGAAAAAGGTGGCACCATGTAATAAACATTTTTTAAACTCATATTACCTAACATGTTTTAAGCGTCAATTTTTTTTTTTTTTAAATTTCAAACTGGTCTCTATTTCAAACAACTCTACTTCTCTATTTGAAACAACATAGGTATGTATTTCAAATAGAAAAGTGTTGACAATCAGATCGTAAGAAATTGTGCTAGAAGTAATTTACGAGCAAACTTAACCATAATCTAATTGATGGTCTTGTTTTCAATTGAGCATTGCACTAATCCCTAACTTACGTAAACGGAATCATCGTCCTAGCTCTAATTTAATTAATTGCCTTTGCATCAATCATTACATTATCTCTAGTAGTTTACAAAATTATGTATATCTTAAAACAAGTCTAAAATGTTTTATGTACTTTTTTTCATGATTTAAAATTGAACAATGATAGAGAAGCCATTCTATAGGCCCCATGAGGAAGCCTCATTAGGTGTCAACCATCCAATGGCTTACCAATTTTATGTGAAAAACAAAACCAAGATGAAATACCTTTATTGTCCTCAAGAGCATGATACATACATGGCAAGCATCGGCTTCATTCCCTTCACATTTTTTAAATAATACTTTTTGAAATTTGAGTTTTTTACTTTAAATTTTTCATAACTTCTTGTATACATATCAAAATTTTATAAAATTTATATTTTTTGAATATCCTCATGAAACTCTACAAAACTAGACCTATATTGCATATGAAATTCTAAGAAAAAAATTTGGATATAAGACTACCCTAGGGTTGTAAAAAAAATCCATCGATCCGAGCCCGACCCAACCCGATTAATGGTCTGACCCGGCTCGAACACACCATGGGCCGGGCTAGGGCTACCACCTTGAGCCCACAACCTGGCCCAAACACACCATGGGCCGGATTGGGGTTGCCACCTTGAGTCTGCAACCCAGCTCGATTGTTATAAAAAACTGAAAATATCACTTTTGAAACTTGGTTTTTCGTTAACTGACTAAATATCACTTACAAAAGCAAATGTCACGTAAAACTAACAGATGCAAAATCAAGAGACTTTATCGGACAAAAATTATAAATAAAAGTCTCTTAATTTTACAACTGTCAAAAACTGAAAATATCATTTTCGAAATCTTCGATTCACGTTACCTGACTAAATGTCACTTACAAATGCAAATGTCACGTGAAAATGACACTTGCAAAATCAAGACAATGTATCGAAGACATTTTCAATTTGTGACAGTTGTTAAATGAACACTTTTATCAGCATTTTGTGTTCGATAAAAAGTCTCTTGATTTTGTAACGGTCACTTTTACGTGACATTTACTTTTGTAAGTGACGTTTAGTCAGTTAATATGAAACCAAGATTTCAAAAGTGACATTTTTAATTTTTTTATAACAATCGGCACTAGCTGCGAGCTCAAGGTAGCAACTCGAGCTCGGCCCATAGTGTGTTTAGGCCGCTATCGAGCTGGGCCGGGCTCGAGCCGAGTTCAGACCGATGGGCTTTTTTTACAATCCTAGAATAATCTTATATCCAAATTTTTATTCTTAGAATTTCATAGGCAAAATTGATCTAGTTTTATAGAGCTTGATTAGTAGATTTCAAAAATATAAATTTTTTATAATTTCAATGAGTACACAAAAAGTTATAATTTTTAAAAAATAAAAAACACAACTTACAAATAAAACAAACAGCTCATTCTTTAATATTTTTAAAAGCTGAAGGTAAGGCAAACCAAGGGTATAAGGGTTTGATTTGAATTACCATGTCAAGGGGGCTTTGTTGTGGCCTATAGAATGTGAGATCTAAATCATTTTCCTTTAAAATTTAATCTTAACTATTAAACCTTGAGTATCCACTTTTCAAAGAAGATAATAAAAAAAACAAATAAAAGGAGGTTTTGCTAACAGAGTCCCTAACATCTTCAGTGCCACACTTCAAATCAAACATTAAGTATCTATGAACGTTAAGCTAAGAATATATATTATTATTTAAAACAAATAAAATTGTTATCAGATCCACAGTCGGATTATCAAGCTTGGATCTAGCCTACCTTAATGATGATAAAACTTGGGGGACTTAGTGAACAGTCCAAAACAAGAGTTTCGTTTAGGCCTAAGGACAGAGGACGAAAATGCTCAATCAAGTTATTATGCTTAAAAGGAACTTGTCAGAAAGTTTATAACCATAGAACTAGAAATGTAATATCCTCAAGTTCTTCATTATAAAGAAAAGGGTTATTTTGACTTTGCCCCCCAAACTTTGCCTTGAATGAGACTTTACCCCCATATTTTCACTAATTAGACTTTACCCCCCAAAACTAACTGTTCCGTCAGCTCACAAAAGAAATAAAATTTTGGAGGGTGAGCTGACGGGACAGTTAGTTTTGGGGGGTAATGTCTAATTAATAAAAATATGGGGGGTAAAGTCTAATTCAAGGCAAAGTTTGGGGGGCAAAGTCAAAATAACCCAAAAGAAAACAAGAAAACTAGAGAGAATGCCATAAGTAACAAGGCCAGATGATACTACTATCAGTGTAGGAGGGTATGTCATATTAAATCTCAAAGAATCTTATTCAGTGCACACATCTCCATCACAACAGGAGGATTACCTAGTAATAAAAAAAGGAAAACAACAATAATAAATAAATAAATAACAAAATTCATGCTGCAAAAGCACAGGGCATGAAGATCTATACCTAAAGCATCCCAGTGGGGCGGGGGTTCTCCCACCAAGCACAAGAACAGGATCGGAAGTCGGGCAAAAAACCAATCGCCGACGAGGCGACGACCCACTGCTCCTGCTATGATGCCGCCGCAGCCCTAAATCGACTGCTTCAACGACTCCAACAGCTTCAACTTGGAATCACATGCACGGTTAAACTCCAACAATTGTGCCCGCTGTGCCCCGACAATCTTTCTCACCACAGTAGCAGAACTCCAGGATTGCATGGCGCCAGATATCCTATCGCCCAATTCTGAGTTGCTTGGAGATGCCTGTTCCAAAACATGGAGAGCACAACCAGGCCCTTCCTCGCCCTCCTCTCTTCCATGTAGATGAGACAGTAGAACATCCATACTTTCATCCTCCGGCCTATTGATTTGATTGACCAGCCATTTTTGCACGGATTGTATCGCATTGCTCGAACACTGCATTGAGCTCCGTATCGCCTGCAACTGCAGCAAGTTCGGCTGATCGACAGCACCGATTTTCTTTTTCTTCTTGCTAGATGGAAGCATTGACCGGATGCAAGACTGTATTACTAAGATGTGCCATGAAAGGGACTCCGTAACCAACTCAACCAAGACCGGAAGGCTGCCTCCAGGATTTGTCAGTATTGGTTGTGCGCATATCAATTGCTCGGTGATGCAATTCTCGACCAGGCTATCAACAGTTTGCCATGAACTTGAATTGTTTTCATCTCGATTGAGAACCTCTGGATGATGGGAACACATGTTCCATGCATTGACAAAAATGGCAAAATTTACCCAATAGACCATGTCCGAGTCAAAATCCTGTCATGGCATTTAAATAAGGGGTAATTAGCTATAGGCCCAGTATAATGGTATTGATTTACATTAAGCCCACCGAATAGTATTGGTTTACCTTAAGTCCACGAAATATATTTAGATTAAAAGATGATCATGTACAACAGTTTGTACGCATTAGAGATCTTCTAACCAGTTTTTGATGAGTTGTTTTTTTAAAAATGTCAAATCTACCTATGAGATTCTCTCCCACATGAAGTCAATGTAGCAACTATAGTGTCACTGTTGCTACAGTAATTTCACTGTAGCTACTATTGTGGTTTAGTTTAGAAACTAGGTTAGAGTTAGGGTTCACTATTTAAGGTATAGAATAAGGGTTAAGGTTAAGTTTAAGGTTAGGGTTCACTATTTAGGGTATAGAATTAGTGTTAAAGGTTTTTTTGTCGTGTTGTGAAACTGGTTTAACTAGATGGTTAATGAAAGAGCATATGAGTCGTTTTACCCGCTGCAGTGTTATTACAGGAGCGTCTAGGCTCAAGCTTAACAAGGCTCACCCCCTGCGCCTCAAAAAGCACAAGGCGAGGCTTCTTTAGAAAGACGTGTACCACCTAGGCCTAAGGCGCGCGCCTAGGCTTAAGGCTCAGCCACAGAAATGGCGCGCCTGGTTGAATCCATGCACAATTTTGTGCTTGCACTTGATATTTTTGATTAAGTTATTAAGTAGATTTGATTCATGATTGCTATAGTTCTTAGGTAGAACCATATAATTGTGGGTTGGATTTGATAACTTTGATATTATTTCAACTATTACAATATTCAGTAAGTTTCCTTCTCTTTTTCGATTTGCACCTTTCATACTGATTTAGAAGCATATGCACAAGCACACAGATGAAATAACACATTCACTATTTATTTTTCATTTGCTATAATATCACATTTGATAGTTTATAGCTGGTTATTGAATTTGAACTATACATATTTGAAGATTTAATATATTTTAAATAGCCTATTTAGAACCATAATTCAAACCTACAAGGCTACAACATTTGTGTTATTGCAACAACGATCTATCTAATTTATCTAATGTGTTAAGATTCATTTTCTTAATCTAGTTATGCATGTCTTATATATATATATATATATATATATATATATATATATATATATATATATATATATATATATATATATATATATATATATATATATATATATATATATATATATATATATATATATATATATATATATATATATATATATATATATATGCACCTTACTTCAATCAGGCATGTGCCTTGCGCCTAGGCTCTAGGAGACATTTGCACCTCATGTGCGCCTTGAGCCTTTTCAGAACACTGACCGGCTGATAAACCAATTGCAATTAAAACTATGAACTGTGGAGATTTTTGTTAATAGGGAAGTTTTGTCTATCCTGAACAAAAATGGAAGATTATTAAATGAATTGATCGTAAAGTCCCCCTTTAAATAGGTGAGAACATTGTAATCAATTGATAGTCAACCACCCTGGACATATAAAGATCATACCATAAAATAGATACGAGGTCCGTTTGGATGGAGGTATGCACATACAAGTAATGGGTGAGGTATCCAAATTCACGAAGTATGGGAATATTTAAGTATTCAAATATCTTACTTCATTTGGTTTGAAATAATATTTGAGGAAAGTATTGAGAAGTTTATCAAAATAAAAAAAAAAGTTTAAAATATTCGTGGTAGATTAGTGACCGGAGCTGATGGTCCGGTGATCGATCAATACGGTTCGGTGGTTAGAGAAGAGGATCCGGTGGCCGACGGAGGTCATGCAGTGGTTTGATGGTGATCAACGACGACCCGATGACTGGAGGAGATGGTCAGTCGGTGGTCCAACGACTGACGACGATGGTCCGGCTACTGATGGTGATGGTTCGGCGACCAGCGACAGTGATCTGGTGGTGATCCGACAACCAACGGTGGTGGTTCGATGATGGTGGTCTGGTGGTGGTCCGACAACCGACAATGGTGGTCCCGTGGTTGCATTGGGATCAAGAGCGACTGGTGAGATCCGGTATTTGCTTTACCACTGATTTTGTGGTATTGGAATACTTGACTAATGAGGTATCCGAGATACTTGAGGTAAGTTGAATAACTTACCTCAAAGCAACTTACTTCAAACCAAATAAGAGTAAGTAGCGTTAGGTGATCTGAATACATACCTCAAAGCAACTTACCGCACCAAATACATCGAACCAAACAAAGCCTTAGATATTTTATTCCCATTCTACTGCACAGCAATTTCTGTACTGTAACGACTGTTATTTTATGCAAGGATCCCCAACCGAGTAAGCCTAAACAAGGGGTTATAGAGCATTGTAAAATTATGGCAACTTCACCTTTTCAGATCCAGCTCATGACTATCTTTCAAATTAAATGTAAAGTGGCAGACATTGGTCACAAAAAAAAGTTGAACTCCTAAAAGCGAAAAATAACAAGTAATACCTTGAAGGATTTTTGGCGCTTGGAGATTCCATAAACAACTTTGATTGCATCATCGAAGGAAAGGTTGACATTCCTTGCATATCGTTCCAGCAGACTTTCTAGTTCGCGGCTGTTATTAGTATGCGACATTGAACCATTAGGCTCAACATTTTCCTTCAGAGAAGATGAAGCAGTCTGGATTGACAGATAGACCAGACGGGGAAGAAGGGATTTCCTCTCGATAATTTTTCTCGCAATGCGCTCCTTTTCACCAGGTTGAGGCTTGTTCTAGAAACAGAAAATAGAAATTTTCAGTGACCTAGCAAGATATAAAATACACAAAAGAGTGCATACTTCTTTCACATATTACTGCTAAAATAAGCATACTCATACAAGTAAACCAACATAGTAAGAACATTTCATCAATTCAAAATCACATGAACTTCAAGCATCATCAGTGCTCCTAGTAGTGTGTAGTGTACTGAATACATCTCCGCATATCTATCAGACCAAATTGTCTGTGCACATTTGGTACCATGTAAAAAAAAACAATTACTTATTTGAAAAAAATTTATGTTTATAGAAAAACCACCATCTGGAAGACGACATAAACTACTGCCTGTACATTTCTGAATTAATTCTTCCCAAGCATTATCTTCCTTTGCTAAAATATGCATTTAAAATATTGTGTCAGGAAATGTAGTAATTTCATAGCTTGCTTTTAATTAGTGATACACTAGTTCAATCAATATGCTAAAAGATGAACAGTAATAAAGGCCCTCTGACACTACAATTTACAAGGATGACACAGACTACTAAACCATCCAAATAGTCATGATTATCTTCCGATCATGATAGACTATCGAAATTGATGCAGGCGCCGATAAGGTGCACTACAACCTTAAACCCTTTTAGGGTTCCTTTTGGTCAAGAACTAAGATCTAATGATCAATATAGCGTCGTACGACTCAAAAAGACAGCAAACATAAACTATCTCACGCAGTACTAAGAGTCTATGCAGTCAACATAAAGCAGGTTTAATATTTAACAATAAAGACGCAATATTATCACGAAACTAATTTCAGCAAATAAGAGATTAAATCGCAGAAATAGATATTGAAATTTAACAATAGGTTTGCATCATATTTTTCACTAAAAATTAGGCTAAATATGTTTGCTAGGGTGACCGACAGACTAAAGATAGCAAATCTAATGAGTAGGCATATGTTAGGGCTTCAACTAGCGATGAAACGGGACGGTTACAGCTGCGATTCGGAGCGGAGGCAATGAAAACAAAGGAAAAACGATGCGGATGCGAAGGGAAAATAAAATAAAGGATAGATACTGCCTGGGGTTTCCCGCCGTGGGTCAATGCAAGGATGCGCCGATGATCCCGCACACGGAGCAAGGCCGGACGTCGGGAGAAGCCGGATCCTTCGGAAAACAAAACCAAGGCCTTCGCGAGGCGAAGTCGCGGATGCGACGAGGGTCGGCGACACGAGTCTCTCCCGGAAGCTCTCACGAAGAGACATAAATTTCAGCAACTATCAAAATCTATGAACTCTTCTTCTTTCTTCGTCTTTTTGTAGGGCTAGGGTTTTTTTTTGATGGCTAAGATCAAAGGGAAATAGGGGGGGAATGGTGGGGATTCAATGTGCCAAGAAAGGAAAGGAAAAGAGAGAAACAAGGGGAAAAGAGAGAGAGAAGAGAGGGAACGGAAGCAAGGGTCGGGCGGTTTTGGGTTTCGCGCGGACAAGGGGGGCGGACGGCTTGTTCACGGGAAAAGAGAGAAGGGGGGGCGGCATCACAATGGGAAGCCCTATTGGGCTTAAGATAAGCCCATTTAACCCTAATTGAAGCCCACTTGATACCATGTCATCAAATTTAATATATTTTACTATCTAACCGTCGATTTCGAGACCTAATCTTGTCCGTCGATACATCGCAAACACACACACCCAGATTTTATTAAGATAATGCAGAAAATTCATCCGAGAAGACCCAGATTCAATCCGGAAAGCCCTCGGATGAGATCATGGACATCCCCCATGAATTAGGCAAGAACATAACTAATACTAAGTGTAGAAATTAGGCCAAAAACTTAGAAAATGGGCCAAAAACTGAAATAAACGGCTACAAGTCCTCAAATGGATAATCTCTTCCATGCATAAAATAAAATGACTGAAATAAAACTCTCTGGCGACGAACTGAAGATGCAGCGATGATCTGATGATGTTGATCAGGCCTGCATCAATCGCTTTCGCTGCGAAAAACTCGTCCTCGAGTTTACGCTGGAAGACATCGCCGGTAGCAGGAGGGAGACCACCACCATGGGATCGTCGCTGTGCCTGGATCTGGTGATGAATTCCCAACAAGTGATGTCTCGGGCAGTCTGGGCCCCTCGCGAAGAGAGTGCTGGCGTCGAGCAAGGGCCAGAAGCTACTGAAGTACATAAACAGAAGCACACGAGCGGTAGGTGGTCGGTCAGTCCCAACAAAGTCAAAGCGCACAAATGGCTCAGCAGTTTGAAACTCCCCAACTGGCTCTGACTATAGCTGTGATGGAAGCTCCGCGGAAGTCGAAGGCTCCATGGGTGTCTCTGCTGTAGAAAGGACTGCAGGAGGAGGTGTCTCCTCTGTTAGCTCTGTGAAAGGTAGGAGAAGCCTCTCTATAGTCACTACCGGAGGAAGGGACTCCTCTGTAGGCACTGCTGAAGGTGGAAGGAACTCCTCTGGAGTCGCTGAAGGAGGAGGTGGCACCTCTGTAGGCACTGGAGAAGGTGGAAGGAACTCCTCTGGAGTCGCTGACGGAAGAGGTAGCTCCTCCGTAGGCAGTGGACGAGGAAGCTCCACAGGAGGTAGAGGCTCTGCTGGAGGTGGTGGCCTGCTGTATCTGGCAAGTCTCTGGTGCTGCTTCTCTCTCCATGCCAACTCATCCTCAATATCGTCAAGTAAGAGCTGGGTTTCAATATAGCTGGCTTTCAAGGATGGCACTGAAGGACTCCGTAAAATCCATTGAACAAAAGGCTTGGAAGATAGATCTATGTCAGGGGCTGGATCTCGAATCAAAGAGGAGTATCTATGTTCCATCGGAGATCTCGGGAAAATGGTAGGACATGGCTCAAAAGATTTATATAGCTTAACAAATTCTTTATAGGTGTAGGTATCTAGTGGATCAAGCGAATAATGGGATCGGACGCTATGATAGGACATGGCGTCAGATTGCTCTGATACCAACTTGATGCAGGCGCCGATAAGGTGCACTACAACCTTAAACCCTTTTAGGGTTCCCTTTGGTCAAGAACTAAGATCTAATGATCAATATAGCGTCGTACGACTCAAAAGGACAGCAAACATAAACTATCTCACGCAGTATAAGAGTCTATGCAGTCAACATAAAGCAGGTTTAAGATTTAACAATAAAGACGCAATATTATCACGAAACTAATTTCAGCAAATAAGAGATTAAATCGCAGCAATAGATATTGAAATTTAACAATAGGTTTGCATTAGATTTTTCACTAAAAATAGGCTAAATATGCTTGCTAGGGTGACCTACAGACTAAAGATAGGAAATCTAATGAGTAGGCATATGTTAGGGCTTCAACTAGCGATGAAACGGGACGGTTACGGGTGCGATGCGGAGCGAAGGCAATGAAAACAAAAGAAAAACGATGCGGATGCGAAGGAAAAATAAAATAAAGGATAGATACTGCCTGGGGTTTCCCGCCGTGGGTAGATGCGAGGATGCATTGATGATCCCGCACACGAAACAAGGCCGGACGTCGAGAGAAACCGGATCCTTCGGAAAAACAAAACCAAGGCCTTCGCGAGGCGAAGTCGCGGATGCGGCGAGGGTCGAGGACACGAGTCTCTCCCGGAAGTTCTCACGAAGAGGCACAAATTTCAGCAACTATCAAAATCTCTGAACTCTTCTTCTTTCTTCATCTTTTTGTAGGGCTAGGGTTTTCTTTTGGATGGCCAAGATCAAAAGAAAATTGGGGGGGAATGGTGGGGATTCAATGTGCCAAGAAAGGAAAGGAAAAGAGAGAGAAACAAGGGGAAAGAGAGAGGGAACAGAAGCAAGGTCGGGCGGTCTTGGGTTTCGTGCGGACAAGGGGGGGCGAACGGCTTGTTCACGGGAAAAGAGAGAAGGGGGGGCGCCATCACAATGGGAAGCCCTATTGGGCTTATGATAAGCCCATTTAACCCTAATTGAAGCCCACTTGATGACATGTCATCAAATTTAATATATTTTGCTATCTAACCGTCGGTTTCAAGACCTAATCTCGTCCGCCGGTACCCCGCAAACACACACACCGAGATTTTATTAAGATAATGCTGAAAACTCATCCGAGAAGACCCGGATTCAATCCGAAAAACCCTCGGATGAGATCATGGACATCCCCCATGAATTAGGCAAGAACATAACTAATACTAAGTGCAGAAATTAGGCCAAAAACATAGAAAATTGACCAAAAACTGAAATAAACAGCTACAAGTCCTCAAATGGATAATGTCTTCCATGCATAAAATAAAATGACTGAAATAAAACTCTCTGGCGACGAACTGAAGATGCAGCGATGATCTGATGATGCTGATCAGGCCTGCATCAGAGATTAACAGATAAAAACAGCAATGGCAACAAGGACCACACCGGAGTTGCGTTTTCTGAATTCTCCATCCACCATTCCTATGAAGGACCACATCCTCATCAAACTGGAAACATGAAATTGTGCTCATCTCATCAGGAGGCAGCCCCAATATATAGTTAATAGTTATTCATAATCAAACATAAAGCTAATAGTTAACTAAAAAGTCCCCAACAAACAACAATAACATCATTACATCTGACATCATCAATGATTTAAGTGTATAGTTTCAAACTTTCAGAACACAAAAAAACAAGTAGAACACGTATATAATCATCATACATCAAGACCAATGTCAAGTGTCACCGCATTATCACTATCGATGCCATCATCCGTGAAGATCACGGTCTCCATATCTGGCTCATCGATGGAAAGATTCGCAATCTCACGAACCCCAATATCTTCAAATGAGAAAAAAAAAGCCTCTCTGGTAAGGCGGTAATGTCTGACACGCTCCGACGCATATCCGACACGCTCCAACACGTGTCAGACAACCTTTCTTCATAGAGGATATGTTTTTTGGTGTGTCCGACACGTGTCGAACACGAATACGTAGAGGTTCCAAGAGTATCGATGCTTCATAGGTCCATACCACAATTTAGCTTTAATGTGGTCAAATATCAGCACTACATGGAACACTCGAAAGACTCGTCTTATATACCTCTCAATGGCTCCACTTTATTCATCACGATCTTACGTTATATGATGTCTACTCTCTCCTTCATCTGCATGATGGATATGGATGCCAACAGTCACTTCAAAGGGATCCAGAGGCGGAGCCCGGATTTTCTTGAGGGGGGTGGGGGCCAAGGTGGGAAATAAAAGGAATTGTTAAGCAATGATTGGTTGTGAATGTCAATTGTTTTTTTCACCTTTTACACAATACAAAGGACAAAAAAAGACTTGCATGTACAAAATCAATATTGAAATTTAATTACATCAATTACGTAACTTTAGTTGCAACACAAGTAACTAATGTCGAACATAAAGTTAAAATTTATAATTATCATTGTATGGAAGTTGGAAGGAGCATTACTGGCCAACTACCAGCGTGCCGCATTGCGAAAAAAGGGGAACTTTTGGGCCCCCTCCGATCAGATTTAAACCATGCGGGCTGTAGCAAAGATTAAAAAAAAAGATGGAAAAAACAAAAATGGTGGAGGCACTAGACCGTAACTCCAATTGGTATCCTCCAAAAAAAAAGTAGAAACGGAAAGGAAAAGGTCTCTACGGCTCAACCCAAATTGGGGTTCATTGAAAGCCCATGAAGAACCACTAGACTTTGATCTAAAGAAATGGTTTTTATCTAACACAAATTGGATTATCTAAAAACTGATCAAGAGTCCCATGGAAAACAACAAATCATCTATAGAAGTATGAGAAAAAGGCCCTTTTGATGGACAAACACAATAGTACAAAGAGAATGCAATTTGACCTAAAGAAACCTCATACTTTAGGGAGGAATCACATGAATCCTTTCACAACACTCGAATCCTCATTCCTATTTTCTTTCTCCCTCTTCACCAAGCCTCAATACAAGTCGGCACTACCATAGGAACACCTACTCTCCACTCCTCGCCACCATTAATAGTGGGGTAAGGACTAGGGACTAGCAAACTCAAAGGGGAGAAGCGATGCAGGCTCGCTACCTGCTATGAAAGGAGAAATTTGCGGCCTCCGATTATGTTGGTTTAATTTTTGAACCTTATTAGTGTGTGGGTGGGATCAGAGTATTTGGTTGGCTCACAGAGTTGCCAGGTTTTGGAGCATACTCACATACAGGTTTGATTGTTAAAGTATAATGCCTAGATGGACCTGCGAGATTGAACCATCTAATGTCTGCCATGAGCATGTTATGAAGTGCACTGAACAATGGGTTGTCAAATCGTGATCACGTCCCCATCAACGGCATGTGACCAACAAGCCGTGTTAGTTCGAATGCATAATCAAGGCACATCAAAGCAAGGTCCGATAATGCCCAGAGGGAAGGCAATTCTCAGAGTGGGAGGAGGGAAGGAAAGGGCCCTAGCCCTACATGGCTAAGCCCATGAAGGGATTTATCGCAAACAATATTCGTCACGGCTTCTATTTACTCATTTTGCAACTAAAGCTGCAATCCTTAACATCTATTTTACTTCGTCAAATTCTAAAGTTGTGATTTATAGAGCTTTATCAGGAAAAAGCATTTGAGAGCGGACCATTTTGACTAAGACAAGGGCATTCTATAGAAATAGATCTAATAGTTAGGACCTCTCCTTTGTCACAAACGTATACATTCATTTTAGTTTGAAACATAATAGAAGCAAATGAAACTCTGTAACATTAGGGCACTAACCCAACATATAAGTAAAATAAGGTCAGTATAGTCACGAACATGATGATCATGCCCACTAGAAGTTAATAACAAAGGAAAACATATATACCTGTGTACAATCTCAAGCCCCCCCCCCCAAAAAAAAAAATAATAATAATAATAATAATAAAGATAAATAAAAAAACAAATGGTGGATTGTAAAAAGAAAGTTTGCCAACAAAAAACCGAAGGGCATAGTAGTGTAGAAACTTGGTGAAGAGGCTTGCAAACTAAGCATCTTAATGCACATGAGGTAGAGTGATGGCGCTAGAGAGAGAGAGAGAGAGAGAGAGAGAGAGAGAGAGAGAGAGAGAGAGAGAGAGAGAGAGAATGAACGAAGTGATAATAACTCTCGTGAAAAATCGAGTTGCTATCGATCTGAATAAAACCTTGGTTATCACAGTAAAGAGGAGTTAGGGAAGTAGACTCGACACCCAAGTCGTGAAGAAGATGTTGAAGCCATACGATCATCGCAGAGGTCTCATCCCTAGAACAATACTTAGCCTAAGTGATGGAAAGGGAGACAACCACCTCATAAGTAGATCAAAACCCTACTTTTCGTCACTGTTACCCCGAAAATCTGCACCTTCTCAAACCTAAAATTTCACCAAGAACGAGAATTCATGCTATCGGTAGGACCTTAGTCTGTTCTGCATCAACTGTGGAGAAGAACATAGCGCTTCCGCTCCGACAGAAAGAACAAACACATTGTTCGGAAGAGAAACAAACAAGTTTGTAAGTTCTCCACTACGAAGATGTTGCCGACTATGCTTCAGGGGAAGCCTGAGCAAATCCCAACACAAGAAAAGAACCAGAGTTGTTCCGCTACCGAAGGAGATGTTCAGCCGAGGTATTATGCAGCCAAGATTGAAATGGAAGGATGATGGTCTGCACTTGATTCACCAAATGACAGCTGGTCTACTGTAGTCTCAAATACGGTGTTCTCATGTCCCCCCTACATCAACAAAACACTATGAACGAACTGAACCTCTAACAGATCGATCGAATTGGTGGTCCAAAACAAATCCAGAAGTCTAAAACAAATCACGGCTCAAAAGAACAATGTGAAGACAAACCTCTCATAGATGAAAAAAGGTTTGTTGTCTACAACACAAAATCGAATCGGTGATCCAACAACACAACCAGATGGAACTCTAACCTTGATGAAGTCGAATCAGGAGCATTGCACCTAGGTTTACTAGATATTCAATAACCAACCTCAGTTCGGCTACCATTGGATACCCTCTGAAGCAGAGCCGACATTGCCAATCGAGGAAGTATAAATGAACAACGACAATAGAGCTCAATCGCTATTGTTGACTCCTGGAGCTTCCTCAAACAATAAATTCAGACAAGGAGTCATGACCAAAAAATTGGGTCAGATTGAAAGAGAAGATCGAGGTCAATGACGGCGAATGGAACCCTTGACGATGGTGTTAATCCCCTTTTTCTAGTATGCAGCTCTGGGGCTGACTTGTCGGTGTTGGAGATTGTAGAATACTAGAATGGACGCCAAAGATGGTAGAATAGAGGCACTGGAAGTCGAAGAAGAGAAGACACTTACCTTGTTCGGAAGCTCAAGTCTCAATGCTCCGACATGGTCCTAAAACACCAGAAAATGAGATTGGAGGAAACATAATGATGAAGAGGATGAAGTTGCCCATGATTGCGCATAGGGAGGTATGCCGAAATTGAGACTACGTTGCTGGAGAGATGATCTCTTGTCAGTCACTAGAGGAACTGCTGCTGGAGATGATACAATGCCGCGGGGGGGGGGGGGGGGGGGGGGGAGCTCGAGATCAATGGAAATGTGATGACTAAAGGAGAGGAGACAGGTGACGATCGCCGGAAGAGAAAACCCTAGGTCTTATGTGGGATCTGAAAACAATGAGATAGAGCCAGAGCCAGAAATATAACCCTAGCTCCAATATATGAGTCATAATCAGACGAAGATAGAGGGGGTGGTGGTTAAGAGAAGATAGATAGAGAGGGAGAGGTGCACCATGTCTCTGGCAATGTAACATGATTGGAGAAAATGAACCCGTCTCATTAGGGCACTAGCGCAATATATGTACACAATGAGGTGACTGGGGTCACCAACATAGTGAATCATACTGCATGAGAAGTGAAGAACAAAGGAAAGCATATACATGTGTACAATCTTAACTTTAATTTGATGTTGAACACAAGAACATATGAAATGACTTTATGAGGTTTTAAACAATTGTGAATCATATAAACAAGGTTTGATAATTCGGGTTCAGGTTTTAGTTTCCATGTGACAAGGCTCCCAATCGAGTTTTTTATGTGATACGCACCTAGCCAAGATGAACTGGTCCTACCGGATGATACAATGCTAAACCAGGTGTTACCGAGATGAACCGACCGAATACAAGGCATGTTTCGATTTAGGTGGCCGACTCAGCACCAGCCCTCGTACCGGCCGATACTACTAGGTACCGGCCGATGCTTCAAACCATGACAATGATAAATGAAAGAAGAAAAATAGAGCTTCTCTTAAACCCCAAAGGTGTGAGGCCTTTATTGTTAGGACTTAGGAGTATTCCTAGTGCTTCACTACTGTGACGTAATGACCCTTCCCTCCTTTCCCTCTTACAAGTGTGTTCCATCGTGGTTCTGCATCAAAAGATGTCGGCTATGGACCACAACTCTAATTAAGAAGACTCCACGAAGAGAATGAAAATTTTCCAACTAGTTACCGCCGACACTTCAAATTTTTTATCGTCAACTTGACAAAGGCCACATTACAAGAGAGATGCCAAACCTTTAAACATGGTGTGGTAAACCAGACAAAGGAAACTTGGCAAGGGAGAAGACTACCAAGAAACATAGAAGACCGGTTGGCAAGTAGGGACAACTATGTCGTTGGTTACGCAATTACACGATAAAAATTCCAGACGAAGTGAGAAGAAGACAAGATTTAATAGAGGATTGATTATAAGCCAAAGTTGGATGTACAACATTCCCAAACGGAATGCTTGCTAGTCTAAGTTCTATTACTTCCGGAAAACAAAATTAGCTTTGCTTCTTCTTAAATAATTCTCATTCTACATGTCTTTCATGATGCCAGCTAGATAGTCACTACTCTGACAATAACTTAAAAACATGATATCACAAGAAACATGAACACACACATGATTGGCTGGAAGACCAGTAAAAGAGTCAAGACTATACATCAGAAATATAATAAGGGTGGGACAGAAGGACTAATGATCTGTCCTTATAAACAAAAAGAACATATCCATACAATTGAATTTAATATTTATGGAAATAGCAAATGTCATAGAGCATTTCCAGTCGTTTCTCCATATTAAAGCCTCTAACAGAAAATTAATGACACGAATAGCATAAAGCATCATACCTGATTCTGCTGAAGGCATATAAATTCTCCATCAAATGGCTCTGCAAGTATCGAAATCGACAATCACACAAACAAAAATGGTAAGGATACAATGTGCATCATGTGCGCATGAACATACAGTAAATCAGTAAGTGAAATGGCAAATCATTGTTCAAGGAACCAATAAATGCAGTACAGAACAGAGCAACTAGAAGAAACACAAAAATAGCAAGTATGACTGACCTGATAAGTAATTTACATCAGAAGTTGGAGACCACCAAGGTCGTGCCTGAAGATCTTCATTAAATGTTAACGATCTTAGTCTCTCCTCATCAGACAGCTGAAGTATTTGAATACCATAGGTTGAGTTTTCAAGAATGCACTGCAAAGGAAATGGATTCATAAATGCATCTGATTCCAAAGCTTGATCATAGATCAATGTACGGAAAAAACGTGAAGAAATGTATACAAAATATCTAACCTCTTCATTTTCAAGATTATCTGCATTCTGCTTCAGCTGTATGACATAAGATTCAAGCCTCGCCATCAAATACTGATTTGAGTGTTGCAGGCGCTCTTTAAACTGAACAAAGTCGATTACCTGAATACATATTTATAAGTATACCATAAAGTGCCAAAAGATTTTCATCCTTCACAAATTTTAGGAAAAATCGTACAGATACCCTAAACATAAAGTACATAATTTCCACCAAACGAATAAAAGGAGTTAGTGAGCTTAATAAGTGGATCAAGTTAGTTGGATATAGTGGCAAGAGAAAGTCCTAAACATTACGCTGTACACATTAAGGGTCAGCAACTTCTGTGGTGTGAGAATTAGCATCTGCTGAACAATGCTTTCAAGGTTAATCATTTTCTCCTATTGAGGGAAATGAATATGAGTGACGCATTCAGAAGGTAACAAAGGGAAAAGGGAGAATCAATCCAAAGTCACTTGAATGGATGAAGTAACAACTGGTTTGCTCAACACTCTCAGAATCAATGTACCAAGAAATAGCAATTTGAATGGTGTTAGAAATAACACTTTTTATGCAGCCAACAATTACAAGACATTTCAAGTTTCTTAAAAAAAGATGGAATGATACTTTCAGAAGGTAAAAGAATGACAAGTGGTGTCAGGATGGTTTTGCGCGCGCGCGCGCGCGGGGGGGGGGGGGGGGGGGGGGGGGGGGGGCCACGTGTAAATGCAATGGATATCAGAATTGTGCCAGACAGCAAATTCATTAAAAACAATTACAATTACTGCATTATATGCGCACATGAAATGCATATCTGCATGAAAAGTGTATTTGCCAACCAAATAAGATCTTTTAGGAAGTCAAATTCAAATGTGTGCACATGCAGTGGATAGCATCATGTTTCTTCGACTTGTGTCAGACAGCAAATTCAAAAACAAAAAAAAGGATTACAAATACAGCATTAGAAGGAAGCATATACCCATACAGGAAATGAATGTCAGCATGATCATAGTTACCAAATCGGGCCTTTTTTTGAAAAAATACGCGTATCAATCCGAAGTTTGAAAGAAAAAAAAACGTCCGTACACGATTTATACGCGTTTAAAACGGAAAAAACACGTATAAAACGCGTCGGGTTTGGTCCGAGTTTAAATTGGGTTTGGGTTTTATTTTGTTCGTGTTTAATAAACACATATGCTATACCTATATGTTTTGAACTTTTGATTACTTAATGTTGGAAAATGACATATATATATATATATATATATATATATATATATATATATATATATATATATATATATATATACACTTGGTATAATTTTTAAGATTTTTTTTATTTTTTCCGATGTTTTCTCTTTTTTTTTTCCCGTTTTTTCCGTTTTCATCGTATCTTTCCGATTTTTTCCCTTGCCGTTTTTTTCCCGTTTTCTGACTTGGTAACTATGAGCATGATAAGTATATATACCGACCTAATGAGATCTTTTAAATAGCAAACTCTCCTAGAGACAAATGAAAAATTCACCCATATTTTATAAGGATGTTGTTCGACGGGTTCAAGTACATGGAGGATAGGGGGGAAGCAAAGAGCAATAGATCATTGAGAAAAATATTTGCTAGTTCCAGTAAGAACCACAGATGTGTTCATTTTGGCATTTATAAGGTATTTAGCCAGTTGCTGTACTAAAAAACTTAAAACGATTATGGGCATGCAAACTTAGACACAAATTCTGTGATGCATGCGAGGTAAAGTCTAACACAATTCTTAAACGACTAGGTGAAGCTTTAAGCATTCATCTTTTGCTTCAGCAACGAATTAACCTAATCATGAAAATCTATGACATCCATAGTCATGACAAGAAAGCATTCAGAATGACAAGTTTAATAAAGATTTATGCAAGATTTAAATTTCACAATGCAAAACTAAAATTGAACACTATAAAATTCAGTAAACACCATCCAGAGAATAAACCAAATAAGCTACAGGTGTTGCCGGATAAGGCCCACCAAAAGTCAGATCCAATGATGAAGATCAAGTGATGAATAAAGCAAAAAGATAAAATTATGCTTGTTGGAATTTTAGGATAGCAATTAGAACTTTATTAAGATATATGTGTATGGCTCTCCAAATATCAAGAAAACGGGAGGAATCGATACTACAGCATTGGGGAATGACTTGGTCTATGAAAGTACCTCAGAAAGTACCCCGAAGTTGCTAGAATACTGCCCAATCCGCCTTCAAATATAAAGGAACTCATGGAAGGGGTGAGGATGGTTGAGAAGATGAAGGTTAGAGGCTTAGATGATGGATTTTGTGGAGAAATGGATCTTTAATGCAGAAAATCTAAACTAAAGAGGGGTTTGAGTTGGTTGAGGGACGAGAAACAATGATCTAGGAGAGGAGTAAGAAGATACAAGAAGAATCATCCTTTGAGCAACGATGGCTCTCAACTTATGATCTATGTTATACCTCCGAAGCATCTCATAGAACATAAGGTTTGTATACTTCCCCGTTAGTTCCCTAAGTTCCCTTCAATCTCTTGGTACAGTAGAGATTCCAAAATCTTCCAATGTAAAACAAGGAACATTTTGGCCTGTAATAATCAGGATTGGTAATCTAAGGGCTACACAATTTGGAAGGCAAAATGCTATCAGTATATGTGAGGTGATGTCTAATATTTTATGTAGATTGAACTAATTTTATAGAATAAACTATGAATAATAATAAAAGGTTAGATGACTCTAAATTGTAAACCCTGTTAACAACACAAATATGAAACCTACACACTGATTATTATCTGACATAATAAATAAAATTAAGAAGACAAAAGAAAGGCGTGTGTGCCTATACTCATCAACTAAAAACACATAAATTTTAGCTTCAAAATTTTTGGTACACACAGATGAACAATAGTGAAGACAAATTCATGTTTTAATTGGATTAAAGCAGGAAAGATCATGCAAAAATGCCTTCTACAGCATTACCTAATGGTTTTTATAATGCCGGCTAGAGTCTGTGGATCAGGTTGTCGGATAGAGAGTGGGAGCTGCAAGACCCATGAACACAATATCAACATACCAAAGATAAGGATGAAGAAATAGAGTTGAGTTCAATCTAAAAGGGGACATCATTACAAATGCTTACATTGGAGAAAATAGGGAGTGGAACCAGCACAAGATAAAGGTAAGCATAAATCATTGAAATAGTTTCAATGCACTGTAGGCTATAGATAATCCCAATGAAGAGAGGTGTTTCAAATAACTGACGAAGGGAAGCAAATCGTGAGAGACCAAGACTTCAGGTAACGAGCAAGTGTTTCAGTGCAAATTATGATAGAGGTGGTGACCAAGACTTCTGTGCGTATAGATATATCTAATACCCTGAATTGCTCTTGTGGTTATTTTTGAATATAAGCATGATGTTATTAAGGGGGAGTTGTTTAAGATATTCACTATTGATTTAACCTTTTTCATAACACACGCTACTACTAAGGTATTACTTGTTTTTGAATGTGCAGAGGCAGGGGTGTGTACAATAACATTGGATAAAGTTGTTGCTTGAGTGTCTTTTTATGTTCTTTGATTCCAATACGTACTTGAACTTGGTTTCATGTTTTGAGTCTGTATTTTGTCACAAGTTATGCCTAATGGGGATTTTGTTAGGTCTTATGTGTTGGTTATAACTTGTGAATCGACGTAAAATTTTTAAGGATGTCGAAGTTCGAATTGGAGTGTTCAAGTTCTTATCTGTTAAAGACATTGTTCAAGTTTCAAGTATGAAAGATGAAAAAGAATCAAGCATCAAGGTTGATCATGGTGAAGCTCTTAAGTTGACGAGAAAGGATTCGTCTTCATAGGATCATGTATGTGAACCATAGAAATTTTGAGAACCCTTACTTGCATGTTACTCTTGTTTCATCTGAATTGATTCGTATGGTTGTCGGGTTTTAAACGAATGTTATTTGGATTCGTTCCTATGCAGATTTGAAGTGCTTGACATGTTAACATGCATTCTTAAATGAGATTCATATGAAGGTATAAAGATGATTTTATTTGGATTTGAATTAATTACATTAAAAAAGTCCTTACAAAACCACTTTGTTGTTTACTTCTGAACATGATGATTGATTGATGATCGATTATCCACTTGTAGATGAGTGGGCATATGGAAAAGATTGACCCATGACTGATCCCTATCGATCATCTATCAATTTTTCAACATATAGCTCTGTGATACGTGCCTGGGAGCCAGATAATCGATCAACATGATCGATCATCAATTGATAATACGTACAAAAAATGATTTATGCATTCTGTTTCTGAACGGATATGAACAAATCTAGTGGACAGTCAGCTTTGGGCTTTTCCCTGGGTATTGAAGCACTCTTTACTGGCATGAAAAGAGAGTGGAGAAAGAGAAGGTATTAGGGTTTGAGCCATCATAGTTTTTTTTTCTCAAGTGGAAATTTTTATTCTTCGCTCATCCTCTCCTCATGTTGAATGCATCACAGGATTTCTAAACCTTTCATGATTTTATTAGAATGGTGATTTCCACACTCTACTTGGCTTGCGTTCTTTCGGTATAATCCTTGTTTTTCTAAACCTTGCATGATTTTATTAGAATGGTGATTTCCACACTCTACTTGGCTTGCGTTCTTTCGGTATAATCCTTGTTTGCATCGGCTTTTATTGACCATCTAAATGTTTGATGCATGTGTGCATGATTGCATAAAATAGAAAACTCCACCTTATTTCTGAGAGATTGGAAAACAAGTGTTAGACCCAAAAAAGGAAAATGGAAAAGTGGAATTTGGGAGTAAAATGCTTGCTTTACTCAATGGGGCAAATGCCCTATATATCACTATACAAAGGATGGGGTCACCAAAGGGTGAGCATACCCAAAAGGGACTAAAAGGGCCTATACAAGGATTAAGAATGAATCTACACACTCTAACACCCCCCCTCAAACTCAAGGTGGATCATACACCAAGAGTTTGCCAAGGAGATATCGAAAACGCTGAATAGTGTGTGTCTTTGTAAAGAAGTCTGCAAGCTGCTCTGTAGAAGACACATGTGGAAGTGAGAGCGTGCCATCCTTATAGCGATGTCGAACATAATGACAATCCAGCTCAATGTGCTTTGTGCGCTCGTGAAATACCGGATTGCTAGCTATTTGAATAGCACTCCGGTTGTCACAGTGGAGGGGAGTCGACGAGGTCAGATGAACACCCATATCCTCGAGTAGACGGCGCAGCCAAACGACCTCACACGCAGTGCGTGCCATAGCACGATACTCGGCCTCGGTACTAGATAGCGAAACAATCTCCTGCTTCTTGCTTTTCCAAGAGATAAGCGAATCACCTAGAAAAATACAGAAGCCAGTGGTGGATCGTCGATCAGTGGGATCGCCCGCCCAATCTGCATCGGAAAAGGCACGAAGCTCCAATGAAGAAGATGACGAAAACAGCAAGGAACGAGTCACTGTGCCTCGAAGATAGCGAAGAATCCTCAGTAGTGCGGTATAGTGAGCGGAGCGAGGAGCGCTGACAAACTGACTTAGAACTCGAACGGCATGTGCAATGTCCGGGCGAGTGATAGTCAAATAGACAAGAGAACCAACAAGCTGGCGGTAGCGCGTGGGATCTGAAAGCGGCTCGCCATCAGTGGGACAAAGCTGCACATTAAGCTCCATCGGTGTATCCACGGTCCGTGAATCAGGAAGTGCAGCACGACTCAATATATCAAAAATAAACTTCTGCTGAGAGACCAAGTATCCCCGGGGAGATGAAGCAACCTCAAGACCAAGGAAGTAGCGAAGCGGGCCAAGGTCTTTCATCTCAAACTGCTGCTGGAGGTGCCTCTTCAAAGAATCGATAGTAGCAGTATCGTCACCGGTAATGATCATGTCATCAACATATAGAAGCAATATCGCATGACCATGATTAGAGGTGTGAGTGAACATAGCATAGTCATTCATACTCTCTGTAAAGCCGACTGCAAGCACTGAGGACCTGAAGCGCTCAAACCAAGCCCGAGGAGCTTGCTTGAGCCCATAAATGGCCCGACGAAGACGGCAAAAATGCTGGGGAGGAGTCGAAAGACCAGGAGGGGGACTCATGTAGACCTCCTCGGAGAGATCTCCATGAAGAAACGCGTTCTTTACATCCATCTGGAAGAGTGGCCAGTGACGAGCAGAAGCAACTGCTAACAGAGTCCGGATAGAAGTCATCTTCGCAACAGGAGCGAAAGTCTCCTCGTAGTCAATGCCATGCTCCTGAGTGAAACCACGAGCAACTAGGCGAGCTTTGTATCTCTCAATCGATCCATCGGAGCGAGTTTTGATTCGATAGACCCAGCGACAGCTGACAGGATCCTTCCCTGGAGGAAGAGGAACGAGCTCCCAAGTACCAGTCTGCTGAAGAGCCTGTAACTCCTCGGCCATAACCTGCTGCCAGTGCGGAATCTGGGCTGCCTCACGATAAGTCTGTGGTTCCTGAAGAGAGTGAATAGTCGCAAGGAAGGACTGAAAATTGGGCGAGTAAGAAGCAATCTGAGAAAAGCCATAGCGATCAGGTGGATGCCTTTCACGCTCAGGATAGCGCGTAAGGGGAGCAGAAGACCCAACGTCACTAGCACCTGGGAATGGCGGCGAAGGTGATAAACCTGAAGTGTCTGCAGCAGAAGTGGTAGCAGGCGAATCAGGTGGAACTGGTGAAGCTGGCAGTACAGGTGGAGCAGGTGCGAGCTGGCGACGAGTGTAGGTGTATATAACAGGTGGGTGTGTGGGCTCAGACACTGGAGCAGGAGCAGTGGAAGGAGCAGTGCTAGCATCAGGAGGCATTGGGGTAGGAAGAAGACCCAAAGAGGAACTAGATGTATGGAGGAAAGACAAGTCCAAGGAAGAAGATGCTTCTGAGTAGAAAGGTGTATCCTCAAAGAAGGTCACGTGTCGAGATATGCGGATACGACGAACAGAAGGGTCATAACTACGCCAACCCTTGTGCTCAGAACTGTACCCTAAAAAGACACACTTGGCCGACCGAGGAGTAAGCTTTGTACGCTCCCCAGGTGGAAGCAAAACAAAGCTGGTACAACCGAAAGTACGTAGAACTCTATAATTGGGAACAATAGAGTAGAGTCGTTGAAACGGGGACTGGCCAGAAAGAAGAGGGGAAGGAGTCCGGTTAATTAGATGGACAGAGGTAAGAACAGCTTCAGCCCAGAAGTGGCAAGGAACTGAGGCAGAAAACAAAAGAGACCGAGCAGTCTCAAGAATGTGACGATGCTTTCTCTCGGCAACCCCATTCTGTGCAGGCGTGTAAGGACACGATTGCTGGGGTAGAGTACTGTGAGAGAAGAGAATGTCACGAAACTCAGAAGAAAGATACTCTCGAGCACCATCTGAACGAAAAACCTTAATTCGTTTTCCAAACTGAGTATGAATCATACTAGTGAAATCACGATAGACCTGGCACACATCGGACCTACGACGCAGGAGGGTCACCCAGGTGAACCGAGAATAGTCGTCAATGAAACTGACGTAGTAATGAAAACCAGACATGGACGAAATAGGTGATGGTCCCCAAATGTCAGAGTGCACAAGGTCGAAAGGAGAAGTAGACACAGACTCACTGGAGGAAAAAGGAAGAGCCGAGTGCTTAGAAAGCTGACAACTCGTGCAAGGAGAAGGAGGAGTGAAGGAGATATTACCCAAGTGTCCGGACTGAAACATGCTTCGAAGGCGCATCGCAGATGGATGCCCAAGGCGGCGATGCCACAGGTCGGCAGTGGAAAGAGCAACAATACATGAAGCAGCGGAGGGCAAGGGAACATGAAGTTGCTCCAAACTGTACAGACCACCATGTCTCCGTCCTGTCCCAATCTGACGGCCAATGCGAGGGTCTTCCACCACACAAGAGGACGCTGAGAAGGTAACAGTGAAACCGAGATCAGCCAATCTACTAACCGAGATTAGGTTGATCGACACACGAGGCGCATGGAGCACATCTGGAAGTGAGAGACGGCCACTAGGGTCAGAAGATGTGGAGATAGAGCCAGAGCAAGTGATATTTAAAGGAGACCCGTCGGCAGTGTGAAGTTGTAGCTGAGGAGCGACACTGATACATTCGGTGAGAATAGTAGCATCGGAGGTCAAGTGATGAGTAGCTCCTGAGTCAAAGATCCAAGAACCGCTGGAGAGACTCAGATGACACTGACCATGGGTAGATGAATTGGCACAAGAACCCCCAAAAGTCGCTTTGATCGGCATCGCACTGCACTTTACTTCACTGCACTGCATCTCATTCACAGCACAACACTTCACTTCAATATACAGCACAACACTTCACTGCACTTTACTTCACAGCACAGCACTTCACTTCAATTTACAGCACAGCACTTCACTGCACTTTACTTCACAGCACAGCACTTCACTTCAGCACAGCACAGAACTGGTTCACTTCAGCACAGCACAATATTGAACCAGTGAACCAGAGCTCGAGCAGAGGTGAACCAGATTTAATTTGGGCCGAAATTAAGTGACTTAATTGGACCGAACTAATCACTTAAGTGAAACTGAACCAGTGGTATAGCTGAACCAGTGGTGTAGCTGAACCAAAACTGAACCAGTGGTGTAGCTGAACCTTGAAACTTGAAACTGAACCAGTGGTATAGCTGAACCAAAACTGAACCAGTGGTGTAGTTGAACCAAAACTGAACAGAGGTGTTGAACCGGTGAGGTGGCAAATGGACTAAGTGAAGAAAATCTGACCGTAGGTTTGATGGATGGCTGAGATGAGTATCTGAGATCACCACTTTGTATTTAGGGTTTTGCTCCTCTGTGCCACCGTCTTTAACATCAATAGAGGATCGGAGTCAGCTGCGAGCAATCAAAAACGTGCAGCCATCAAACATTGCAGCGATCAAAAGCCATCATCTCTTAGCCTCCCGCTTCTTCTCTGATGAAGCCCGCAGCGATCAAACGTTGCAACAGTCGAAACCCTTGAAAATCTGAAGCAGCTATCAGATCCTGCTTCCTCTCCGTCGAAACCTGCAGCAATCAATCTTGATGCAGACTTGAAGAAGCTTCGATGAAAAGCTTCAATCTCGAAACCAGATGCAGATGGAACTTCAATCCAAGCATCCTTGGATTGAAGGAAGCTCTACCAGAGACCCATTAGGGCTCTGATACCATGTTAGACCCAAAAAAGGAAAATGGAAAAGTGGAATTTGGGAGTAAAATGCTTGCTTTACTCAATGGGGCAAATGCCCTATATATCACTATACAAAGGATGGGGTCACCAAAGGGTGAGCATACCCAAAAGGGACTAAAAGGGCCTATACAAGGATTAAGAATGAATCTACACACTCTAACAACAAGGATCGTGTATCGATCCGTATACAAACCAACGATTGATTTGTGGTGCATATGCTATTGACAGAGTTGACAAAGTCAGAAGGACCTTGAAGATCCCTTCCGAAGGAGATTGCAATCTTGCAGGATCGGGTCAAGATACAAGGGCGTCAAGGTTCTAAAAAGCGCTAGGCGCTAGTCGGGCGGTGGGGGGCCGCCTAGCGCCTAGGCGGCCTAGGCGGGGCCTAGGCGGCGCCTAGGCGTTTTGCCTTTTTTTTAATTACTTTAATTATTATTTTGATATTATATAATATATATATGTTTAAAAATTAATATAAGTTCAAGATTATCCCAAACCATTATTTTAAAGAACAAGTATATAACCATAATTCAAGATTGAGTGATTAACAAGAACAAAAGCAAACATGGTCCGCCTGGCTAGCCTCAGCCCGCCTGGTCCGCCTGGCCAACCCCAACCCGCCTGGTCAGCCTCAGCCCGCCTGGCTCGTCTGGTCCGCCTGGCCAGCCTCAGCCCGCCTAGACCGCCTAGGCGGCCGCCTTGCCCCGCCTAGACCGCCTAGGCGGCCGCCTAGCTCCGCCTGGGAGCTTGGCCGCTTTTCTGGAGCGCCTAGGGCCTAGGCGAGGCGGTGGGGGACCGCCTAGCGCCTAGGCGCCGCCTAGGCGGCCGCCTAGACCGCTTTTTAGAACACTGAAGGGCGTCATAGCTATTGCAAGAGATCATCGGGGCAAGAATTGCAGACCTGCAAAGATGTCTACCAAGGAACAACGTGAAACGAGAAGTTGTCATCTTAGGTGGTAAGCGTGTTCATGAAATTATAATCATTCTATTTTAACTCTAATAGTGCAGTGTGACGGGTGAATCCCCGAGGAGTCGGCAGTTCCGAAACCTCGAAAAAATCGCTTGTAATATTCTGAGATGGAAGGGATCTTTTCTTCAATAGTAGACTAGTAGTTTATGAAAGTGAAGATTTTTCTGGTGCTATATACTTACTACTCTTTTCAATATGGCAATATGTTGCATTTGTTGCTGAGTTATTATTGTGACTTAATCAGTTTGTGATTAACTTGTGCTCAAGAAAATTTCAAATTTTGATTTATAAAAATTGATTAGACTATTCACCCCCCTCAAGGCTTCGGTCCTCTAGATCCTAGTTCTAAATACCCAACAAGACTTCTAGATTCTAATTCTAAATACCCAACATAAAAGAGTAATGCATTCCCTTTCATTTCCCCTCAAATGTAACATTGTTTTATAAAAAAAAAATATGATCTGTATACTTGGATCAAAAAGAAATCATAGACAAGTATGATCGATGATATATCTATATATTTGTTTAACCATAAGCTTTCTTCTTCCATTTATCTCCCATGTAAAAAGAATCAAGTGGGAAAAGTTTCCTAGCACTTTGAGGCACTTGAAAAAGAATTTTGAATTTTACCTTCTTCAATGGATATTTGTGGGTTTCCAATGGCTATTTCTCAAAAACCCTATTAAAGGTAACAAAAGTGGTTATGTATTTGGTGCCAATGTGCCACCAAGCTCTATAAAACTTTAGAAACAAACGACATTGGATTCTGACAACTCTCGAGAATGACAAAAAAAGATTTGTGAAACTCTCAAAACCTCTCAAATATCCTAATCTCTTCACCCTAGGTTAGAAACGATTAAAAGTGTATTTTTTAACTGTAGGAAACTTATATGATCCTTTCGGTACTTAAGGGATAAAAAACAAACCATTTCTAAAAGGACTTATATCGGCCTTTCGGAACTTAAAGAGTAAAAAAAAAAACCCAAATCTTTTCATTGTATCATATGTGCACATCATATCGTGTATTGTATGATATGTATCGTTTGTCATATGATACAATGTAAAACGATACGTAAGCACGATAAATATTGTTTTCCTCCCTATATGTATCGGATCGTATGTATTGTATGCGTGTCGTAGGATACTATAAACCCAGTATATAATCAACATGTAAATCAGATATTTTCATTACAATTACTTTCGGAAGCGACAAATAACTTACAGATTTCACAATCACCAACAGTTCTAATCAAAATCAGTATTCATTTAAAGATACAGAAAGATTATGGCATTGCAACTAATAGAGTACACACATGAATATACACATGGTATACTCAACCACTGGCATAAATCAGCTTCTCTAAACCTTCATCTCGTAAAAATTCTGAAATCTATCATTATTAGTATGCATCTATCAACTACAACACCATAAAACGATCATACCACAGAAGACATTACCAGTATAGAAAACGATGAAAGTGAAAAAAAAAAAAAAAAGAATCACCAAGAGGCGGGTAATCTGGCCTACCAATATTACATCATGGGAAGGTGAGCTTGTCCATCAATTCTATGGCATATAACGGTAGAAAGAAACAAACAGTAGCAACTATATCACAAGAACAGCGCATAAATTACCATATCCAAAAGAAAAAAGTTAAATAAGTGTTATCTGTTTCAGTGAGCATAGTATGAAAATTAAGAGGCAAGTGGAACATGTCACGCACTTTTGTATAATTCCGATGACGGTATGCAAGAAAGGTAAGATCAGCAGCTTCTCTCAAATGATCATCCATAAACTTGAGATACTCTTTCAGAAGGTCATTAGTTTCTGACAATAGCGGTGATCTGACCATTTGAGGTAAAATATGATGGGAAAACGTCTCCAGAAGAATATTCTTAATCTCCAGCGAATTATACCTAAACAAGAAAATGAACCTCAAGAAGATAGAAACAAAGAAATTGTAAACCCAATACCCTGTCACAAACGTGCAAGTAATTTGTGACAATGATCTAACCACCAGAAGCAGTAGGTCATACATGAATCAACTTTACCATTCATATGCCAGTGGAAGAGCGTGCAGGAGAGAATACAGATGCAACAAAAGCACCTTGAACTGCCAAACATGTCTGAAGGGGACAAATAAGTAAGATTAGGGCTTGCAGAAATGACAGGTAAAGACAAATATTATATATCTATAACTCTCCATCTAGCATATATCAATTGACTATCAGAAATAAACATTGACTAGGAAGATCATTGTATAATGACATCGGATAATAACCAAATGTTACAAGGTATCACATTGCATAACCTTCTATTATGATCCAAAAAGTTAGCTGCCATTAGAAAAGAAAGTCCATGACATGAGTAGACTCCTGAAGGAGCAGTGCGAGATTCTAACAGCAAATAATCTTGATTCTATCATCAATAAAACCTTATATAACCCTTTAAGCATCACAGATTTACAGCTTTCAATGTCTTTCTAACAAAGCAACATTAGGAGCATTCATTACCAAACTATTTAGAAAGCACTAGCCCATGAAAGGATCCACCATTCAGTAGTACACAAGCACATTCAAGTGCATGCATGGTACATGAACAAGGTTGTATAATGTTTTTCTATTAGATTAAAAAAAAAATGAATGCACTCCACACAAGAAAAACCCATAAAGCCTTCTCCCATCTATTTGGGGTTGGCTTTAAGAACCCTTCTCTGCAAAAAATTCTGGTTAAGAGCTCTCCATTGTGACACCCTAGCAATAGCATTAACGAATATCAAATAGAGTCAGTTTGAGTTGCTTTTTCATGGCTGGATTTCAGCCTAACATGAACAATAAACCTTTTTCACCCTGGCTTGCATGGGACCGGTATCGGCGGTTTTATCGCCCCTAATTAGAGATTACATGGTTTAAAATTGCCAAGTAAAATAAGAAATGAATTATACAACATATAACCGAGCCTAATTGGCACTATAACCTACAGTAGGACTTCATTTTTGTTTTTGTATTATTTCCCTTTGGTGGTGTTGAACCGAAAACTAATAACATATCGGGCCTAACTGAGTTCCGGTTCGACCTCTTAGGGCTTGATTTGGATAGATCAAGTTTGATTTGGTCTGTTCAAAATCAAATCTAGCAGATTTGGTAGAATCGGATCAAACCATAACATACTTCGTGTTTGGGGAGGTGTTTTAGTTCGGATTGCCAAATTTCCAGCAGCTTTGGGTTCGGGGGGTGGTTCGGTTCGAATTGATGAAAATCAGTACCAGTTCTGGTTCCGATAAACCCTCAAACCATGGTCCATATGGCTCATGTATTGAGGAGTTGTGATGGTGAACAGAATATGAAGATATCTTGCTCTATTCAAATAAACTACTGATGTGCAGCACTTAATTAGCATGACATAACACCCACAAAAAATGGCAAACCTGTAAAAGTCAAGGTGGATAGTTAGTTAATGCAAGGCTTTTTTAAGTATCATCATCATCAGACAAATTCAATCATGTTATAATGGGGTCCATTATGGAGCACAACTCTAACTCTGAAAGCACCCTAAAAAGATTGACGAATGTTCCGACTATCTGTCAACCTGAAACCAACATCTAAGCTTAATGCCAAAAATCTGACCAAGGAAACTTTGAGCAGGGACTGCCAAGAAACCTAGAAAATGGTATGAAGACCTTACTAGTTACGTCGCTTAAGCTCTTCAACTAAGAAGCAACAATAAGGTTCATTTAGGCTAGGAAGAGTTCACATGAGACAGTAGAAAGATGATTTGATATGTGAATTTGCATCCATCTCCATTGCAAATATTTTAATTTAAAGAGTCCAACCGAAACAACATTTGTCAAGAACATTGGTTGCACAAATCTTTCATAGTTTTCATCCACGGTAAACAATCAGTTACGTAGTGAAATAAAATTTTCAACTGTCCCTGAAATTTTTACTGAGCATAAACCATATTAAGTTGTGCACATTGATCAACCTTGGTTAACATCTCTTGTGTTGAAGGGAAAATCCAGAGAATGCATTCCACAATGGTATATTTTTTATTGTCTATTTCCCTTTACAATTGTTGGGCATTCTAGATGTGACCACATTAGATGGTTGCAACCCTAGGAGACCCAATGATCATGTTGATTGGACATGCTCATGCAGCGCCATTCACACCACAATCTCTTCACTATCACCACCCTATTAATGTTCTCATTGACCGTTCTAAGTAATCACCTTTTGAACAACTCCCACTACCTTATTCCATTTTAAATCACATGTGCACCTTAAAACCGCATTTATGCATGGTAACGATAAATAAGCCATCTCCTTTTTTTCATATTCCCACATGAAACCTCTTCTAGCGTAATTGTTTCCAGCTCTCACCAGCACCCACAACCATGTACAAAAAACTTTATTCCTCAAATCTCCAATTTTATTGTTAGAAGACTACTTTATTTTCCATCTAATAGATACCACCTAATGGGACTGATCACATTGATACCAATGGATTCTTTCGCTAGGCCATCTCTGATGACTTCACACCAACTAATTGTCTTCAGTCTTCGGCATCTTGCCTGCATCTGGCATCCAAATCCAACCCAGATGGTCACCTATGTTGGATCATATCCAATGCCTCTAAGCAGCACCAAATATCTTGCGTGTGAAGTTTAGGTTGTGTATGTGTCTACGTGTTTGGGGGTGGGGGTGGGCATGGGGGTGGATGTCTTTGGGGGGGGGGGGGGGAGTGATTTTATGTGTTTCTTAGTAGTCGTTGAGAAATTGAACTATTTAGACTTTTTAGACTTAAATCATCAGTTAATAAAAGCGTTGGCTCAATCTCTTCATCCAAGCAAACTTTTTACACTTTTTTATGTTGCACATTCAAGCACCAATGTTCTTGCTTTTCTTCCATTTGCAGGTTGAGTTCTTTTATCATGTTGCTTCATTAGAAGTTCTTTGTTTCATAAGTGCATATATTTTGCAACACATATAGATGAAAAGCCATGTACTATCATGGTCAATTAATGAACATGTCAATGAAAGATTTCTTCTAACCCTTATGAAACTACATGTAGCGGAGGGAACGACATAACGGTAGAAGATTAGAAAATCTTATATTTCCATGGTTAGTTGTCAGGGAGCAAAGCAAACATGATAATGAAGTCACTATTCAACACTTTGAAGATACCATATTTGGCAAAAAATGAAGACAAGTTCGCCCAAAGAACACCAAGAGTACAACTTTGTCATGCAAGTTGACTTGTTGTGCTTGCAGAAGACTAAGTTGGTTATCTTCGACCAATGGATGGTGAGGGATCTTGGGGCAGGTCGGCTGGACTCGTGGGTGGCGAGGGACGCAATTGGCACCACTAGTGGGACTGTGATTTGTTGGGATGGAACTTGTTGGAGCAAGGTGGATGAAATTGTGGGTCAGTTCTCTGTCTCTGTGACTCTAAGGGATGTTCATGGAGTGACCATCTGTGTCTCCTCGCTGTACGGCCCGACAGTCATGTCCCTTAGGCAATTTTTTTGGGCCGAGCTGGAGGCAGCACAGATTGTTCTTCCACCCTTTCGGCACTGGGAGGTGACTTCAATTGCACTCGATTTCTGGACGAAAGAAAGGACACCATGATGCGTGGTAGGGATTTGATTGAGTTTGCTGGGTTTGTTCGTGGATGTGGATTGATCGATCTACCGCTCTCGGGTCGGAGGTTTACATGGTCGAATCGTCGTGAGAATTAGACCTTCGCTCGGCTCGATAGGTTTTTCGTCTCGACGGAATGGGATGGGGCCTTCTCGTCCAGCTCCCAATTGGCTTTGCCCTCGATAACCTCATATCACTCCCCTATCCTTCTGGACATAGTAGCGGTGAAGGCTAGTCCCCAGGTGTTTCCGGTTTGAGGCTATGTGGCTCACTCGAGAGGATCTGCCGGGCCTAGTGATGGGGTGGTGGACGGAGGCACCTTCCCACCCTCTGGCATACGTGAATTTGGCTCATAAACTCCAGTTCCTCCAAAGAAGTTGGTGAATTGGGCACAGTTGTCTTTTGAGAGTGTCTCGAGGCAAAAGAGATATATTAAAGCAGATTGGGAATTTTGAGGCTTTGTCAAAAGAGCGGGGCCTGATATTGGCCGAGAAGGAGTCTTTAGTGTAAATGCGTGAGGAGTTTCAGAGGATTATGGTTGTCGAAAAGATCATGTGGTGACAACGTTCTAGGGAGCGTTGGATTCAGGAGGGGAATGCTAATACTAGCTATTTCCATCGTTTAGCAATTGTTAGATAAAGGCGGAATTTTTGTGGGGGAAATGATGATTGACGGTTTGACTCTTTCTGACTCGAGGAACATAGTGGAGGCAATTTCGTCGACTTTCAGGGATGCTTTTTCTACGATGTGTACGTCGTCAATGGGTCGTCGTCTGATTACTTTGGGACTTAGGCGTCTTCCAATTGACAGTCCTGTGTTCGTGGAGTTTTCCGTGGAGGAGGTGGCAAGGGCAGTGGCAGCCATGTGTGCAGATGGGGCTCCAGGGCCTGACTGCTTTTTGATTCTTTCTTCCAGAAGTTTTGGCCCTGTGTGCAGGAGGATGTTCAATGTCTTGTTCTGGAGTTTGCAGATGAACCAGACACAGATAGAGGCTATGCACGGTCAATTTTTCATGGATTACTTTAGTGCCTAAGAAGGACACTCCAGTCTCTCTTTCGGATTTTCGACCTATTAGCCTCACGAATTGCACGTATCGAATCCTTTTCAAGACGTTGGCTTGTAGGTTAGCAGTTGTGCTGGAGGAGATTATTCCGCCCTCCCACTCTGCATTTATTGGCGGGCGAAATATCTCGATGGGGTGGCCTCGGCATAGGAGGTGATTTATCATCTCAAGGAAGCAGGTCGACCTGGCATTCTACTGACGTTGGATTTTGAGAACGCATTCAACTGTGTCCGTTGGGAATTCCTCTTGGATGTTATAAGGGCGAAGGAGTTTTCACATGATTGGATCGTGCGGATTGAAGCTTGTATGTCTTCTTCTCACCTTTGCTTGTCGGATCAACGGTGAGATGGGGCAGTTCTTTAAGATGTGTCAGGGCTTCAAACAAGATTGCTCTCTCACCGTACCTCTTCATTCTGGTGATGGATGCCTTCGACAGAGTGCTTCAACATGCGGCGGGACTTGGTTACATCTATGAGACTTGCATTACGCTGATGATACGCTGCTATTTTGCGAGGCAGATGAGCCTCGGGCTATTACTCTTAAGGTCATTTTGTATGCTTTTGAGCTTGTATCTGGCCTCAAGATTAATTTTGCCAAGAGTTCTCTGTTCTTGGTGGGGGAGAGGGAGTCAATGGGTCCATTCTTTGCCAGGTTGCTGAATTGAAAGTTTGAGAAGCTTCCAACATGATATCTGGACCTACCTTTGGGAGACAAATCCCTCGGAAAGGCGCAATGGCATGGTCTGATTGAGATGGTGGATCGACAACTTGCGGGATGGAAGGGCAAGTCATTATCGATTAGGGGGAGACTGGTTCTTGTTAATTCGGTGCTCACGGTTTTGCCCAGTTTCCTCATTGCTTTCTATCTTCTCCCGGCATGGGTGGTTAAGCGAATTGATCGTATTCGGAGTAACTTCCTTTGGAGAGGCAAGGAGGGCTCATCTGGCTCATATAATTTGGTAAGTCTGTAAATCCAGGAAACAAGGGGGACTTGGTGTTTTGGATCTGCGTGATTTTAACATAATGATATTAGGGAAGTAGTGGTGGCGACTTCAGTCTGACTGTGGAGACTCTTAGAGTGCTATTGTGCGAGAGAGTTACTTTCGTCGTACCTCCCCGCTGCAGTCCCAAGGGAGAATTTATGGGCGTGTTTCTTCGTTTTGGCATGGGGTATTGAAGACATTTAACGTTTATCGTTGTGGATCACTATTCCTTAGGAGATGGCAAGGATATTAGATTTTGGCTGGATCGTTGGACCGGAGAACTGCCACTCATCATTTTATTCTCAGACCTGTTTGACTTGGCATGGGCTCCTGACACTTCAGTCCAATCCCAATGTGACACTAGGGTCGGGTCTACGTCTTAGCGGGTGCCCTTCCGAAGGGTGATCCCGCAACTCCTTCAACCGATGCTGCTAAAATTGTATAAAATGTTGGGTCACTTCTCGGTTTCGGGTGTGAGGGATTCAGTTCGTTGGCATTGGGACCAAGAGGGTATCTTCTCAGTTCGATCTATCTACAGATTTATAAACAATGAGGAGCTCATTTGCCTAGTGACAAGTTGTTTGTGGAAGGCGAGGGTTACGTTGAAGATTCACATTTTAATGTGGATAGCACTTAAGGACCGCATCCTGACGAGGGTCAATCTTCAACGACGCAGGCGCCCCGGCATTGTAGATCTGTCTTGTCCTTTTTTTGACTTGGGTTCAAGAGAGACTGTCGCATATCTGTTGCTTCGTTGCTAGCTAGCGAGGGAGGTGTGGAGGTGTGTCTGTGCAGCAGCAGGAATGCAAGGGCGACCGCCCCCTACTCTATATGTTTTGTGAACCTCTTGGCGCCGGAGCTATGTTCGTCAGAGACAGCGAGATGAGTGGGATGTTCTGGTACTTGCTGTGGTTTGGAACGTGTGGAGAGAGCGCAACGCTAGAGTATTCTCCAGCAAACGTCGTTCGGTGGATGAGGTAGTTGGAGGTCTTCGATGTTCTGTCGTTGAGTGGAGCGTGGGTATGCCCACCAACCTCTCAGGTAGCCTCCTTGTAGTATGTAAATGTCTCTAATCTTTTCCTTGGGAGGCTAGTTAATAAACCGATTGGGGTCCATACCAAACCCCCCTCACCTCGAGGTTCTCAAAAAAATAAAGTCAACGAAGAACCACGATTTTAGGATTCGAACAAACCTGAACGACTAAGGCTTCGTTTGGTTCGAAGTATCCCCTGAGGTATTATGGTTACGTGGTATTCTGGATACGAGTATCACCTTACAACTTATTTTGCGATATTGAATTGTCTCAATTATGAGGTATCCTAGAAACACCAAATCGACATATTGCACCGAATACTATAAAACAAATATGATAAGTCATACACGGTATTATGAATACTTATCTCAAAGCGACTTACTGCACCGGATACTTCAAACCAAACGAACCCTAGAGTTTTAACCGATTCGAACCAAAGAAGGCCCCAAACTAGCCGATTCGGTTGAACCTGTTTAGGTACGACCAAAGTTTAAAACTCGAGTACCGGTACCGGTATCGGTCGGCGCCGAACCGGTTCGAATCGGCCGGTTCGTACCGGTATCGGCCGATTCCAGTTGAACCGATACCGGCCTTTTTTATTTTTTTAAATTGTAAAAAATTCTTAAAAAATCTTTAAAAATTCTAAAAAATTAAAAAATATATAAAATAAATAGAAAATAAATATTAGACTACTTTTAGGTCAGTTTAGGGCCTTTAGGCAATTAGGCTCTTAGTAGTTAGGAGTTAGGCCTTAGGACTCTTAGTAGTTAGGACTTAGGACTTAGAACTTATGAGTTATGACTTATGACTACAAGTCTGATGACTTATGAATCTTATGAATTCAAAGTCGTGGATTCGTCATTCAACAAGATTCACAAGCACCACTCCCCAAGATGTTTTATTTTTCCAGCAATTAATTTGGTTTGTTTATGGCCAGGGTTTCAAATCTCGACCGATACCGGTACGTACCGGTTTTGGCCGGGTCGAGCCGAGTCGAGCATCCGGGAACGAAACCAGCTTGAATCGGCCAGTACCAAACCGTACCGGATCGAACTGGCCAAGTCAGGTAGGTATCGGCCAGTACGAACCGGTACTGGCCGGTTCAGACCCTACCCAACAGCATTAGTGGGGTGGGTGGATTTTGGCTGATTTTTTTTTTGTTTTTTCCCTTGGATTCCTCCCTCCACATGGCTACACATGCATTCCCAGCCATTGCATGTGGAGGGGGGGAATTATTAGATTTGGATCCTTTTATTTATTAAGTGGAAGGGGGGGATTTGAAGGCTATATAAACCCTCCAAACCCATTCCATTTCACCACCAATACCATCACTACTCCGCCACTCTCCATATTCCACAACTTGCAAAGTTGCAAGAAAAGAGAGGAGAGAAAGAATGAAGAGAGAGAGAATAGAGGAAAGAAAGAGAATAGAAAAAAAGAGAGATAAGAGAGAAGCGTGAGAAAAAAGAGGAGAGAGAAAAGAGCGGCATGAGCGGCACAAGGCAACAAGCGGCACAAGCCGACGACGCCGACAAGCGGCACACTAGTGGCGATGAGGCGACGTCGCAATGAGCACGAGCGGCGGCGAGGCAACGTCGCGACGAGCGGCACGAGCTCAAGTGGGCCAAGCGGCACGAGGCGAGCGGCATGAGCTGCGATGACTAACAAGTAACAAGGCGATATCGTAACGAGCGGCACGAACGGCGAGCCGATGACAAGGCGACGTCGCGACAAGTGGCACGAGCACGAGGCGAGCAACACGAGCCGAGTGACCGAGTAACCCGACACGACAATCCAAGTGTCCAACGACTCTGACACCGACAGGTAAATTTCTTTGCTCACTTTTGTTCACTTTTGCCACATAGAAACAAGAAAATAATTTTACTCACTTGCTCACGTAGATTCAAGTCATTCGATATTTTTGCTACGTAGAATTACTTTCTGTGTAGCTATGCTATCAAAGTCGGGACTAGTCGGCGACTAGTCCCCGACTAGTCCCTGGGCGGCATTTTGCCGACCGATTAATTTCGATTCCGTCATTGCTGGGCGGAATCCCGACTAGTCTCCGACTAGACCCGACTAGTCCCCGACTAACGACGGCCGACTAGTCCCCAGGCAGCATTCTGCAAGCAAATTTTTTTTTTAAATGAGTCTTTGCAAGCAATTTTGTTTGGATTTTTTTACATTGGCTCAAAGTCTTGAGTCGCAAGACTCACAACTATGGCTCTTCCCTATAATCATCTGTTGAGCACCTGAGAATCTCAAATAAAAACATAGACAAATAATTAGTTTATTTGTTGATATCCATATAACCCTATAATCAAAATTAGGGTTGTTCACTGATTAAACATCATCAAACAAATATTGTGATGAATTCTTAGTTCTACTTCTGAGTCTTTTGACATGGGCATGAAGCTAATACAACTGTGTTCTGTTAGACTGTTACTTATGTATTTATACCCATGCTGTGAAGTGTGAAGGTATATATTGTTATTAACCGACTAATATCATATATTTATTGACATTTATGCTAGTTCATATATCATATATGTTTAGGGAGGGGGGGAGAGGTTAGAATAAGTTTTGGCCGACTAGTCCCGAATTAGTCCCGACTAGTCCTAGTCGGCCCTTGGCCGACTACCGACTTTAACTGCATAGCTGTGTAGCAAAAGTGATAGATGTTGGATTGCTACAAGAAGAAAGCAAGAAAAAAAGAAGGAAGAAAGAAGAAAAAGATAGGGAGAGAGAAAGTGAGCTAAAAATAAGAGAGAAGAAATAAAGAAAAGAGAAGAGAGAAAATACAAAGAGAGAAAGAGAAGAGGGAAAAAGTGAGAAAAAAGAAACAAAGAACAAAGCAAAGTGAAGAAAGTGCAATTACTTGCTCACTTCTACTCACTTGCTCACGTAGATGCTGGATGGCTACAATGCAAGGCAAGGCAGTAGATTTGTTTGTTAATGCTTATTAAATTTTTTAACTTAGATAATAGCACCAAAATCAAAAGAGATAGATACTGGATGGCAACATTGCAAGACAGTAGAAGGCAACAAGCGGAATGTCATATGCAACTATTGCGGTCGGACCATAAATGGAGGTATCACACGACTGAAGGAGCATTTAGCGGACAAGAAATGGCAAGTGACTAGCTGTGATCACGTTACAGCATCAGTACAGTCTCAATTCTATCAATTTTTTCGAGAAGTAAAGATAAGAGTACTGTTCTTGAGCTTTCTGCTTCTAGAAAACCACCCCCTTACCAAAAGTCAGTCGATAAGAGGTTATAGAGAAACAAACATAGACGATGAAAGTTTCGATGATTCTGATTCTGAAGAAGAGTTGCCGGAGGAGGATAGGGAGATGAGAACGGCAATGAGACTTTCTCGTGAGGAAACTCGTTGTCAAGAATTAAGATAAAGAGGAGACCAAAGAGGTAGATGGTCAATGAGTGATCCTGGTGGTAGTTCCCGCTTTCTTCCTGGAGATATTGGTAGTGGTGGACCTGGTGGTAGTAGTAGTGTTAGTGCTAGAGGAGGTAAAACTAGTACTGACGGCAGTACATTCGTGCAGTTACCTTTAGACAAATTTATGTTTAGGGAACATGGCCATAAACAAACCAAATTAACAGCTGAAAAAAAAAACACCTCGGGGAGTGGTGCTTATGAATCTTAATGAATGATGAATCCAAGACTCTGAATTCAAAAGACTCATAAGTCATCAGACACATAATCATAAGTCATAACACATAAGTCCTAAGTTCTAAGTCCTAACTACTAAGAGTCCTAAGTCCTAACTACTAAGAGCCTAATTGCCTAAAGGCCCTAAACCGGCCTAAAAGTAGACTAATATTTATATTCTAATTTTTTATATATATTTTTTTAATTTTTTAGATTTTTTTGAATTTTTAAAGATTTTTTTTTTATTTATTACAATTTAAAAAAATAAAAAAAGGCCCGTATCAGTTCAACTGGAACTGGCCGATACCAGTACGAACCAGTTCGGCCCCGACCGATACCGATACTAGTACCCGAGTTTTAAATCTTGTTTATGGCCACGTTCCCTATACATAAATCCGTCTAAAGGTAACTGCACAGATGTACTGCCGACAGTACTAGCTTTACTTCCTCTAGCACTAACACTACTACTACCACAAGGTCCATCACTACCAATATCTCCAGGAAGAAAACGGGAACTACCACTAGGACCACTTATTGACCATCTACGTCTTTGGTCTCCCCCTCTTTCTCTAATTTCTTAACGACGAGTTTCCTTACGAGAAAGTCTCATTATCGTTCTCATCTCCCTATCCTCCTCCGGCAACTCTTCTTCAGAATCATCGAAACATCGCCTATGTTTGTTTCTTTATAATCCCTAACCGGCCGGCTTTTGATAAGGGGTGGTCTTCTACAAGCAGAAAGCTTAGGAATAGTACTCTTATCTTTACTTGCTTCTCAAAAAAATTGCTGGAATTAAAATTGTACCTCTGTTGGAACGTGCTCACAACCAGTCACTTGCCCTTTCTTGCTTGCCAAATGCTCCTTCAGTCTTGTGATACCTCTATTTATGGTCCAGCCGCAGTAGTTGCATATGACCTTCCGCTTGTTGCCTTCTATTGCCTTGCAATGTAGCCATCCAGCATCTATCTCTTTTGATTTTGGTGCCATTATCTAAGTTAAAAAATTTAATAAGCATTAGCAAACAAATTTATTGCCTTGCCTTGCAATGTAGCCATTCAGCATCTACGTGAGCAAGTGAGCAGAAGTGAGCAAGTAATTCCACCTTCTTCACTTTGTTCTGTTCTTTGTTTCTTTTTTCTCACTTTCTCCCTCTCTTCTTTTTCTCTCTATATATTTTCTCTCCTCTTTTCTTTATTTCTTTCCTCTCTTATTTTTAACTCACTTTCTCTCTCTTCTTTCTTCCTTCTTTCTTTCTCGCTTTCTTCTCGTAGCAATCCAGCATTTATCACTTTTGCTACACAGAAAGTAATTCTATGTAGCAAAAGTGTCGAATGACTCGAATCTATGTGAGCAAAATTACTTTCTAGTTTCTACGTAGCAAAAGTGAACAAAAGTGAGCAAATAAATTTACTTGTCGGTGTCGGAGTCGTTGGACACTTGGATTGTCGTGTCGGGTGACTCGGTCACTCGGCTCGTGTCGCTCGCCTAGTGCTCGTGCTCGTGCCGCTCGTCGCGACATCGCCTTGTCATCGGTTCTCCGCTCGTTGCGACGTCGCCTTGTTACTTGTTAGTCGTCGCTGCTCGTGCCGCTCGTCGCGATGTCGATCGTGATCGTCGCCACTCATCGGCTCGTGCCGGCGTGCCGCTCTTCTCTCCTCTCTTTTCTCGCGCTTCTCTCTTCTCTCTCTTTTTTCTGTTCTCTTTCTTTCCTTTCTTCTCTCTTTCTCTTCTTTCTTTCTCTGCTCTCTTTTCTTACAACTTTGCAAATTGTGGGATGTGGAGAGTGGTGGAGTAGTGATGGTATTGGTGGTGAAATGGAATGGGTTTGGAGGGATTTTATAGCCTTCGAATCCCCCCCCCCCCTCCCACTTAATAAATAAAAGGATCCAAAGCTAATAATCCCCCCCCCCTTCCACATGCAATGGCTGGGAATGCATGTGCAACCATGTGGAGGGAGGAATCCAAGGGAAAAAACAAAAACAAAAAAAATCAGCCAAAACCCACTCACCCCACTAACGTTGTTTGGGTAGGGCCTGAACCGGTCGGTACCGGTTCGTACCGGCCAATACCTACCTGACTCGGCCGGTACGGTTTGGTACCGGCCGGTTCAAACTAGTTTCGATCCCGGATGCTCGACTCGGCTCGGCCAAACCAAAACCGGTACGTACCGGTATCGACCGAGATTTGAACCCTGGGTACGACCCGAAACAACCAAATCAAGCCTAAAAAGCCGAATTAGAAAAAATATATATATACCCAATTTTCTTTCTTTTCTTTTTCTAACATATATATTCAATTTTTAATATTTTGGAAAAACGGTTGAACCCAGATCTGAACCGACCAGAATGGTTTCATTTTTTGTCTGCTCTGAACTTGAACCCAAAATCGCAAACCTCACAAAGAACACCTAAGCCTTTATGATGCAAGTTAGCAATAAGCCTTAAGAGTTGAGACGCATCCGATTGCACATTTTCTTAAACTCGTGGGGCAGTAAATTAGAGTCCCACATATCCATTAAGTAAATGGAAGGTGAAATTTACATGGCATTGCCCTAAAAGTTAAAACTAACTTCAACAGTTATGAGATATAAATCGTCCACAAAAAGAACGCCACTGAAAATGCAAATATTCATAAATCAACCTCAAAATTCATTGAGTAGCTACAAACATACATCTATACTTAGTCCAAACTCCAAAGTGCATATGAGGTCACTTATGTTTAGCCTCTAACATTGCCCCCTCCCCCTATTTGATTGATTTTATATTACCGTATCTTGAAACTCCACATTACCCCTTCCCTGCTCCCCACAACATTGCTCGTCCAAAGACCATCCTCTTCACTTCCAATCTCTCCTCCAATAGAACCCCGACAAAACCATTACTCCACCCAACTATTCATCGCAAATATTACTTCCCCCCATCTAAACCCTCCTTACAACCACCACCAACTTCTCCTCACTCACAACCTTCATTGTGCAACCATCACTTTCTTCCCTCTCCGCTCGACTTATGTACAACCAACATCGCTCTCCGCTCGACCTATGTGCAACCGCCACCTTCTTTCTTCATCCGATCAGACCATTCCTTCGCCATCTAAGCGCAGTCAACACTTTAACGTCACTGATTCCACGGTTCCGTTTTTTATGTTTGGGAAGAAGGGTGTAATTAAGGAGAATCATGTTATTTACACCCTGTACAATGTGGATTAGCTAGTATGACAGAAAATCTAAGGTCGAATATGCAATAATGGGTAAATTCGGGATTGATTTATCAAACTCACATTTTGAAGGACACTCTTAAAACTGGGAATGATGTGAGTACATATTATTGGTTAGCCTTTCCCTTGGCAAAATCTACAGATTTTATTGCTTAGATCATAATTCAACCAAGTGGAGTTTTCTAAGTTGTGAATTTTATAATATGTTTCTTTTTATTGTTCAAGTGATGGCTTATCCAAATAAATACTTACCCAACCATTTTGCCCAACTTTGATGGATCTTACAATTGACATACAAGTTTATGATCATTAAAAATATCTGTAGGCCCATCAACTAAATCTTAGTAAACATATATGAATACAAACAGAAATTACAGTTTCCAAATTGACCAGACCCAGGTTCAATTGAGTCTTATGTTCTTTAATTGGCCATCCGACGCTTTTTCTAGCGGATTGTATTCCATCTTGGTTAACTATATTTCATCTGGATCGTCTGACTGAAAAGACGGGTAAACATCTGTTTTTTCACATCAATCATTTTTGTTTCCAACCTCGGCTTCAAGAGTCTTGACATGTAGATGTTAAAAAAGATACCAAACTGAAAACGAATTGAGAAATCAAGTTAGAGATATATACCTTCTGATGGTCAACCCAAACTCTAAAACCATAATTGCCTCTATCAAATATCCCAAGTACCTTGTACGCCAAAATAGCTGCATGCCATAACCACACTCAGAAAAGCATATTGAAAAACTATACAAAGCATTCCAAAGAAAAAGCTACATGTCAGAGAATGAGTAGAAATCTCATGAGTAAAACTCACAAGTATACCAAAACAAATATTTCTAGCTGCAAGCAAACCAAAGGAACAATGAACTCTGATAAACAATGTCCTATTAACAAGACAAACTTTTGGTATACCCTTAGTGTTACTTTAAAAAATTCACAAATTATATCAGCAAAATGACATGGTTACTACAGAAAATGAAATTTACAGTATTTTGTTAAACATCACCTTTTCTTATTTAACTTGATACAGTGTCTAGTCACTCGAAAAAAGAATAAAATTCAAAGATCCAACCCTGGATTTTCTTAAATCTGACTCCTAAATTACCATTAAAAAAAATGATGAGTACTCTACTAGTCTACTCTAGTCTGTCCATTTTTTATTGGGGACAATCAAAATCCAACTGCAGTATAATCTTTGGATTTAAGAACACTATACAACAATCTTTTCAAGATTTCAGGTACAACTATGATATCGTAAGATTAAAAAACCTAACTAGGTTTAAATGATCTATACATTTCCATTTTTTCCAAAGATTTGGAATACTATTTTAAGAAATTTGCATTAAAAAGGATTCTTCTTGCTTCAACTAGGGTGGTCGGCTTCGTTCGGTCAGGTTAGGGGCCAAACAAGAACCGAATCGAATAGGTTGGTTCTACCAATAATGAAACCAACCCGAACTAAAGTCGGGTTGCATAGGTTTTGCCTCAGGTTGGCATCATAATTGGCAGGTTCAGTTCTGTGGGGAATTTGGGTATGTGGACTTCTGTGGGGAATGAAATTCGGGTGCAAATTTCAGGCTAGTTTCACAGGATAGTTAGGGTTCTACAGGGAAGTAAATTTGGGTGCAAATTTGAGACCAGATTCATAAGAAATAGTAAGGGGTTCAGAACAGAAACTTTAAAGGTTCACACTGTTCCCAGAAATCTTTTTCAAACTTACAAAAACTATGGATTTATTAAAATCATATCGCAATAGATATACAATTTAACTATTTGAATTATAAGAAGAATGTGCTAAGGAAGTTAAAAATGTCAATCCCCATTGCAAACTTTGGAATGAAAACCAGAAAAGCATCATTACCCACTTGCAACAGTGTCGCTTCTGCTGGAAGTGAAGACTCACTAGAACCTACTTATGTAACTTCTTTGTTATTTCAATCACATGTATGAAAGATTAAAATTCATATGAACCTTTAAATATTTGTAAGTGGACATACATATATATATATATATATATATATATATATATATATATATATATATATATATATATATATAGGGACAGAATCGGGAGACACTATTTTTGCACACAAATTTGTACACCGATTTTAAAATCATTGGATAGAGATTTCAGAAGTTGTTGATTTTTTGTGAACATAATCACCTTGTCTTAAATAGCACATCCACAAGAAATTAACACATTCTAAAGCCTCTAGACCTATCTAATGTGCTCTTCAAAGTAACGATTAAAACGGATGATCAATAAAGCCTTTTAGATTTGATGTACATAGAGGCTTTAAAATGTGCTGATTTTTTGTGGATGTGATATCTAAGGCAAAGTGATTATGCTCACAAAATACCAATAACTTCTGAAATCTCTATCTAATGATTTGAAAATTGGTGTAGAACTTTGAGTGCAAAAATAGTCTCCCAATCCTGACCCATATATATATATATATATATATATATATATATATATATATATATATATATATATATATATATATATATATATATATATATATATAGGGTCAGGATCGGATGACTCATGAAATTGACCTATATTTTGACCCATCATCATAATCGTTAGATTCAGGTTTCAGAATGTTCTGATTTTTTGTAGAGGTGTTATCTATGGTATGTTGATCATCCTCACAAAAAATCAACACATTCTAAAACCTCTAGGGCCATCAAATGTTATTCGACCGTTGATTTGAAAAGCACATTTGATGCATCTAGAGGTTTTAGAATGTGTTGATTTTTTGTGAGGATGATCAGCATACCATTGATAGCACCTATACAAAAAATCAACACATTCTGAAACCTGAATCCAACAATTAAGATGATGAGTCAAATATGGGTCAAAAAAAAAAAGGTTTGCGAATCCTAAGCCATATATATATATATATATATAGAGAGAGAGAGAGAGAGAGGAATGTTACAGTGAGCTATGAGCTACAGAAGGAGAAAATGAGCTACGATCATTTTGACCACCCTAGAAGTTTTGGAATTTTATAAAAATTGGTGGGTGTGTTGTCTATGGTAACATGATCATCCTCGCCAATTTTCAAGGAATTCCAAAACTTCTAGGGTCATCAAATGGTAGAAGCAAAATTAACGGTTACTACGGACGGTGGATAAAGCTTCTATCGTTTGATGACCCTAAAAGTTTTGAAATTCCTTGAAAATTGGTGAGGATGATCATGTCACCATAGACAACACACCCACCAATTTTCACGAAATTCCAAAACTTCTAGGGTGGTCAAAATGATCATAGCTCATTTTCTCCCTCCGGAGCTCATAGCTCACTGTAACATTCCTCTCTCTCTCTCCCTCCCTCCCTCCCTCCCTCCCTCCCTCTCTCTCTCTCTCTCTCTCTCTCTCTCTCTCTCTCTATATATATATATATATATATATATATATATGGGGACGGGGAGCCTGGACCTCAGGTGCAGCGTTAACGCTGCACCGGAGCCCAGCGCGCGCCAAGTGTCGCAATCCGATCAAATCCCGCGCGACCCGCCCAAAATCCAGCTCAAAAAACCCGGTCAAAACCTTAGCCGTCTGATCCGTCTGATCGGCTAGATCTCAGCCACCTGATCCCGTGCACCCGGCCTCGCTGTTACTGTGGCGCGCACAGTAACAGCGAGAATCATCTTAGGGGGAATCCCATCCGTTCGTTCAGCCGATCGAGCGGCTGAAAACAAAAATCGCGGTTACTGTAGCCGCTACAGTAACCGCGAGATTGCTTTCAGCCGTTTGATCGCAGGATCCAACGGACTGGATTCACCGAACGGCCAATTGAATCCCAAAAGAATTCAATCCGTTGGATCCTGATGATCGGACGGCTGAAAGCAATCTCGCAGTTACTGTAGCGTCTACAATAATCGCGATTTTTGTTTTCAGCCACCCGATCGGCTGAACGAACGGATAGGATTCCCCCTAGTTGATTCTCGCTGTTACTGTGCGCGCCACAGTAACAGCGAGGCCGGGTGCACGGGATCAGGTGGCTGAGATCTAGCCGATCAGACGGATCAGGTTTTGACCGGGTTTTTTGAGCTGGATTTTGGGCGGGCCGCGCGGGATTTGATCGGATTGCGACACTTGGCGCACGCTGGGGCTCCGGTGCAGCGTTAACGCTGCACCTGAGGTCCAGGCTCCCCGTCCCCTATATATATATATATATATATATATATATATATATATATATATAAAAGGGTCTAGGTGTGCGGCCCAGATATATCACATAAGATAAAACATATATCTGGGCCATCGAACCAAATGCCCAATGATAAGTGTGATGCACCGCATGCGACTGAGTTAGGCATTCACCTTTAATGTCATGCGACGTATGGCAATTGCGATATGAATGATCTCAATCCCGGATCTGTTTCCTTAATCAAAGGCCCCATAATAACGCTATTATTTACGTTGAAAATGCTATTACCGAATAAGGATCCTATAATTATTCAGATATATGTTTCCATAGTGGAGCCATTACTCCCGACATTTCTTTCTAGGTAACTCTCTCTCTCTCTCTCTCTATGTGCGCCGTGTCAACAGAAAGGAAAGGAAAATGCTTCTCGGCGATCCCGTTTTCTATCGTGATCGAGCCATCTTGATGCGGCACCTGCTCATAGCCGTCCATTATACCCCAGCCCTGATAGGTGAATCGCACTCAGCCTAGCCAACAAGGAAAGGATGGCAGTGATCAAATGCCACGTCATATTGGACAACTAGATGGTTGAATAGCATAGCTCGGTCCTTTCGTAAAATGACTTTCCCAATTCCCCTCAACCCCCCTGTGTCTCTTCACATGTCCATCCTCAATCTCTTCAAGACCAACAAAAGGGGATGGTGCAGGAGTATGTAAAGATCAATGATTTTGTTTTTATTTTTTCTAGATAGGATCTCTCATTTGATCTTGTTTTTATTTTTTTAGATGAGGATTCTCCCAGAATCGCACGTCCCTCTCCATCCGCCTCTACTAACAACCAGGTAGCCTCTCTCTCTCTCTCTCTCTCTCTCTCTCTCTCTCTCTCTCTCTCTCTCTCTCTCTCTCTCTCTCTCTCTCTCTCTGTGTGTGTGTGTGTGTTGTCTTTCTGTGTAGCATCTACCGTCGGATCGTCCAAGGCCACGGCCTGCATCTACACAACCTCCGCCTGCTGGTGTTGGTTCACAATCTGCACCATCTGAATCTGCGATCAACTAGATTCTCTCCCTCTCACTCAAGCACACACACACACCAACATCGTCACAGCAAAACGTTTGTCATCGAATTGTCCATGGCCACCGCTAGCCACCTAGATGGCTTCTTCTGCACATGTATGTGTAGCTGCGCCACCGATGTGGAACCATAGTGTCTTACTCGACGTCAAGCCATCTAGACGCTTTCAACATTTTCTACCCCCACATTGGCAGGGAAATTGCTTTCAACATCTTCTTACACACAACCAGTATCATAAAGAAAGCTCTTTGTGATGTCTTCCTCGACCTCAAGCAACCTTGATAGAAGAGGTCCACATTGGCACCTAAAGTTGGCTCTTCTACCTCGAGCAGCTCATTATTATCAAGTAAAAGTAAAAGCTTATCCACTAGACAACTATGATCCAACGATTACTTCTCCTCAATATCTTAATATAAAGCAATAGGGAAGAAGATCGTGGATATGTGCTTTAACCAGGTTAGGAATGCTTTGTTGTTATTGTAATTCTGAATGCCAAGTATTGCTATTATTGTTGTACTAATGCCAATGTTATCATCTCCTCGCCCATATCCTGTTCGATGAAATGCTATTTATTTCTATTGCTTTTGTTACTATATAGTCACCAAGTTCGGGTTCGGCAATAAGTCAGTGAGGGTGAAAGTTCAGAAAAAATGTGGGTAAAAGTCGGGAGAAAAAAAGGTTTCGGGTTTTAATCGGTGAGGATGAAATTTGGAAAAAATCGGCAAGTTCGGGGCCTTCAAAAGTAAAGTTTTTAACTTAACATTTAAACAACTAAGACATTTCTAACGAGACTTATATAAAGGTGATAAATCAACAACAAATTAACAAAGTTAATCATGCAACTATGCAAATGCAAACAAGCAACAAAGCCATAATCCGACAAAGTAACATAATAAGTTATGAACATCATGATAAGTTGATAACGCCATCCCAAAATAAAATATTATAAAACTTAAGATGTCCATTGTCCAATAGTCACTAATCAAAATAGAATAGAAAATAAAAACTAAACATCCATCATGTCGTCGAGAGCATCCAATACCAAACTTGCATCATCCTCTATTTTTTCATTCTCTTCATCCTCCATGAATTCAATGTCATCAAACTCATCATCGGAAGAAAGTTAAATTTCAATATCATCGTACTCATCATCGACACAATCACAAAGTTAGGCAAATAAACATGTTTTTTTCATCTTTATTTTTTCCCAAAAAAAAGCCAAAAAAATGACGAATTTGGTAACATGTAAAAATCGGGGGAAAAAACAGTAACAAATCGGTTGCCCATTAAATCACGTTTTAAACAAGTTTTTTTTTTCAAAAAAACATCATACTTTGTGACTATGGTTATTACTAATACTTTGCTTTTTTATATTATCGTTCCATAATCTTTTGATGCATTAAATATTAGTATATATGTTGATGTTGCTATTGTGATCAATTTTTTCATATGATGCTTATCTATTTTCCTACATTCATAGTATTGTTATCGTTACATATTAGTCCTATTGTGTTGGAGAGACTTAAAATATTCAAGTACAACTCGAACCAAGGATGTTGTGACATCCACAAGGGTTCAGAAAGTGTCAAGGGTCACTAATATGAAAGGAAAACTAAAGAAGCAGGCTCATTTCGAACCACGCACAATAATGGGAGCCTCTTAGCCCCTTTATTCTTAGTACAAATCGTTGTGTGTGATAAGCTAGTGTTCAAAGCATACATTGAATTTGGGATTAGTTGGGTAAAGAGGAAGAAAAATAAGATCTAACCAATTAGGTGCATTAGCTTTTCAAGAATGTTTCCACGGGACATTGCCGTCATTCTATATTTGATATGTCCCATGTCTTATATTATTTGCGGAAATAGTATTCCTCAAGAAAACAATTATGAGTTCCCACTAAATTTAAATGAGATCAAAGGTATTAGCATTCAACTCTTGATCAAACACTTTTTATACGCTTTGCAACTTATCGAGCTTGCATTTTTTTTCATGGTCTTTATTTGCATTGTTGTTATTTCTTCATGGCCTTTATTTTCATTGTTATTATCGAGGTTGCATTTTTCTTTTCACCATTTTTATATTAGTGACCATGATGCTGGACGATGACAGCGGATGGTTATCGCCCTATGGGTCGCCAAATGCTAGGTCACCAAATGTGGGGCTACAGAATATTTTACGGTCGGATGCACTGTTAGAGACATTGTAGCAACTGCCGAATGTCGGCACCAATGTTACCAAGTCGGGAAAAAATCGGCAAGGGAAAAAAAAAAGGAAAAAATCAGGAAAATCGGAAAAAAAATCGGTAAATTATTTAATAATAAGATATATGTATTCTAATATTTTTTTAGCAATATACCATGTATATATCATTTGGGAAAAAGACAGGAAAAAAACGTATAATTCGAGATTAATACGCATAATTCGTGATTTATTCAAAAATTCCTGACTTTTTGAAAAAGTCACGACTTATTCCCGTAGCAGACGTTTGGGGAATAAGTCGGCGATTAAAACACGACTTTTTCAAAAATTTAACGATTTTGGTAACATTGGTCGGCACTGCAGCAGTCATCTTCGGAGGCAGAACAAGTCAGCATCCTTTGGTGGTGACTGTGTTTTGCCGTCGAAGGTGGCTGCTGCAGTGCCGACATAAATACTAGTACATATATAATGTGTTTTGAGTCTCTGCATATGCCTGCACTAGTGAATAGATCTTGCCAACAAATAAACAGTTAATACTGCAGACCTTGTCTCAGCAGGGCTTGGCGGAGAAAATATTTCAAAATATCAGCCTCTGCTTACACTTTAAGCAATGACACTACTAGACAGCATCCTAAAATGAAAATGATTTGACAAAATCATCAGTAATGAAAGCAATGACAATACTAGACAACATCCTAAAATGAAAATGATTTGACAAAATCATCAGTAATGAATCTTGAGGCGTGACAGTCGAACAATATACCTGGACGAGAACATTGCATGCCATACACAAAAGCTCTTCACCGTGCATATTTTCCTGAGGATCCAGATCTCTTGAAAGTACAAGATTTTTGCAAAATATTTCCACCATTCTTATCGCATTGCCTTTAAGGTCTGAGAATGACAGTGGGAAATAACAAATAAGAAGAATTCACATTAAAAATACCCAATAAGATAGTGGTATATAATGCAAGCAGCCTATAAACCAAAAAGTTCATTCTATTGTTCCGTGCACCATGTTCAGAATATTTAATATAGTGGAGTTCAGAAATATATGCATGTCAAGATAAGTTGTCCTTTGAAAATGAAAGGGAAATGGTGAAGTCGTAATCGACAATCCAAAAAATAGATAAGAAATATCATATGAAATCTGTAAACTGAAATGCCATGAAAATGCTTAAAATACATTCAACCTAACATCCAAAAAAAGAACTATGGTCTCTTTTCAATAGGTTAATATAACGTTACAGAAAGGGATGATTAAAACCAATATTGATGATTCAACTTATAACAGAACTGTGGCCAAATGTTCACAGCAATCTGGTACTCTTCATATGTATTTATACATCACGGGGAAGAGGCTAAAATAACACAAGCATAGGGCCAAATCAAGGTACTATATTGAAAGGAAAAAAAAAAATAGAAACAAAGAAAACAACTCCAATTTAATTTCCAAAACTACTTGATAAGTCTTTTTAACAGCATATATCAGCCCAGAGAAACACATGGCCGACTCTATATTTGATGACTAATTAAGGCTCCACACTTCTAAAACAGGGGGAAAACAAAATGCCCTTAGTTCAGGCACTTGCGGACCCAAAGAACAAAGGTAAGAATCTATTTTCTCTCTACAATGACCAGGCATCTTAACGTAAAAACATGAGTCAATCTTAACGAGCTAAAACATTTGCACACTCTAATCTCAGACCTTTAACTAAATTAGTAACAGAACCCTCCAATATACAACAGTAGCAAAAGAACCCTTGGAATAGTGCAATCAACCCAAAAAAAGTGAGCCGAATAAGGGTCATTTGTTTCTAGCACCCAATTGCTACCGCTCTTGCCTAGGCGACCGGGCATGCCTAGGCAAGGCGTGGCCTAGTGAACATAAATTTTTAAATAAATGTTATTATATTAGACAGTATGTAGATTTAAAGAAAAATAATAATAACAATTTTTATAGTAGAAACAATAAAAAAACCACAAATAATAAATCCAAAAAAAAGAGTACTTATGTGAATATTACAACAATTCACATATCATTAGCAAACATAATAACATCCATGTCATTGTCACCCCATCTGAATCCTCCTTGTTATCAGCCTCATCAGACTATTCACTATTGCTCTACTTCATTTTGTATCTCATCAGAGTCCGTTTCATCTTCAGCCACTCTTTGTAAAGTAGACCTTCTAGAAGTTGTTCACTTGGTTCACATACCTAGCATTTACTACAAGTAGGCCTTTACGCATGCAGTTGGAGTTGGGACAGAGCAGACGGAGATTTCTATTTCAGGCAATACTTATATACCCACCATTCATATTGGCAAAATGGACGAATATCATGTATTTGGACAGGAAGAACGCATTCCTTCACAGTGATCCTCGCAATCCTCAGTATGTTCAGAACATGGCATACTTTTTATGGTCTTATACAACTGCATTGTGCAGTGACATCTTCATTGGCTTTATTGAAAAGTATGATTACACTATATTTGTGCATAAAATTCCAACATACTACATCAGTCTTCTCTATTATGGCGTAATGTAGGCGGTCAGGGGCAGAACTATAACTCTGTTGTAACTAGGCCTACTAGGTTGATGCACGAAAGGTATGAATGGATCAGGCTCGAAAATTCCTTCGAATCGATATATAGATTCCAGCTCTGGTAGATGATTCGAGGGATACGGACCTTTAATAATGTCAGGTTGAATACCAATTTGGGTGGGATCCAAATTTTAAGTCAGATATGTACAGTGGGTGTTGGTGACTAAAGTTAAAGGTAGGACAAAAATGTAAAACCTGATTGTTTATGGCCTAAGGATGGGATTTGAAAAGTTATGGATTAAGGGCAAAAGGGTCAAATAAATAGGTCAAGAGGGCCAAGAGTAATATGGTGGATATGGCAACGACAGCAAGCATGATAACAGGGTGGCACGGTGGTCAACTGCAAGTAAGGTATTTTCCTTTCCTTTTTCCTCTACTTTCTTACTTCTCTATTTTCCTTTTTCCACTTCTTCTCCTCTTGTTTTTCTTTTTTTTCAAATCACAAGGTAGCAAAAAAGGGTTATCGAGTGCAGGCACATGAAAGGTCGGAAGCGGGCGGCCTGATCAGTGGGCGGTGGCTTGGCAATGGGCAAGGTAGCCGGTGACTTGAGGGTGGAGGCCGACGGGTTGGGTGTAGGATTGTTAGTGGCATGTGGATGGATTTTTGGCGGTTTTTTGAATCAAATTTGAATAGATCAATGGCAAAAGGGCAGCTTGTAGGTATTTGGTGATGGTGGAGATGATGGTGGGTGGAGTTGGGTCTATGGTTGCATGATGGAAAGGCTACGATAATGACAATAATCTTTTCTTATGTAAATGATAATAGTGATGCAAGATCACTGATAGAGAGAGAGAGAGAGAGAGAGAGAGAGAGATGATCGAGATTAGAAGCAAAAACGATAGCATAGGTTAGATTTGTTAGAAGCACAAACAGGGGCGTAGCCAGAAATTTTTTTTCGACTGGGCTGAGCCTAAACTAGTTTTTTTTTACAATGAAAATTTTACTTTATAAAAAAATACTAAGCAAAATTTTTTAAGCAAACATCGACGGTACTAGAAATTATATTAATATAAAAAAAAAAGTTCATTACACTTTGTCTCCCTGAATTTTAGCTCAAAAACATTGAACCCCCCTATAGGTAAAAAACTACATTTTGCTTCATTGAAGTCAAATAAAAATTACAAAATGAGAGAAATTAAGTAGTTGACAAAAGAAGTATTGTGTTAACATTTCAAACCTTAGGGAGCGTTTTGGAACAAAATAAACTATAGGGGGGTTAAGTGTTTTTTGCGGCGATTCATGTTTTGTGAGGTCTCAGAGGCGATAGCAATTCACGTACGTGTCGTGAGGGGCCAAGGGCCTCGCTAGGTTGATGCGGGTTGAGGCAGGCTGAGACATGTACTTAATAATATGGCTAGTTTTTCTCAAAACTCGGCCGGGCTACAGCCCAGCCGAGCCAACTATTAGATCCGTCCATGAGCACAAATGAGGTTTACATGGAATCCACCATGGAGGGAGAGAGAGAGGTATAGGGGCTCAAGTCCATGAACCAACAACGGTTGACATCAATCCGTCATTATCAAGCTTCAACAATTCTTTGTTTACATCCCATACCTTCTATAGACTCAACATGATAAATATGACAACTTTTCAAAAATAAAATCTATCATAATCCAACCATTATTTTAAATGCAAATCTAACCAAAACTTATTTTAAAATCAAACTCATAATGATGATGTCTATCCTCATCCTTCCTACGCAGGCTAGATATGCTTGGGATTGAACTCAGCCAATTTGGGCTTGGGCCCAACTTCTAATCACATCATGGCAACTCGCAGACTACATGATCATCATTGGGGGAGGAACTTTACGTAATTAATCCCTTTTGAAGCATCTTTAGCGGAAATGAAAGACCTATTCCGCATCCCCTACTTTCTTGGACTCCAGAACCAACAAAAACCATTGAGGTTATCTATCATATCAGCAATAAATTGATAAGCTAATTGTGCACGCTTGCTTTCTAGATGATCACACTGCTCTAACCCATATTGATCTAAATCAGAAGGTAGAATATATTGATGATGAGTCACTTCGTGAGATCATCCACTACTCGCGTGTGATATCTATCTGGGTAATGCTTAAATTTGTTCTTACTGTCTAGTGTCTACTAGTCAAGGTTCGAAATTTCCATTTCGGTCAATATTTCGACCTCCTGGAAAATGGAAATATTTCGTGGAAATATTTCGACAGTGTGGAAATATTGTGATTTGATGGAAATGGTGGAAATATTGATTTTTTAATGGAATTTTTGAATGAAACTCTGGATAATCATAAACTAAGTATAGATACACGTTTTAGAACACTTAGATAATATTTATACCCTATCTACGGGTGTAGAGCATCACAAAGTATGTATTTTGCATTTGAGTCTGTGAGTCTTGTGCAGTCTTGTTTGAACCTGTTTTGATCTATGTTTTTTAAATGGTTTTTAATCTTTTTTGTGGAGAAAAATATTTCCAAAATAAAGATTAGTTGATTGTTAAATTAATGCTTCAAACGATTTTGAAAATGGACTTAAAACAAGAAAGTTGTGCAAGTTTGAAATCGTACAAAAATTATGCTGAAATGCAAAACACTGTTTTTTTACTAAGTCTGAAAAAATGAGTTTTTATAAAGAAAAGTTTTTATACATTCAAAATTTTCTTTGACGGACCATGGTTTTCTAGATGTACTTGTAGTTCTACATCTTGTGGAATTTTTTGAGCTAAAAATGAGTTGATTTAACCACTTTTCTCAACATACAAATTTTATGAAAAACCGAAAAAACTGTTTTCTCCTACTAAAACTGAAAACCTACTTTTTGATTCACTTGGTTTTTGATTTTTTTTGATATTTTTATTGAAATCAAATGGGGGGGTATTTGCTTATTTACATATAATAACTTAAAGTAAATGGAGAAAATAAAAATTAAGTAATGTTATTATATGTAAATAAGCTGCTGAAACCGAAACCCCCAGTCCCCTTTTATAACCAGTCAGTCCCAATATTTCGGTACCAAAATCCCGAAATATCTAGAAATTTCCCGAAATATCTCGAAATTTCCACGAAATATCGCGATATTTCGTGCCGGCAAATATATCGTGCGAAATATCGCGATATATCGCGATATTATCATGATTTCTATTTCGTTTGATATCGCAGTAGACATTTCGTGTCGAGGTCTGGGAAAACCGAAATATTTCGCGATATTTCGCGAAATATTTCGAGATTTTGTACCTTGCTACTAGTTTATCATTGCTACTTGCACTGCTCATCGTTCAGGTCTTCATATCCTCCACTATCTCAAAATTGTTATTCCCATGTATTACTTCTTCATTCAGCCTCTTCTCTGTAACTTATGGATATTTTAATGTTGATTGGGCCTATTGTGTTTATCCACTCATTGTTAATTCAATCACCTGGTTCCTCTCTCATGGCCTAATGTGCCAGGAAGTAGAATATTGTTTTCTGTTTAATCACCTGAGGTCAAGTATCATACCACGAGCCACACTACTGTTTACTTCGTACTTTGTATGACAATAACAGCCACCTCTGGGGCTGAAATTCAATAGTTTTTAGGTTTGTATGAAACTAGCCACAACTCTAATCACAAGCCCTTTTCCATACCATGTACAGTTTTCCTCTTTGATTTAGTTAATGTATCTACTGATTTAGTTTTGTGATAATTTTAACGGTGTTGAGATAATAGATCACAGGAAACATAATAAAGTTTTTAGAGAAAATTTTCCTTCACCATCTGAACTTCATGATAAATTAAGATAAGTCACAATTTTCTAACTCAGTATGAAACCCAAGAATAAGGTAGGGTCTTCATAAATCAAATAAGATGGGAAACTTCAAGCTAAACTACCAAGTATATCACACTAAAAACTACCAAGCTATGTTCTAGAATGAAGATGTACCAAAAAATTCATAAAGCTAAAACAGTAGGCAACTTACCTCCAACACAGAGTGTGAACATGACACCTAACAATTCCTGGATTTTAAAAATGGTCATAACCTGGCCCAATGCTTTTATTGGTGTTGCTGATGGAGACTCCAAGGTGCTAACAACTTTTTCTAATAAATCGGCTTTCTCATTGTCAGTTAAGATGTGGAAGAACATTTCCACATCAGAAGTGAAGCAAGATAAGTGGCTAAACCTGCATTTAACCACAAAATAGAGACTTAAAGAACACAGTGTTGGATGATCGGTAGTATAAGAATAATAGTTTGTACGGAAAGCAGAAGCAAAATCACTACAAGGACAAAATATTTTCACCCAACTAACAAGGACAGAATAATGTAACTACGTATTGTGGAATATATCAAAACATGTATACTCTTCATAGATGCAACAATGCCACCTACCTAGGATTATAACTAAAGGGTAGACTCAGGTTTACAAGTGGTATTGGTTGCCTGAAACATGCTATCATTGAACAGTAATGGGGATCCATACATGAAACTAGGCATGTTAATTGACTTATTCATAGGCATAGAAAGGTTGAGTACACACATGAAGGTAAACGAGTTCCAATGGGTAGGGTTATAAGACACAACATGTGATACTATAGTGAGGATCAAAATCGAAATGTAGTTGGATATTGGTCAGCATAATGATGCAGAATTTACACCATTCAACCAAGGAAATTTTACAATTTTACCCTTCAAGGAAAATTATGATTTTACCCCTACAAATCTTGATGTACTTTTTATTTTGCTATGATCGTTTTATTGTAAGCTTTCCCATGGATATCTCGGGGCTCTGAATGGACAGTATGATTTCATTTTGTGCTAGCAAAGGTGCGGGGGATGTCCCACCAACATAAACCCAACTCAAATATATTAAGCCAACTGGGAATACACTAGGTGTTGGCTCGATATAATCATATAAATCGATTTCACTTAAAGCCCATAGAAAAATCATTGGGCCTTTCCCGAAGCCCTCCTAGAAGCATCATTAGAAAAAAAAATCCACGCAAATGAAACTTTGGTGTTCACATCCCCCCCCCCCCTTCTTTTAACTGAAGGGGATCCTCCTCCCTTTGTCTTCTTCTCTCTTGACCCTTCCACTCTCACACAATGCCTCTCCCTTCGGCCTTCCAACACCTCATCTTCCCCCTGTTCAACTTCCCTTGAAACCCTATAAATAGCACATCATCCTCCATTTTTGGGATCAACTATTGAGATTAAAATTTCTCTATTAAGTGCTTGTTTTGCACTTGTATCCTCTGCCAATCCACTCCCAACTTCGTCTAACTTCTTTCATTTGCATTCAAGATCGATCCCAATCTTCTCCACCATTCACCTGCATAATCAGGACTGATTTGGACTTACTCGCTGCGGAACGGACGCCAGAGTAACCAACCAGAAGGATTAACTTCAACATCTCCATACCTTTCATCCACTTTGTTGGGCGGCTTGGGCCTATCATCTTTCACAAACCATTCTAACAAAGAGCCAAGTATTATAGTATATTTCCTAATTGGGTTCTTTCTTTTCCATCAAATATTGCTATCTATATGTGATTTGTGATTAAAAATTCTGAACTTCACCTTTTTTTATAACCTACTTTAATTGGCTTAAAGCTTGCTCGGTAAAATATTCCCTAGTGTCATCGTCTTAAAGTTATGCTTGGTGCAATGATTCCAAGTGTTGTGAATTGACCCTTGTTGAATCTTCTATTTTTCTCGTGGAATATTATTAGTGCTAACTTGTATGCACGATTTGTTCTGAAGTAGTCCAACCTACATTGAGTAAATTTGAAAACAACCATGCAACATAAGTTCCACTGCAGATAATCAGATAAGGGAGGTTTATGTTCAGGGAGTCATATATTGATCAAGAAGTGTGTATTAAAAGTTATCGAGAAGAGTCAGTCACTGAACCCTTGATTTTGCAAACAAAAGAATGTTATCCTAAGAAGCTAGCGGAGAATTGAGTTTGAAACGACATGACATAAAAAAGTAAATAGTGGGATACAAACACTGATGATTCACAAAAAAAGAATCGCTCAAAATAAAGGAATAAACTTGGTTTACATTGAATAGTTAAAACAAACACAATATAAAAGCAATTTCCTATCTTTGGGAAGATAAGATAGAAAATAATGAAGATGAGGCTAAAGATAGTAAGTAGTATGCTGAAAATTTTCAAATAGTCAGTGCTCAACAAAAACCATCACTGTACAAGATTTTCCCACATATCCCATCTATTAGTTCTAACCACAATCGATTGGAATCTAATTTAAGTACAGCAATTATCAAGACAAACCTGTAAAAATAGTTCAGCAAAACTTCTAAGAACTTGTCATCATCAGCCTTTCCCTTCAGACGGCGCTGCCGTTCAATTTCAATACTTGCCAAGTAAGGGCATCTAACAGAATCATTAACAACCTCTATTTGTAACTTCTGTACAAATGACAATGCACTTGATATGCGTGAATCAAACTGCATACAATAAAATATGCAAATAAATATCCGCTAACATAAAAAAGATGCCACAAAATATCCAAGAAATTGTAGGAACACAAAACAATCAGTAAAAATTAAAATAGGTACCACTTCACCAGTCAAAGGGGTCGACTTGCATATTTTAGAATCAACAAAATTTGGTGAACTAATGTGCTCAGTAGTGCACACTTTGGACCAATCCATATCGTCCTCCAGCAAGCAGCCTAAATAATGGAGGAATGACTCCCAATCATCAGGACTGTCAACCAAAAAAGGATCATCACAAGTAGAATAAGGCACAAAAAGATTTTAAGGTGAAAAACTATGATAAAATTATAATTAAGCATTACAAAAGGCAGACCAGAGGTTAGCGAACATAAACAAATCTACGGTATTTCATTTGCAGTATACCATGACTACTTGCAAAAACTAAGTCCAATTCACAAACAACAACTGAGAAAAGTGACTGAAAGAAAAAAAAAATTAAGTATTCTAATCATGAAAACAATTATCCAACACCAACCTCTACAAATAGCAGGGCATGCCAACAGCTGCTCATACAACAGACATCATAAAACATGGAAGAGGAGCAAAACTGGTAATAAATGCACCGATATTTTGCTTCAGCAAAGAAATTCAACGTCGGTCATTGTCCTCCGTAGTCATTACATTGAAACACTTGCAGCAAATTGAAATAAACTATACATGATCTTTGTCGAAGAAAAATTATCATGGGTATCACACACTTTACAATTTACATGGACACTTACCATGAAACTGAACTCACAACCTCTTACAATTCAAATTAGAGACGCAAACACATACGGACTACAGATATGAGCGTATTTACATATCTAGAAATACATACTCATCCAAATCAGGAAAGAAGGAAAAAGAGGGAGAAGGAGAAGAGAGAACGGAAAGAAGAAGAGGGAGTGCTCCACCCGTGGGCACGCATCCCAAAGCAGCTGTACAACCACGGGGTTGAAAGGAGAGAGAGGGTGCGGCTAAGGTTTAGATTAAGGTTCTTTTGGACCTCCTTTTGATCCCATCCATCCATCCCGGACTCGGAGGATTTTTAATCGCATCCATCGATCGCGACTTAAAATCCGTCTAATCTAATCCCTTGATGAGACCCATCCGACAATGCATATTTCCTTTATTAATTAGCCACTTAGCAAAGTTTGTGTAAACACAACTCTTGCACCTGAGTTAAGCTACAATAAAAACGATCATAACTTTTGATCCACACATCCGATCAACATAAAACACTAACGAAAATTATTCAGAATAAAAAAAGCAACAAAATGAACTATTAATTTTCTGATCAGCTGCATCGATTTCCGTGCACAACTGAAAACAACAATCAGCTTTTTTGCATGCATCACTTGATCACCGTTGGATATCTCATTGTTGTTTTTTCCTTGCTTTGCATGAGCTTATTTTGCTAACATTGTTTATTTGCAACGCCTATTTGAGTTATAATATATTTTTATTTGCTTGGTTTCTTTAATTGTCATCATATGAGCATGCTAGTATAGATTAGTTTGCTATCTTCATATTAGCTTGTGTTGCTGAATTTTATATTTAATCGCTTAAATAGCTCATACAGTCTTCCATCTATAACTAGGTTTTTGTCCTTCGTAGCCCTGTTTGTAAAAAATGTAGAAGTTGCCCTTTGAGGATCCATTACTACTTTCACAACTTGAAACCTAACATAAATTTTAGGTCCTGACATGGACAAGGCATGTGGTACCTCTATACACACAAGCCTTGTGGTACCTTTGTACATACATACGAACCTTGTACGACCAAGCCCACCATGCCTCCATTACGCATGTCTTCATACTCTCGTGCCTTGGTCTTGCACTTGCGCAAAATGCACGCCTTTTTCATTGTCACGATGTCAAAGCGTCCAAGTCTACCTCATCAGATCTTATGAACATCAGCTTCTGTGCAACAGACTATCCAACCACTTGGTTTGAAGCACAGGCTGTCACACTCCATGGCCCTGTGGCATCATGGATCCTTGCAAGCACCATTACACATGCAAGGCTTGCTGGTTCAAGGTAGGCTAAACCTTTGCTCGGCTATCCCTATCATTCATAAACTCCACAACATAGTTTTAGCACTCATAGAGTACCGTAGAGCAAATTGCCAAGAGACAAGCTCTTAGTATTACCCATCACATCATCACATGATGTTAGGCTGCTAGCTAGATCGGTCCTTTGAAACATCAACAAAGTGTCTCCTATGTGAGAGCGCTTCCGCTTGGTACCAATTCACTTGTTGCATGCACCATGGCTTCATTCATATGTGGATGTTGGGATCGTACCCGAAGGGTTACCACCTCAACGAATATACATAAAAGGCATCACCCCCTTTGCCACACCAGGGGATACATAAGTGCTCAAGTCTTTAAATTTTGGATTATGCCAAATTAACCTCTTAGATAAAAAGTCTGTTAGCTTCCCAAGCCCACGATCATGTAGGGAGCAGAGAGCCCAAACTGTTACACCCTGACTTTTAGCAGATATCAACAATGAATGGTATTCATAAAATTACAGTATATATTGAAGTTGGTAGGGCATTTTTTGGTTGACATTATCATTTTACAAAGACCAAGGCATTGTGCAAAAGCACATATGAGAGCTTCAAATTTGAGACATAACACAATATTCAAAGCTCAAGAGATGGCTCTTTATTAAAGATAGCAGCATTATCAGATGTTTAACAAACTTCTACAACAAACACAGAAACAGAAAATTTTCAGCCCCATAGCTCAACCAGTCATTGGTAAAAGATTATTTACAACAGTTCTCTACATGCAAGTATAAGGAAACAATTATCATTCATAATGTTAAAGCAACAAGTTAATGTTTATATGCTAAGACCTAAATTATAAGCATACCACGATTCTAGGACTTTCTGGAATGTCTCCGCAGCAGCAGCATAGTCGCATGCACGAGCAAGAAGCCTCCCCTGTCAACTTGAAGTAAAACAACGATATAAGATGAGATAAATTTGAAAGTGAGGCAATCTTGGTCAACTAGCAAACAACATTACCAACAGGTCAACACAAGGGTAGTCCAGACCAGTCATCCATAAAGTTAAAGACCACAAACACATTCATGATGAATAAGAACACTCAGAAATGCCGTAAATATCACTTCTGGTACCAAGCGGCTCAAAATATTGCAAGGGTATAAGTAATAGTACATCATTCACTTGTTATTTGATGACTTTCCCTCAGTTGGGTGAACAAACATAAAGGTGAACCAAGGTGAAGACAGAACTTACGAAAAAGTTACCTTAACCTTACACTGAACTATAGGACAAGTCCAAACCAGTCACCAATAACGCGTAAGTGCATCGTAAATCATTGTGAATAACAAACTGAAAAACAGAGGGAATCAGGATCCCATACAATAATCTGATGCAAGAGCAAATAAGGATACCTTACAATGAGGTCATAAGAGAAACCTAGCTTACTCATCTAGAGACAAATAAGGAACAAATGATCTGATGCAAGAACATCCATATGGCACTTAACATGACTAAAATATGAGTTAAAGTAATTAGACGGAGACCCTTTAGGAAGGATTTTTGTGTCTATATGAAATTATAGCCTATATCAATAGGGATATTTCTGAAAAAAAATACATGTGGCCCATGTGGGTGCAAGCAAGATTCCTCGTCTCGTCTAGTACTACTGTAGTAGTTTATATAAGCTCTCTATATAAAGAGAGTTACCCCTATAGTTGGTTGGCCCAAAGTTGGGCTCCACGATAACAGAGAAGCCCAAGTTATAGATCCCATTTGGCGCCACCCCAGTAATCATTGTCTATGATCTAGTCATCCACCCAAACACCGTCCCGCATCCATCTGCAAACATTGTCAACCTCATCCACAGTGCCCTCGACTCCAAACCGACACCATCCTTCCCTTTGCATCATCATCCAGCAGAAAAATCTAAAAGTCTCTGCAACCTGCAACAGCCTTTTATTGTAATCAGCCTCAACTCGTTGTCGCCACCCACCATTGTTGCAGCCAATGTCGCCATAGCCAATTTCTCCTGCCTCGTTTGTTGTCAACACCCGGCGTAGTTACAGCTAACATCGTCTCCTATTCCTTCGATGTTGCCACCCACCGTTGTCGTAACTCCTACTCATGTCGCTATCACCATGCACCTTGTCGCAACCACCCACTGAAACCAAACAAAATCCCCGCTCACAGAAACCCTAAATCTAAAGCATGTATTGATTTTATGGTAGCAGATTCAGTAAAATCAGATAGGTCATTCGTTGGTAACTCCCAATAAGCCATTATCTCTTGCACCCGTTAAATTTGATCCAACCTAAACCTGCCTAGCTGAACACAAACCGACCAACCTGAACCTAACCTGACCCAGCCCGCAAGCCATATAATGCCTACTCATGTAAATTTTTTACTTATATCTTAACTATTTGGACTGGCAACAACAAATTTCCATTAGAATTCAATTGACTTTTTTCCTCTAAATTATATTAACAGGGCACAAACAATTTTCTACATATTTAACATTGTAAAAACATCTCGGGCGTCCGCCTAACCGCTTATGGGCCCTAGCCAGCACTGCACAAGTTGGGATTGTTTTTCTCAGCATACAAAAGAGAAAGGTTGTCGATGTAACCGCCAGAACCACCAACTGTAAATTTCCTTTATCCCTTATTCTCCTTTTTGTTCTTCATTTCTTAGTCTCGTCTTTTTTTTCTTCTTTAGCTGGTACTCGACCGTGTCAGTACTTTAGTGTAGCTCCCTTGCTCCACTATTGTATTTTAGACTTTTAGTCAGTATATATACGTAGTATTGGATTTCGCTCAATAGGCCATGAAGCATATACCCGACTCGTACATACAAATGCATACTTAATCTTAAATTATATAATAAAATCTTAATATGACATGAAACCTATGCCCATGAAGATTTAGATATATATATATATATATATATATATATATATATAGGGAATAGGGGGCATGGTCCTCCCGACTAGTCAACACGCTAATCCTCCCCTATATTCAGGTGCCACGTGATACTTTTTAACTAAGTTTTTTTTAATGGATGGTCAATCCACTACTTAGATCATGATTTTAAAAAAAATTCAAAAAAAAAAACTTAAAACAACCCGATCAACGGCCGACAAATTTACCAGTAAACTGTAGTGCGCAAATACCCCTTGCTATGGTTAAACTAAAAATGCCACTTGGCATTAATTTTTTTAAAAAAAAAATTCATAATCATTGTTAGGAAGGGTGAACCCACCTTGACCAACCCCTAACCCCGGTTAAAAATAACCACGTGGCACTTGAATTGAAGGGAGGACTAGCGTGTTGGCTAGTCAGGAGGACCATGCACCATATATATATATATATATATATATATATATATATATATATATATATATATATATATATATATATATATATGGGCATGGATACTCTTACTAATGAAATCTTACTAATGGAAGTTACAAATCGCCTTTTACCTAACCTAGAGGTTTCAAAATTTGATGAAACTTGGTGGGGATGCTCTCTATGGCAAGTTGATCATCCTCACCAAAAATCAACAAATTCTATAACCTCTAGGAGCATCAAATGATAGAAGCTTTATCAACCGTTCATTTGAATAACACATTTGATGCCCCTAGAAGTTATAGAATATGATGATTTTTGGTGAGGATGATCAACATGCCATAGAGAGCATCCCCACCAAGTTTCATCAAATTCTGAAACCTCTAGGTTAGGTAAAAGGCGATTTGTAACTTCATTAGTAAGAGTATCCCTCCCCTATATATATATATATAATGCGACGTGCGGTATCGCACCACAGCCGTCTGATGCATCCATTGCGTGTATCGCACACGCAGCAATGCATCGGACAGCTGCAGTGTGACACCGCACGACGCACCATAACAACCCTTATAAATATATATATATGGGGAGGGATACTCTTACTCATGGCCTCTTACTCATATAGTTACCTATGATCCGGGCCGTCCATTAGATCCCAACGTACGGCTCGGATTAGATGGGGAGTTAAAGCAATAGTATCCGCATTAAATGCAGGCTTTTAATATGGACTTCTAATACGGGCATTTAATGCGGACACCATTGCTTTAACTCCCCATCTAATCCAAACCGTACGTTGGGATCTAATGGACAGCCCAGATCATAGGTAACTATATGAGTAAGAGGCCATGAGTAAGAGTATCCCTCCCCTATATATATATATATATATATATATATATATATATATATATATATGGACTGGGATCCGTTGACAACCCAAAATGGGAGGTAAATTTACCTCCCATTTTAAACTTGATTCAATCGGTGGATAGAGGTTTCCGAATTTGCTGATTTTTTGTGAGGATGATCAACATGGCAAGTTGATCATCCTCACAAAAAATCAGCAAATTTGGAAACTTATAAGGGCGTCAAATGTGTTATTCAAATTAACGGTTCAAATAAACGGTTCAGAAACGTTTGATTCAATCGGCGCCCTTAAAAGTTTTCGATTTTGTTGATTTTTTGTGAGGATGGTCACTATGGTATGTTGATGATCCTCACAAAAAATCAACAAAATCTGAAACTTCTAAGGGCGCTGATTGAATCAAGCTTTTCTGAACCGTCTATTTGAACCGTTAATTTGAATAACACATTTGACACCCTTATAAGTTTCAGAATTTGCTGATTTTTTGTGAGGATGATCAACATGCATGTTGATCATCCTCACAAAAAATCAGCAAATTCGGAAACCTCTAACCAACGATTATGGCGAGTTGTAAGTGGGAGGTAAATTTACCTCCCATTTTGGGTTGTCAACGGATCCCACCCCTATATATATATATATATATATATATATATATATATATATATATATATATAAATAAACCCTCAAGTGCAATCTGTTGGTGTGATCCACTTCGTGCGACCTTGACGAGTAACATATGCATCGGAAGTATTGCAACATATGCAGCGAAGCACAGCAACATGTGGATGTTAGCGTGCTTGCACCACCTAGCTGCCTAGTGTAACTTATGCAATGGAAGTAGTGCAACATATGCAATGAAGCACCGCAACATATGCAATGGAGCACCGCAACATATAGGTGTTAGCGAGCAAACATATGTTAGTTGTGATGCATACACCACCCAAACAATACATCACAACTATATAAATTAAATCCAATGTCCAACAATGAGCCAACATATGTTAGTCGTGATGCATGCACCACCCAAACAATGCATCACAGCCATACAAATTAAATCGGACGGCCCGCAATGCTCTGATCACACCAACTAGGTCGCACCAAGATGATCGCACTAGAGGGGGACTCTCTCTCTCTCTCTCTCTCTCTCTCTCTCTCTCTCTCTCTCTCTCTATATATATATATATATATATATATATATATATATATATATATATATATATATATATATATATATATATATATATATATATATATATATATATATATATATATATATATATATATATATATATATATATATATATCTATACACACACACACACACACACACACACACACACACACACACACACACACACACACACACACACATATTTATGAAATCTTACTTATGCAATTACACGCCGTCTTTTGCCTACCCTAAAGTTTTTAGAATTTGATGAAACTTGGTGGGGATGCTATCTATGACAAGTTGATCATCCTCACAAAAAATCACCAAATTCTATAACCTCTAGGGAAATCAAATATGCTATTCAAATTAACGGTTAAAATGAACGGTCGATAAAGCTTCTAACATTTGATGCCCCTAGAGGTTATAGAATTTGATGAATTTTTGTGAGGATGATCAACTTGCAATAGATAACATTCCCACCAAGTTTCATCAAATTCTGAAACCTCTAAGGTAGGTAAAAGACGGCGTGTAATTGCATAAGTAATAATTCCATAAGTAATGGCCCGGATTTGTTTGGAGGGATGGATAAACATGCCAAGGGATAGGATTCATTTCCCCAAATTTTAATTCAAACTCATAACCCCCCCTCCCTCCTCCAAATTTAAATTCAAAGAGAGAGCTATCCCATCAGAGAGAGAGAGGGAGGGGGTTTAAAAAGAAAGAAAAAAAACAATAAAAAACCAGCCTTCCCATTAAGAGAGAAAGAGAGAAAAGAGAGAGAGAGAGACATGATCCGTACGCAATCCTACCTGCAACGCCGCCTGCACCGCTCCTTCCCCTCCCTTTTTAATCACCCTTTCCCTACCTCGGAAACACCCCCCTCTTTTCTCCTCTAAAAACCAGGACCACTACCCCATCCCATCAGCCCTCTTTCTCTCACTAGCGCCGTCTTCTGCACCAACCTCATTGGCCACAGTCGTTCCTACGGCGTCCGCTGCTACCTTGGCAACATGGAGTCTGTCGCCGCCACCTCCCTCTTCTTCTTACCCATCCGCCGACCCCGGCCATGCCCACCTTCCCCGGGTTCCCCCTTCCTCTTCGATGAGTCCGTGGGCACCGCCACCACCATGCTCATGGGCCCTCCCGCCTCCACTACTTCATCTACGGCCTCGCTGACACGTAGGCAATCATGCCCGACCGGCCTCACCGCAGTCATACTATTCTCCCAGTCAAGAGTCACCACTCAACCATCGTCATCTTTCGAACAAACAGCAAGAAAGGGGTGGGGATCTCACCCCCTCCTCCGGTGGTGGATCCCCTCCTACTCCTTCGGCAGGCGGACCCCCTCCTCTAGCGGGCAAACAACAAGGGGAGATCTCACCCCCCTCCTCCTCCAGCGAGCAACCAGTAAGAAAAGGGATGGGATCTCAAGGTCAATGGGATCGGGGTGAGCTAACCGTCCGGCGTGGGGATCAGGCCCAGACGGAGCACAAAGTCGGAGGGCCCAGTTAGGCTGATCGGAGCCGGTCTTGGCCGACCTGGGCTCAGGGTGGTCGGCTGCGTCGTGGCGACTAACAGCGAGTTCGGGCAGCAACTTGCAGGGACAGGGCCTAGGCGAGTGGTCGATAGGGCTTGGGCCAGGCTGCCGAGGGCCGTGGTGGTGAGGCCAGGGAGAATTTGACAGTATGTGACCAAGGGTGGCTAGAGTCACTCCCCTTCCCTCTTTTTCTCCCTTCTCTCCGCTTTTCTTTTTGTTTTTTTTTTTCTCTCGGATCTGTAAACAAGAGGATGGGGGTTCTGTTTTTTTTTTCTGATGTTCTGGATACTGGATAGTGGGATGGGGTGGGGTGGGGTGAGGAGGGGAGCAAGTACTGATGGTGGCGAGGCCATGTCAAGGTGGGTAAGCTGATGGTTTGTGGCGGCAATGAAGAGGGGATCTCACCCCCTCCTACTCCCCCCTCTTACTCCGACCGGCAAACAGCAAGAAAGGGAAGATCTCACCCCCGCCCCCTTTCTTGAAAATATACTTCAGCTACTATTTGTTGTGATATTATTGCAAGTTATAATGATATTAAAAATAATAATCTACTTGATATACCCTTTGAGTTACCACTATATTTGTAGAAGATTTGGTATTACCGTTACTTAAACTTTAAAGGAGATTGGTCAACCTATTGAGATGAATGTTGATAGTTTAAAACAATTATTCAAGTTAAAGACAAAGAAAAAATCAAGGTTTTGTAGGTACTTGATGTTCATTATCAAAGTAGAAATTGCCAATACCATGACAAAAGGAAATAAGAAACTTGACAATGCTTTCTCAGTTGCTCAAGATCCCCAAATTACAGATGTTGGCCCTTCAGGAAGGTCCGTGCTCCTTGATTGACTTATCCGTCATTTTTCATGGATACCATCTCATTTTTTCATCATTAGTTTCTCAATATTTTTATTAGATCGATGCAGATGTAGGATCTTCGTTGTGAATTGTATGTTATACCTTTTGCTTTGATTTCTGTTGTTGCTTGCTCAATACCCATTTTCTCTATATCTCTACAATCCAGAAATTATAGATCATATTTTTATAGCAAAATAAATAGATTTAGGAGGATTTGATTACAACATGGCTAAATTTTTAAGTAATGTGCCTCCATATATGGGAGGAGTGGGAAGAAGAAAAAGAGGATGGCGGGGGAGGGCTTGGTAGTGGTCAAGGAGTCGTCAGAGTTGTACTTTCACTTCAAGGGCTCGATGCCTGTCAGCACTGCAACACCACTCTCGACGCCAAAAGCACATTTGGTGTTGGGGGGTCCTCACCCACATCCATTAGGGGTGGGACTTGGGCGGGTTTGACCCGAACCCGACCCGCCCAACCCGAACAATGGACAAACATGGGCAAAGCTGGTTAAAAACTTGGACGGGTTTGGACAAAAAAAGATCAACCCGATTTCAATTTGGACGGGTTTGGGCACCGATCTCCCCAACCCGAGGAACCCGACGAACCCGAGGAAGTGACACACTAAGGTTGAATGCTTTGATAGTTTTTTTTATGGAAATCAAAGACCGCCTATTTTATGTTGAATGCTAAGAATTCGTCTGAAATATGTGAGGATATGGGTTGGACTTTATGTTTTTGTAATGCCAATCAAAGATTTTTTTTATTCAATTCAAAAAAATGTTGGATTTTTTTCCATCTATTTATGTGCACAAGCATTTCTAATTGGGCAACCAGCCCAACCCGCTTATTATTTTGTAAATTGGGCAACCCGAGGAACTAGAATGGGCAAGCACGAGCTGGGCTTCCAACGGTTCCCCGGGTTCCACAGGCAAAACGGGCAAAGGTTTGTGCAAGTCGGGTTGGGCATGGGCAGACCCTTCAACCCGCCCAAGTCCCACCACTAACATCCATTCTATTTTAAAATGTGAGTATTAAGAAATCTCTATTAAAAATGCATATCATATGGTTGCTGATTTCATGTGGAAATGATGTGCCTTTTTTTGTGTTGAGCTAAACATCACTGACCTGTATTTTGGCCTGCAGAGTTGTCGGATCTTGGTCCAGTCACACCTAAAGATATCGTGGGTGCTTTGAAGAATACAAAACCATCGACGGCCCATCTCTATCCACCCTATTTTGAGAAAAAATAGTAATTTTGTTTGGTCAATATATTTTGTTCTACAATTTTTTTCTTTTCATTTGGTTTTGTCTAATTTTCTTTGGAAGCTTTCTGCAAAACAAGTGAAAGATGTGTCACATGTTGCACTTTCCGAGTTGCACTTTCTAGGTTGTAGTCGATGATTGGTTATACATTGCAAAATTGTTTATTGCTGAAGTGCCACATGTTGTATGTAGAGTTTTACTTTTGAGTTCGTTGCCACTCATTTTACATATTTGGTGGGTGTCCCCCACTGAATGTGGGAGCCGCAGAATGAATTTTGACGCCCCCGCTGAATGTGGGAGTTGCCGAACGAATTTTGACACCCATGTCGATTGCGGGCTTCTTCGCCAAACGTACTTCGTTGTGAAAGGCAGGCACGGTGGCCACCGAAGGCGGCCATCCGAGTGCCGACAGGCACGGGCATTACTATATATATATATATATATATATATATATATATATATATATATATATATATATATAAGGAAAAGGGAGTCTGGACCTGAGGTGCAGCATCGTTGCTGCACCTCAGGCATTGTTTACCTATCCTAGAAGTTTTGGAATTTGATGAAATTTGGTGAGGGTGTTGTCTAGGATAAGATGATCATCCTCACAAAAAAACATCAAATTCCAAACCTTCTAGAGGGATCAAATGGTTGAAGCAAAATCAATCGTCCGCAATCACCGTTAAAATCTGCAGATTTTGCTTCAACCATTTGATCCCCCTAGAAGTTTTGGAATTTGATGAAAATTGGTGAGGATGATCATCTTACCCTAGACAACACCCTCACCAAATTTCATCAAATTCCAAAACTTCTAGGGAGGTAAACAAGCGAGAGGTGCGGCAACGATGCTACACCTCGGGTGTAGGCTCCCTGCCCTCATATATATAAGGTGATGCCTAAGCACGCCTAGGCTCACTTTAGCGTCTTGACAACTATGGTCAAAATGAAAACCGATTCGGCTTCCGGCAAACCCTCAAACCATGCAATTTTTCTGACCCTCAAAACAATCATGTTGCATCTTTTATTCTCTCCTAATCCACGGTCATATTTGGTTTTTTCATTTCTAAACTCAATTAATTCAGTTCTTATTTCCTCCATTGAGCCAGTTATTACTATATAAGGCACTGCTCAAAAGATTGGTTCCATAAAACAAGACAAAGGGTCAGGTATTACCAACTGAAGATCACAAATAAATGTTGACTTTGCAAACAAATGTACATTTTTTTATTTGCCCTTGTTATTCCAACAATTTCCTCTGAAGGATCTTTAGATGTTGTTACTCCATTAGAATTCGATCTTCCAATTGCTATCAGAAAGGGCATGCATTAATCTAAATCATATCTTATTTCTCTATATACTTGTATGCCATTTGTCGCCATCATACTTTGCCTTCTTATCGGCTTTGTCTTACTTGTCTTCAATCTCTAGGTTTCAAATGTTGTTACTGGTCAAAATCAGAGAGATGCTATGAATGATGAGATAAAAGCACCAAATAAGAATGGTACTTGTGAACAAGTAGGCTTACCAGAAGGAAAGAGCCTAATTGGTTGCAGGTGGGTTTTCACAAGGCTGATGGATTGATTGAGCGTTATAAGGCCAAGTTGGTTTCAAAGGGACTTACTCAAAATTATAGCATTGACTATAAGGAGACTTTTTCTACTTTGGCTAAGCTGAACTCTATCAGGGTCTCGCTTTCCCCAGTACTCCTGGGAACTCCATCACTTAGATGTGAAGAATGCATTCATGAATGGTGATTTACTTGAGTAAGCTAACACGAGTCTTCCATCGGGATATGATGTTGGAGGCAAGGTGTGCATGTTACGTAAGGCCTTATGTGGACTCGTGGGATCTCCTCGATTCAGGTATGATCGATGTTGTTAGGCTATGATTCATTATAGGTGCATTCAAAATAATGTTGAGCACACTATGTTCATCGAGTATGCCCAAGGTGAACAATTCACTATTCTTATGTCTATGTTGATGATATAGTTATCATAGGTAACTACGCTGCAGTCTTAAGCCTTACTTGGCAAAAGAGATTGAGATCAGAGATCTACGTTTTTCTTCCTATCACTCCAATATGTGAGCCTTTGTACCATTCCTGTGAGAAAGGGGGTTGGGTTAATCCACCTTGCCAACAAAAAAGCGAAGTGGTCCAGCTGAAAGGATATCCAGCAGGGGTATTTAAACTTTTAAAGACTTGTCCAGAAAAAGGTCTTCTATTCCATAGAAGTAATCATCTCCAAGTGGAAGCATGATCAGAATCTTCAGATGCAGACTGGGCAAGCTCGGTTGATGAGAGTAGGTCTAATCCAGGTTCTTCTATGCCCGTTTGGGGTGAGTAATTTGGAGTACAAACAAACAGACTGATTGTGCTTCATCTAGTATTGAGGTTAAATGTGGGCCAATGGCTCAAGGTGTTGTTGAACTAGTATGGATTTAAATTTTGGGTAAATTACACTGTGCCCCCCTGAAGTTTAGCTCCAAAACACTTAACCCCCCCTGTAGTTTATTTTGTTCCAAATCGCTCCCTAAAGTTTGAAATGTTAGCACAATACCCGCTTTTGTCAACTATTTAATTTCCTCATTTGGTAATTATAAAATGATCAAAACTGAATTGAAGGGGGCAAATTGTAGTTTTTTAACTATAGGGGTGTTAAGTGTTTTTGAGCTAAACTTTAGGGGGGGCAAAGTGTAATTTACCCTTAAATTTTTTGAATAATCTTGGCATCAGCGGTCATACTCCTATGAAGATGGAATGTAATAAAGGTACAACTGATATAGGTAACTCGGCCCAACATGATAAGAAAAATATATTAAGAACGGCCGGTACTTTGTCCTAGAGAACCTTGTTTTTCGATATATATATATATATATATATATATATATATATATATATATATATATATATATATATATATAGGGACATGCTATAATGCGGCATGCGGTAAGTGCGGCACCATACCGCAACCGTCTGATGCAACCGCTGTGTGCATAGAATGCACGCAGCGGTGCATCAGACGGTTGTAGTGCGGTGCCGCACTTACCGCATGCCGCATTATAGCATGCCCTATATATATATATATATATATATATATATATATATATATATATATATATATATATATATATATATATATATATATTCATCATTTGTCCCTTTTTTCTGACAGCTTCATGATGTTTTCACAAACGAACTCTCAAAAGCTTGCTTTCAGTATATATTGTACAAATTGGGTATGACTGATGATGCTCAGCTAGGGGAGAGTTTAAGAAATTATGGCGAATACGTAGGTATTTCTATAACACTCTATAGAGTACTGCAAATTTCTACCCGAGTGTGTGAGTAGGATTCCTCGTGTGTGTTAGTAGTATTGTATTAGTTTATTCATACTATCTATAATAAAGAGGTACCCCTATAGTCGAGTGGACCGAGTGGTACATGTATGTTATTCTCTCCCTCTCCTTCAGAATCGTTTGACAATTATGTGTTCTGATTGTTTTCTTTATTTTGAAAAAAAATAGATTTCTTTCAAAAAATTTGATACTTAGAACAAAGTTGTAAATTCAATCAAAGTAGAGGTGTTTTGGTCAAGAAATTACTTCTGTAATTAAGGAAATAGGATTCTTAAAAGCAAACAAGGATTAGGCAGCTTCTTTAGGTAAAACCTTTAAAATTGGATGAAAAGGACAAAAACTAAAAGAGAAAGTAGACCAAACCTTTCCTCCCACACGGGAGATAATCGGGGACTTATCTTCCGATGGGAGGAAGCATCCACCTCCCACATGCATTGAATGTATTCCCATAACGATATATATTTAGAATTATAATTGGGTAGAAAATTAGAATTATATTTGGATACACAGACCGCAGACTGAATTATATTTGGGTACAAAGACCCGTGACTTTTTCTCTCTTTCATGTGGATTTATCAAAGCAAATGGAGGAAGGAGTTGTACGAGTACTACTCATCCGTGGTACGGCTCCCAAAAGGCATACTTTCCACAAGAAACAAAAGGAATTCCTCCTTGTAAACATAAGTCATCTTTTTTTCATATATTTCTTCTCTAGCCTTTCTTCGATTCAAAATCCATAAAAATTTGATAAGGAGAATCAAGGTTTTCAAGTCTTATTCCTAATTAGTTTGTTCCCTGAGAACTTAGTGCCTTTGAATCCTGGATGGATTAGTTAGTATTTGCCCTACTGTATGAGGATGGGGCCTCACTTCTTGCAATATGTTCATTATTTAATAAAAGTTTTAGAATTCAAATTGCTGAATTGTTCTTACATCTCTATTGTGATAACAGGATCACATGCTTCCATACTGAGTGTCATCATGTCGCCACTCCCTGACAAGATATATTATCGGGCTTTGAAAAGATACAACCCCTTTATTTCTTCCTTTTCCAAATCGTAGTGCGGACTATGTTCAGCTATAAGCATATTAAACAAGCATCACTCTCACCCAACCAACCGCCTCATAAATGGTCAGGCTATTTCCCAATTCCCCTTGACTATATTCTATTGAAAAGAGGAGCATATTTAACACAAGCATCACATTCTAGAAATTTTGTATCAACAAGTTTACATGGATGTTCCAGTACAAAAGCATTAAATCAGATGAATCTTAGCCAGGAAAATTTGACAGAAACAGAAAAGCAAGCCAACGCACAGATGAATCATTTAACAATTCAGAATAGCATGACATTCATAAAGATGCATAGCATAGAAATATACATAACCACAGTGGTTTTCAAATCAAATTGGCATAGTTATGCAAAGAACTTGATATACAGTAACAAAGAGAAATTAGAACAAAAAAAAACGAAATTATAGATGCTTACTACACTGAAACAAAATGAAATTCAAAAACTACCTGCATGCGTAACTTGTCAACGTCAATCCCTATAAGGGAGCCCAAATTCCCAGAAAGAATATCCAAAGCAGCCTCATACTTTTCTTGTTGTTCCAATATTGAAATATATATAACCAGGGCTGCCATGAATTGACAAGTTACCTCAAGAAAAGTAATAGATCTAGCACGAGAGGTCTCTGCATAGATTCTTCCAGAGCAGGAAAGATTGAAAAGGAAGTACCCACCTTCTGGCTCATGCAAACTATGTGAAGCAATATGCTTCTTTAGTAATGCCTCGGCTAAGGGTAAAAGCTTCTCACCCCCACTGCTGCAAAATACCTGCCACAACCGAATAAACAAACAGCATTAAGAATTCAATAAAACCTTCTCATTATCCTGCACAACAAAGATTTAACGCTACACATCCCTATGCAATTATGCATGTCAATAACGGATAGACAGCCAAGTAATGATTAAAAGAAGAGGACATATATAGCATTGATTCAATGAGTGACATATGAATTATGACAGAATAAAAGGCAACAAATATGTGACGGTACTCAACTGTGAAGTGTGAACTATGTGATAAAGGACATTAATAAGGTTAAAGAAGCTGAGTAAATATCGCAAATAGAAAACTCATAAAAGGATGGAAAAATAACTATGAACGACTTGAACTTCAAAACCAACTTATTTTACAGCAACCTTCACTTAAAGTCTAGAGTCAAACCAACAACATATTGATTATAATTGCAAATCATAATGATAATGATGAAATATGAAAAATAGGATATATTGCACAAATAGAAAATAAATTAATCTTATACAGTATCGGCTGATGCTTTTGTGAGGCTTCAAGTTCTACACGTCCTACAAAAAGAAGGCACCTAACAACATGCTGTGGAAGACCAAGGAAATGCCCCACTCCCAGTGCCGCAAGCATATTCCAAGCACACAGAATGAAATAGGGAAATATTAATCTACGATTTTGCCTTTCCTACATTACAACAGGCCCTGGGGGGACAACCAACAGAGACATCATTGTTAGAGAGAGAAACTTTATTCATTATTCACACAAGCTCAAGGATATTAACTGACCTGCATGTGAAACTGTAGACTACTTAAGTATAAATATTGGGCTACCCAAACACAGTCCCCAACCCAATGGGCACGAACCACACGCATGCACGCACACTCACACACACAAAAAAAAAAAAAAAAGTTAAAATTTGACATCACATTATTACATTGTTCTATCACCTCAACTTCACATAATCATATTAAAGGACTCTTACAAATTGATCTCTTCACAGAACTTCAGAATTTGCCATTTAGAGCAGTCCATTACTTGTAGAGGGAACCAGCAACGGAGCACAACAATCTAGCAACCTGTCATTAGTCAGTTGCTTGAGCAGTTGTTATTGCCAAAAGAAAGCATAGGAGTTCACTCATTTTTCACAAGGACCACATATTTGACAGATAATCAACCACTGGTCAATGCAATTAAATAGATTAACCGGATCATCCACTCTTTGGTGATAAGTGGTAGTCAAAACCGACTAAATCCAAGTACTGATACTGAACATCATTCATATACTTCCTCGAAAAAACATTCACCCTTTTAGCGCCAGTACATACCTAAGTGAGTCGATTATTGCCACAAGACGCAATTTAATTCACTTTAGGTATGCTTGTTCGAAAACCATTTGCTTATATCTCCTTTAACTATATGTTGGGTCGGAATGGTTATTAGTATCGTGCGATACACGATAAAGATGCCATTCGATAAGTTTTTTTTTTTTTTTGAGAATTCCTCCCCGAGGTGGTGAGGATGGGGTTGAGCATACCCCAAGCTTTATTAAAATAGCAAAAGGAAGTTACAAAAGATCAAGAAAGGGGGTTATCTTTCCCGAGTTCTTCCCCGAGAACCCAGGAGACCAGCTAGTGACCAAAGATACAAAATTAATCCAAACCGCCGCCGGCTGTAACTCCTTCTGGGAGAAAACTCTGGCGTTCCGCTCCCTCCAGATACTCCAGCAGAGGCCAATCACCAAGAGGTCCCAAGCCTAGAAAAGCTCCTTCTTAACCCTCCTCTTCCTCCAAAGAGTCCACAGAGACCTCATGGAACCCGGATGACCTCTGATCCCTAGACGACTCTTCAGCATGGACCACAACGATCTGGCAAATCGACACCTAAGAAAGAGGTGATCCACATCCTCTCTATGAGCGTGGCACAAGGGACAGGAGGTATCTGTAACGTTGGGGTTATTCCGCTTACGAAGATTCAACCGAGTCAAAATCTTATCCTTAATGGTCAACCACATAAAGATCCTCGTCTTCAAAGGCGCTGGAGTCTTCCAAAGATGGGAAGCAAAAGGGCAGACCAAGCCTCCGTTGTTCAGAAATCGGTAGAAGGATCGCACCGAGAAAACGCCTGACAACTCCAGCTTCCACCTAGAAGAATCTCGACCACCCCCCAGAGAGAAATTCTGAAGAATGTTGTAAAGATCAGACAGTTGACCTTGCAAAGCTTCTGGAATCGACCTCCTGAATTTCACTGACCAAACCCGACCCTCCAAGGAATCCGAAGACTGAGAAAACACCGAAGCTTGGGTATCCCAGGACAACTCAAATAGGTCACCAAACAAAGAGGCTAGGCTAATATCATCTACCCAGTGGTCTAACCAGAACTTAATGTTCTTACCATTACCTGGAATCAGCCGGATGCAGAAGCGAAAGGGAGCACCTATTCTCCTGATACCTTTCCAAAACTGCGATAACTTTCCTGACGCTCTACTTCTGGTCTGCAGGGGAGAGAAGCGCTTGAAATATCTATCCCTAACAATGGACGACCAGGTATCCCCTTGATCGTTCTGCAATCTCCACCACCATTTCCCTAACAGCGCTCTATTAAAGTCTCTGAGGTTCAAGACTCCCAAACCCCCTTGGTCACGAGACTTGCATGCTGTGCCCCAACTAGTCAGATGATAGGACCCCGACTTCCCATCTGCCCCCTTCCAAAGAAATGAGCTGCGGATCCCATCAATCTTCCTGATAACCCAAGCTGGAATAAAATAGAACGCCAAGTAGTAGGAAGGAATAGAAGACAACACGGAGTTAACAAGGGTGAGCCGGCCTCCTAGAGAGAGAAACCTCCCTGCCCAATTCGACAGACGCTTATCAATCTTCTCTACTACTTTGCGCCAATCCGCTTTACCCAGCAACTTGTTGCTAATTGGAAGCCCCAGGTACGTCAAAGGGAAGGAGTCTAACTTGCAGTTGAGGATAGCCGACGCCAAAACTCCCTTATCTCTGTGAGGCCCAACGTAGAAAAAGGAACTCTTGAAGAAATTGATCCGCAGACCAGAGCAGAACTCCAGAGCATAAAGTATAATCTTCAGCACCGCTACCTGCGCAAGCTCTGCTTCACAGAAAAGGATAGTATCATCAGCAAAATGCAAGTTAGGGATACACCAAGAGGTACCTCTGATCCCTCGGAAAAGGTTCTGGGAGTTCGCCCTTCGAAGAATGGCATCAAAGGCATCCACCGCCAGGATGAAAAGGAACGGGGATAGTGGGCATCCTTGTTTCAGTCCCTTGCTCATACGGAAGTGACCACCAGAAACTCCATTAATCGAGCAGGCTAACTTAGAAGAGCTAAGACAGCGAGACACCCAATCGATCCAATTCTGAGAAAAGCCTTTAGCCCTCAACGTGGAGAGAACGAAATCCCAGTGAAGCCGGTCAAAAGCCTTCTCAAAATCCAGTTTCAGAATCAAACCTTCTGACTTAGACTCCTTAAGATGGTAGAGGATCTCCTGCACCGAAACCACACTATCCAGAATCATCCTACCCTTAACAAAAGCCGACTGAGATTTGCTTATCAGTTCACCCATAACCGGAGATAACCTGTTCGCCAGAAGCTTGGTAATGATCTTGTAGACACAGTTAGAGAGGCTGATCGGTCTGTAATCCGACATTGCAGCAGAATCTGGTCTTTTCGGGATGAGGATGAGGGTGGAGTAGTTGATACTCTCCAAAGAAGCCGTTCCTGCAAAGAAGTCTGATATGAATCTGGTTAAGTCGGGAGCAATACAATCCCAGAAAGTCTGGAAGAAGAGCATAGAGAACCCGTCAGGGCCTGGAGCACCATTCCCGTTCATACCTCGAACTGCTTCCTTAATCTCCTCTTGCGAAAAAGGACTATCCAACTCCTCAAAAGCCTGCAACTTCTGGATAGGAAGGTTCTCCCAAGATAAAGACGCAGAGGACGACGGGAGGTCTTGGAAGTACTCCTTGAAGTGAGACGAAACTCCCTGCAGAACCGCTTCTGTCCCTTCCAATTGGCGGCCCCCTACCATCAACTGCCTGATGTCGTTTCTAATCTTCCGCCCATTAGCGACCTTATGGAAGAAAGACGTGTTCAGGTCCCCCAATTTGACCCACTTCTCTCGCGAACGCTGTTTCCACATGATCTCCTCCAGACGGAGCAATTGCAACAAGTCCTCCTTAGCCGAATCCCGAAGTGAGCGATCTTCCACCGATAGTGGACCTGATTCCTCTCTACTATCGAACTTCTCAATCGACTCCAGAAGGACCTGCTTGCGGCGGTTGACCGAGCCAAAGCGGGAGCGCTCCCAGCCTTTAATCTTCTGCCGAAGGTTTCGAAGCTTACGCACCAAGTTCCGCGCCGAGTTGAAATCTGAAGGAAACTGAGACCACCATTTCCTCACCAGGGGGTCGAAAGAGGAGTCCTCAAGCCACATTCTTTCGAATCGGAAGCGCCGGGGGGCAATGGGCCAGGAAGTACCAGAATCCAACAAGAGCGGTACGTGATCTGAAACCAGCGACTGTAAGCTCCTTTGCGCAGAGTTAGGGAAGGCCGCATCCCACTCTAAAGAGGTCAGGAACCTATCCAATCTGGCCATAGAAGGAACGTCTCGCTTATTGGTCCACGTAAATAGCCGGCCCTGCAAAGGAAGGTCAATAAGATTCAATGAACGAATGAACAAGGAGAAATCTTCCATCGCCCCAGGGTGACCTATCCCTCCCAACCTCTCATGGCTAAACCTTGTCACGTTAAAGTCGCCGCAAAGCACCCAAGGTACAGTCTTGTTACTTCTCAAATCCACCAGCTCCTGCCAAAACCCATTACGGAGGGTAACATCATTCGGGCCATAGACAGACGTGATCTCCCTAAACTCGCTGCTGGATTTACACTTCAAGGTCACCGAAAGAGAAAAGGTGCCTACTTGTTTGTCTGACAATTCCAAAACCTCATTCCGCCAACCGATCAGCACCCCCCCTGACGCTCCTATTGCGTCCAAAGATTCCCACGTGAAACTAAGGCCGGCCGTAAGAGTCCTCAGAAAGGCTGAACTCGGGCCAGCAGTCTTAGTCTCCTGCAAGCAAATAACATCCAGACTATGCAAACGACAAAATAATGCCACAGCCAATCTCTTATCCACTGACCCCAAGCCACGAATATTCCAAGTCAAGATCTTCATAAATACATCACTGGCCGTCGGCCAAAACTCTAGACTTCTCTAGCGCGAGAGACGAAGACAGAAACTCCTTCGCGGCCGAGGCATCTTCCCCGAAGGCAAACCCGCACTCCTCAGCTATCTGGAGAATCGCGTCTTAGTCCAGCAGGTTCAAAAATAGAGGATAGTCTTCCTCCACCCGCGACGCCAAAAAAGTCCTCAGGCTCTCCATGATATGCTCCTCTGCTCTGGGGGCCCTCCGCACGTACGTCTGAAGAGGCTGAACGTCCGGGGGAGGGGAGGGATGGGGATCAGCGCCCAGGTCTACCGCCTCTGGGGGGGACCTCTAGACAGGGCTCGGAACCTGCGGAAACCTGTCTTGGCAAATCCAGCACAGGGTCAGAGAATGTCGGCTGGGCCTGAGGAGGAGCAGCCGATGCCTCCCCAGCACCAAGCAGATCAGGAAGGACAAAATCAGTAATAGAATCCCTCAATATAATACGGGGAGAAAGGGGTGAGCAGATATCCACGGGGGACCCGGTTGGAAAACCACAGGAGGGAGGGTCCGAGACAACCGGGCAAGGAGAAACCCTACCAAAATCCATACCTTCCCCTCGAGCCGGATTGACTGAAGTAGAACCGCCCTCTCTAGCCGGGTCCAGCTGCGCCGGCGGGGCAGGAACCGTATCTGCATGATGGGAGGCCTGGCCAGGGAACGGTGCGTCTTCCCGAGGCGAAGAGACGGAATGGTGGGCCCCAATGACCGCTCGGTTTCGCCAACGTCCGTTCTGAACCCTAGGGTTTAGAATCGGATGACGAACGAAAGATCTCCCCGAAGGCAGAGCCGCCGAATCCCTTCGCCAGTACCCGTTCAGGACACGGGGGTTGAGCGAGGGGTGCTGATGACGGCGCCTGGTCCGAGGGTGCCAGACGTCAGGCGGCGGAGAGCCACCATGACGCCCTCGGGATCGCCCTCTGAGTCGCTCTTCGTACCCCCTCATGATCAAGTTCATTTCTTGCCATTCGATAAGTTAAAAAACGATACACGATATAATGTGTCGTACATTACAGTGGAAGTAAGAGCGGCTTTGGGGTTGGGTTGGGTTGTGTTTTATATTTCCACAATGATTTTTTTTCTTCTCTCTTAAGTTTCTAAGAAACTACTTAAGTCCCATAGAGATGGAGGAATTACAAAAGAAGGGGGCGGCAGTGGTTTGGACGCAAATAGGGGTGGGTGGAGATGGTCAGTGACCAAGCGGTAGCAGTGGCGGTGCAATGGACGGGGTCGCTGCGAACCAAGTAAATGGCATTTGAGTTTTGGAATTTTATTGGGGGAGCATGTGATTGATTACGGTGGAAGTGGATGATTGATTTTGACAAATTTAGTCAAGGTGGTGGGGTGATTAAAGATGAATGGTGTGACTATAGGAGTAATGGTGGTGTTGTAGATGTTTGATGAGGGTTCGATACGGGAATGGTGGTTGTTGCTTATGGGGCAGTCAGAGGGTGGCTGAAGATTGTCCGTAGAGGGAGGAGGATAGAGATGTATTATCTTAATAGTTTTTCTGGGTATTTTGTGGGTGGTTGAGGATTGTTTATAAAAAGGTTTTGACTGTTGTTACATAGGATTGGGTTCGTGGTGGATGATTGGGAACGATGATTATCGGCAACTTGGCCGATGGATGGCAGTGGTGGCAGTGCTTGGAGCAGTGGTCATTGGGGTTGATTAGGGGTTAGTGTTTGGGGTGGAAAGGTATAGTGATGAGGAAGATGGCTGATGAAGATGATGATGTCCGTCGGAGCTCTTCGCACCGGTGATTGAGGATCTTCTAACAAAATGAAATCCACCAAGAGCTTGCTCTTGTACCAAATTAATGTCGGACCATAATATCGCATTGTCGATGGAGGGGAGAGGAGGACAAAGAAGTGGGAGAAGTTAACCATCAACCTCACATCGGCATAACCCTAAGCCTCACACATAAGGAAGGAGGTATCACACCTCCATGGATGAAGTCCTCACACCTCCAAGTTAGAAGAGACGACACTCTTCAATTTTTCATCCATCCAAGGTCTACCCTCAAATGAGGGTTTACATGGTTATATAAGGGAAACAAAAACCTAAGGCTAAAGAGGGATTGGCTTAACCCAATGCAAAGGCTCATACGTAGGGCTGGCAATTTCAGACCCGACACGAAGTTAGCGGGTCTGGGTTAAATGGATTCGGGTCGTAAACGGGTCAACACGGTAGACCCGTTTAATAAACGGATCGGGTCCGGGTTTAGGGTCTGGACACGATAGACCCGGGAAGACCCGTTTAAGATTCAACAGGTTGTGTCGGGTCTACCCGCAATCCGATACTGTAGTATGTAGTACCAGCGGGTCATATCGGGTCAGGTCGGGTCGAGTCGGATTGGGTTGGATCGGGTCAACTGAATAGACCCGGGTCGTAAACGGGTCTAATGGGTCTTATCAGGTCTACCCGTTTATAAGCGGGTCGGGTACGAGTTTAAGGACTAGACACGATTAGTTAAACGGGTTGGGTCCAGGTCTAGAGGTTTTGGACACAACCCGAAACTAGACACGACACAAACCCGACCCGACACAACCCATTGCCACCCCTACTCATACGAGCCCAACATAAAGACACATAAAAGTCCACATAAAGAATCAACTAATTAAAAACCAACAAAAAAGAAGGCATCATCCATGCTCTGAAATCCATGGAGAAGATTTGCTCTGATAATTGTGCATGTGTGAAATCGGATTCGCATCACACTTGCTCCATTTAAAGCCATCTTGAGGGAGGACATAAAGGGAAATCTAATTTGGAAACCACTTTATGCTCTTAAGCATGCCTTTCTAGATGCATTGGATATGATCCAATATGGAGTATTTGACGTACCCAAATGCTAGGAACTTTTAGGATCAACCTAGGGCTACGGCACCTGATAACGCCAATTGCAGTGCACGAGCAACACCAACCCAATAAATGATTAGAGATAGTGGGTCTAATCCCATCTCCTCCAACCTGAGCGACCTAAAAAGATAAGGCCCTATGGTGGAAAGTCGGGTGGAAAAGAGACCACATGCTTTGAATGTGAGGGACCGGGTCAAACCTATCCATATCTGAAGATGATTTGCCAAATTGTAGCAGAGAATGCGAAAAAATACTCGCTAACAAACTCACAAGATCAACTCATTCTGTTGGACAAACAGCAAAATATTTTTCCTCTATGACAACAAGAAGATTCATTGATTTTGGTGTTTATAATGCTGACATCTTGGAAGAATGAGCAAACACTTGGATCGTTTTTGTTGCTAAGCGCATCCTTACGGCTCCTACTGTTGGAGAGGAGATAGGCGGTGCACTTCTATATTCCAGACACTAGTTCGTTGTAGTAATCAAGCTCAAAAGGTCATCGCTGACTACAAAAGTTGCATGAGAGTGGTAGCGGCATCCACCATTGACCGCCTCAAGAGCTACATGTTCATCCACACATCAATCGTACAAAATGGCCTAGTTAGCAGTGTTCTAAAAAACGGCCTAGGCGGCCGCCTAGACGCTAGAAGGCCCCCCACCGCCTAGCCTAGTCCTAGGTGGTGCAGAAAAGCGGCCCAAGCCTCTAGATGGGGCTAGACGGCCGCCTAGGCGGTCCTAGGCAGGGCTAGGCGGGTCTAGACACTAGGACATGTATAGATTCTATTCTATTATTGATAATCATAAATTTAAGATTGGGAATATGCTAAAATTATGGATATTATGATATTATCTGAGATAATATTATGCTTGCTTTTGTTCGTGTTAATCTTGAAATTATAGTTATGTAATGATACATGTAAAATAATATTTGGGATAATCTTGAATTTATAGTAAGTTAAATATATATATATATATATATATATATATTATATATATAATATCAACATAATTAAAAAAACAAAAACGCCTAGGCGTCGCCTAGGCAGCCTAGGCGCTAGAAGATCCCCCACCGCCCGACTAGCGCCTAGCGCTTTTTAGAACATTGCTGGTTAGACAGTACCTTCATCTGAAAATGCATTGTTACCTTGTATAGTTGTGTACTTGTATTACTTGTATCTCTTTCTTAGCAAGCTTATAGGGATTTTATTTGGTGTGACATGGTTCCGAAGAAGGTGGCACAAATCCTTCTTGGTCACTCATGACTCTATGATCGATATGCATGCCACTGTGGAGGACAAACGACAATTAGACTATTTGGAAACCTAAGAATGACCAAACTCTTAAGATACAAAGAAGGCAAGTCTTAAAATGTTGATGAAAGTAAGATGAAAGTCTCTACATCCTTATCAAGAAGTGGTGTCAAGTTAAGGATCAAGAGGCGGGAGATGATGGTTGCCAAAAGTACTCACCAAATAGAAGGGACGGCCACGTTCGGATAGCACAAGGATTTATGACTAAGTCTGAACATTCAAACCTTGGCCCCTAGAAGATGTGCCTTTAACTCACCGGAGTCTAGTTCAAGCTAGGAAGAGTTAATATAAATCTTGGGCAATCTCCTCCAAAGGCGCACACTTGACGATAGAAAGACTACTCCAAGATCCAAGCATTGGTTTGGCACGTGGAGAATGGAGAAGGATCCACTTGGAACGTTGCCTAGTCGAATGCCACTAGTGGGTTGTGTTGGGTTTATGTACTTAGGTGCCCCTCCTTAGTCCTTTGGTCTTGTGTACTTTTTTTGTTTATACTCCAAGTTGGGAAGGCTATTTAAGCCCTTGTGAAAGAGGGTTCTCTCAAGCCCTAGAAAGTGTGAAGCCTTTGCTTCTAGGAGTGACTCCTAGAACCGTATTGGTGTGAGATTGGTAGGTCGTCTTCTCCTAGGAGAGAGTACGAGGGTCCAACCGGTACGAGGCTGGTAGCCTATCTCCTCCCATCTCTCCTCCTTGCAGCTCCACATCAGTCGCACATCGTGATGCAGCATCACAAGTCCTCATTGGAACCACGATGCACAGAACATGCCCCTTGTACTTGCCGAGAGAAAAAGAAACCATTCAAACCAAGCATTGGTAAAGAGAGATAGATCAACATTTCAAGTCTCCCATACCAATGAATATGATGTGGACTACACCTTAGAGGTTCAGTTTCTCCACTACCTCGATAGATTGAAGTTCTCCCCACTCACCTTGTGTATTTTCCCACAACAAGTAAAGGCGGCCCGAAAGATGCGTCTACAATTCGTGTCAACCACAAACTTCACTTCAAGCATTTCCTTCTTTGCTAGCAAAGATCTGTGCAGAAGGTTCTAAAGAAGTTAAAGAAGTCGAGGAGTCGCCAGATGAAAATTCCCTTGCTCCGTATGATCTTTCATACTTGTTCTTCTTTGATTTTCTTTCAAACTTAATGCAGGCAATGGTGGTTATGATAAATCTTGACATCAAAAAATTGAAGGCTTGCTTGACATTTAAATCCAGAACCTCATGTGGTTCTCATGATGTCTCTTAGTTCAAAGTCCATGAAAAACACTAGAGAAAGATGGGGAAAAAAAATTTAAAAAAAGAGGTTCATTGGACTGATCTCACAATCCTGATGGGTGCCCTCGCTGCCACTTGGTGTAATCAAGAGTTTCTTGGGTCAGAAAGTACTAATCTTGTAAGGAGTTATGCTTTATTCGGGGAATTGGCAAATAGTCTGGTTGTTGTACAAGTTTGGATTTGGAACTTATTGGGAAAGGTATCAAAGTTCTAGAAACCAAAAAGGATCAAAAATAAGAAAAAAGAACCAAATAACATTAGAAGGAAGCTAATGTCATTGAACAAAATCTGTATTTTGTGTAATTCAACAATCAGACATGAAGATTCGATTTTTGACTGTTGCAGCCATTGTGTTTCAAAGCATCTAACAAGGAGAGAGAGACTAAATAAGAATACAAAGATCAATTTGATCAATCATTTTCAATCAGGTTTATTGACTGTTTATTGCAGAAATAGAATGCATGTCTACACAGCTAAGAAACAGAAGAGGCCCAGGGATCCCAGATGAGGGAACCCCAGGAGAGCCGCTGACTCCAACTATTTATTGCAGAAATAGAATGCATAAGTCTACACAGCTAAGAAACAGAAGAGGCAATAGAAAACTCATTACAGCATTAATCATATAAATTAAATATTTAAATTCAAGATTAAGTGGCAAACCCGATGGAACAGAACTAGAGAGACATTTTGATGTGAAACGATGCAGGTGGACAAGAAATCAGTGGTCTAATCGTACTAGCAGTGTTTCGCTATGAATTAAAAGTTTCAGGTAGGAAGTTTTATTCAAGCCATCAGCAGGGAATAATGGGTTTTAAAAGAAACTACTCGCATCAGGCAGTTCGATCTCGGTTCTAAGGATTACAATGAATAATGCTTAAATTAAACGGCACGAGTCCGTCCCGCAATATCAAATGCTAATGAACTTAACAGGCAGGTAGGGACGCACAACCTCACGAAGATGGACAGCAGTCGGCACAGATAATATACTAGAGATTTGACTGATGGAACATAAAGGTACCTTGCCGGTAGGGAAGTCTTTACTGGGGGAGTGATGGCGGTGCGGGAACGCCAACGTCACAAGCCACGCGCTCCTCCACGTTCTCTCCTTCGTCCGAGGAAGGGGGAGTTGATGTCGAGGTATCCGTCCGTGTCCGGGATCATGCCGTGATCCCCATCGGGTCCGGCCCTGTACGCATGCCGAGGGTGCCGGAGGTGCGACGCCGAAAGGAGTGTGAGGGGATCGAGTGAGAGATGGTATGGGTAAGGGGGGGAAGCAGGAGGAACCGGGTCGGGTTGGGTGGGATCGGGTTGACTTGGGGTTGGATCACGGGGAGAAGACAAGGAGGGATCGGCTGTTTAGGCGCAGCAGAAGAGAGAGGGAAGGGTCGGGCGGAGTAGGGTTGGGGTCGAGGGGCGCACGGGATCGGGAGGAGGGGATCGGGCGGTGAAGCAGGGGGGGTTCGGGCCGGCTATCGCGCGGGTCGCCGCCGAGCAGGGGGTGGCAGGTGGTGGCGTGGCGTTTGCAGGGGCCGGGGCCGGGGTGGTGCTGGGGCTGGTGGCCGAGAGGAAGGGACGGAAGGGAGGGGAGGGGAGGGGGAAGGGGCACGGGCTGGTGGCCGGCGGAGGGGAAGGAAGGGGAGGCGGGGCTGGGCGCAAGGGAGAGGAGGGGATGAGGTAAGGGTTGGGCTAGGGTTTCACACGCCTAGTACCCACCTAGGGTTTCACACGCCTAGGGTTTGGGATTGGGGTTTCACACACCTCACCCTGTTGTCACTCAACACAATAATGGAGAAACAAAATTTTTATTTCATTATTCAGTGCCATTACATGTTCCATGGGCAGGCCTATATAAAGGCCTGCGATAACAAACGAAAACCCCTGAAAGTCGAGGTGGGACTAAATAACACAATGCAGAAAATTAAAAACAAATGCAAACATCCATGATGGTGCAGGCTGTCTGATCAGAGCCATAGGCTCAGGTGACGCCTCATGCGCTCGTACACGCGCCATGGGCTCTGCTCGATGTCCCCATCACATTTACAACAGGTAATAAAGATAGCACAGAAGTGTTAGTTAAACAAATGATGATCTGTAGTCAACTTCGTCTATCACGTCAGCATTTGAAATTTTAAAAATCAGCTCAACAGCTACAGCAATAATATGAAGCTTTATACACAAGAGAAAAACCCACAGATCCATAGAAATCAAGTATTCAGTAGAAATAAAACATGAAAAGAAAGAAAAGATGAATAGAAAGAGATGAAAAGAGGAAACCTTGGTTCTCTTACTCCAATACACCCTTTTTTTCATAAACTGATAACAAATGACTCATAATCCATATATGTAGGACTTTTAAAACAAGGCTAACTTGCTGTCTAATAAAGAAAATAAAAGAAAAAGACAAAAATAACCCTCTCTATGGAACCGGCTGAGGAGAAGGAAGAGAAAATAAAGTTGTTATTCACGGATTATTGTACACATGACCCCTTCCTTTTGTTCCTCTTCTTTGCTTTCCAAAGTTTCATGTTCTAAGTGGGCAGATAACTTAGCCACCTCCATGTAAACCACTCACTAGACTAACAAATAATTACTAATCTTCTTTGCTCCTCTTGAGGCACAATCCTCTGCATGACTCTTTCCTTTTGTTCCTTTTCTTTGCTTTCCAAAGTTTCATGTCCTGAGTGGGCAGATAACTTAGCCACCTCCATGTAAACCACTCACTAGACTAACAAATAATTACTAATCTTCTTTGCTCTTCTTGAGGCACGCTCCTCTGCATGACTCTTCTCATGTAGGTCGGGCTTGTCATCATCTCCGGATGCTCTCCACACGATGGGCCTCTGTTGTCTTACCCATGTGCACTCCGTACGCCAAGCGTTTGCTATCTTCCCTGGGTGCGCTCCACACGCCGAGCATTTGTCTTCTTCCTCGGGTGCGTGAACGTGTCGGTCATCGAATCTTATCTCTTCGGTTAAAGCTCATATCGGCTCTCAAATCCTCTCCCCGGCTGCGCGGTCGCACCAGTCCTCGAATCTTCTCTCTCCGGTCACGGTCACACCGGCTCTCGGATCTTCTCTCACATCAAGCTCGTGTCAGCTCTTTGATTCTCTCTCCCTGGTCGTGTGGTCATGTTGACCCTCGGATCTTCTCTCACTAGTCAAGCTCATGTCGGATCTTGAATCTTCTCTCCCCGGTCACGCTTGCGTCGGCTCTTAGATCGCTCTCACCAGTTTCACAGACCTTCAGATCTACTCTCTCCAGTCACGCTTGTGCTAGCTCTCCAATCCTCTTTCCTCCCGATTTCAACCCAATAGGAACTATGGCATTTTCCTCTCTTTTTTGTTTGTGACGACCGAGAACTCCCAAGAGGTGTTGAGTGCTTGCTTCAGCCGAGTACTTGCCTTCTTCGGGGTCTCACGCGTCCACACCTCTCTCGATCGGTCTCTCCTTTCGGCCTCCTCCATTGACAGCTTCCTTCACCGCAAGTTTCCTCAGCGACCCTTGCATGTTCCCCGATTGGCCTACTTGCAGGTTGGCTGGGTTCCCCCGGTTGTCCCGCTTGCAGGTCAATTGGGTTCCCAGAACGACTTGCTTGCAAATCGACCTGGCACTTTTGCTTTCCTCCTCTACAAACCCTTATGTGTAAAATCTCACTTTGAGTTTGAGAGGAGGTATTTGATGTTTTTTTTCCTTTTCTTTTGTAGATAAAATGATATTGGTTTATGCCCTACATCAGTTTGAGGTGGGTGTTAGATGTATCTTTCCCTTAATCTTTGTATGGTATTCTTAATCGTAGAGGACCACACTCTTTGTTGGCTGTATATAATGTTGGCCATAGTGCCGTAATACAATTGAGCTTTGACCTCCCCTTGTGGCTGCCCTTCTAGGGTTTCTTCCCCTAAGTTAACGGTGATGAAGCCACGAGGTGAAGCTAGCAGCAATACGAAACATACCAAGCTTCAGCTTGACATGAAATTTAAGTTCGAAAAGGAAAATCCAGAAATAAATTTTAATTCCAATAATAAATGCATGTGCATGCATGAAGAGAAGCGCATACATAACCACGATTCACGAACTAGCACACACAAGCAATTATTGGATCAAAGAAGTTTATTAACCACATCCAAGCACCAAGCCTTGTCCCATGCTCCCATCTATTAGGGGTCGACTTCATAGTTTGAACTGTGCTTTTACTTCTGGCTTTCAACCTGTTCATGAACAACTTGTTCAATGGCCACCCCTTCCCGTATGCCATGCATATTTTTTTATCTAATACCTAACAAACAAGAAATTTTTCCCAAGAGCACAAGTATGCCGACTGGATTCTGAGTGTCACCGATTTTTAAGAGGAAAAAACTCAGACAGCATCTAATGATTGTATGAACTAATATGAATCAAAACGTCAATCTCTAAACTTTTCAACAAAAAAGTTGCTACTTCATACAGCTGCTTATATACATTATGATTTAGATAAGATGTTGATCTCACAAGACAACTAAAAAATAAAAGGGCATTGGTCATCAGACACCACTTTGAAAGACAATTACTGATGAAGGAATCATGAATAGCTCTGACGGGCGAAATGCACTTTTACCTAAACCTATTGCGTGCATGTAAAACCTGCAGAACACCACATTAACCAGCTATGATAAAAGGAAAAGGGAACATAGCAAATTTTAAACACCTGTAACTGAATGCTGCAAACTGCCCAGAGCAAAAACCTTTCTTCAGCAACGATCTTGTACATTTTAATAGCTGTCTGCCGAAATACCCAAGGAAATATATTATACAACATTAGAGCACTAGCATCGAATACATTAGGTATAAGGCTAAAAATAACTATAGATAACAAGCTCAGGTACCACCAAACCTGTTGTTGCTTCACAAATGAGTACTCGCGAACATAACAGTTGAAAAGACCCATCATTATTTCCAAGTTGTTTGGGTATTTGCCACAAGCATGCTCATAGCAAGAAGTAGCCAAATCCACTGTAAGAAAGCCAATACACCAAACTCAAAATACAAAATCAACTAGAATAGAATATTAAATGAACTTTAGAAACAAGAAGGTTTACAGACAGCGATCAAGGCGTTGGAAAACAATCTGTAAAGTGCTGAGTGTGAGGTCATCAATATGAATAGTATTATTTGAATATAATAGTTCCTTAGCATTTAAGCAAATACTCATGGCTTCATCAGCCTTTCCCATCCTCTCCAAAATAAGAGCCTTAAGAGCCTGGCAAGAAAATAATTTTGTAGATCAGATTTAATCAAATCTCAAAACCACGTCACACAGTACAGAAATAAATAAATTTCAGATACAAAGGAGACAAAGGGGAGTAGAAGATATGAGAAAGCTTACGAGCAACTCAAACAAGAGACGTAATGCCAGAGAAATGATAGATAGCCTACATAGTCCCATAAGGCACAGATGGTTACAATTAAGAGAACCAAGGTCCTAGTCAAAGAGTATGAGAACAGGATGTAAAACATCCAGGAACATAAAAGTGAGAAGAAATATAGAGAGATGATAAATACCCAAGTTGGATAAAAATGGGCAAAGGGATTTAGAAAAAGCTACCACTCCCTCACCAAATAGCTACAACCATAGTCACAAAAACTGACTTATTGAAAAAGTCGCGCTTTAAACTCGAACTTGACATAAGCCAAAAAATTGTCAAATTTTACCGAGATTTATTCAAGTCACCAGAATCGCCGATTTTTATCACGAGTTTATCAATAGGCACGATTTAATTGACAACTTTGGCGACAATGAATCTTTTATATAATAAAAAGAACATAGCAGCAAGGAACGATGCAAATTTGGCATTTGATCTTTTGATAAGTTGATGAATGCTACCTACAATTCATAGAATTTTTATATTTTAAAATGACTTGAACATCTTAGGTTTGTAATTCTTATTTTGGCATAATGTTGCACATATATTTATGTGATTTTGCTGATGAATCTTAATCGGGATGTGGATGTTCTTATTGATGGCTTGATGTTCAGTATTATAATGTTATATCTATGAATTTTGAATTCTTATTTGCTTAAATATTGACCAAAAAGTTAAAAGAAATTTTTAATACATTAAACAACTATATGTACTCTCGAGGTTTTCGAGTTTTTTCCTACTTTCCGATATTTTTTTCAAATTCTAGTATTCCACCGTAGCCGATTAAATCCTAAACCCAATCTTTTTCCCTTTTTTTTCGTTTTTATTACATAAGCCGAATTATTGCCGATATTTCCCGATCTTTACACGAGTCGAATTATTGTCGAACCCAAACTTGGTGACTATGGCTATAACAAGGATCGGTAATTGTATAAATTGATATATATATATTATACTAACGGATCAGTAAGGTCTCTTACAATAGGAGGACAACAGTGTTCGCCTTACCACAACCTAAAACAGAAGATTTAATTAAATAATATGCAAAATTAGAAAGAATGTTCTCCTAGATTCTTGGACAAGTATATGACGAAGATGAGTTCAACGCATAAAATGTAGATAAGATTAGGGGTTAGGGAGGTGTAACTTGTTATCAAATAAAAAGGGGAAAAAAACTTGAAAGAAAAAAATTTGCATGCTAGATTACATTCACCTTTCATATGTATGTTGGTGGTAGATCGTGTTCACTGGTTAGGAGACCTCAGTAGAGTTAACATGCTACATGCTCAAATAGAAACATGAAAATCGTGATAAAAGAAAAGGAGAGTGAATAGGGTAAAATGTCAGCGTACTACAATATAATATGTACTAATATGGAATGGGGCATTTCAGTATGATAAGTTAGATTATTCCTTAGCAATAAAAGAAATTATAATGTGAAGTTTTCTTTTTAAAAAATTTATTGCTGAACCAAGAACACCCACCACCCTTCTTCTGGTTCTTGTTGAGTAAAGGTGGGAACATGTAATGTGGAATGTACTAGTAATCAAAGAACTACTTTGACAGATTTTGACGACCCAGTACAAAAAATAATAATAATTTCATTAAAAATTTGTTTAAGAACAATGGAACAAAATTAAGACTCGAGCACTTCACGATTCTTATAAAACTAAATTTAGAAAGAGAGAAAGGGAGGGAGGGAGAAGAGAGAGAGAGAGAGAGACTGAATGTGTATGTGTTGCTTGAGGAAATGGGAAAAAGGGGAGTACGATTTTGTTCACCCAAGGTAGACGTTAACTTGACTCCCATTGGTCTAGCCCTACAAGCCACTAGTGAGATCCGCTCAAATCACTGAGAACCAAACCAAGGTAGTGTCTACCCATGGGTGAACAAAATTGCACTCAGGAAAAGGGTGATGCTTTCTCTTACTAAACTTTGGTGTTTAGAAACAAATAAAGCGATTATATTTCCGACCTATTCAAGCCGGTTCAGGTGATGGCAAAAGGCATGGAACGTTGGCATCCCCACCGCCGATGTCCAGATCATCACCTCCAGCAGCCGGCGCAGCCCCGTGCATTACAGCATTCTGGTGCCCTCAATGCTCCGTTGGATCTCTTTGTTCTTTTCAACCTTGATTATCCTACTTATCGATTGAAGGTTTCTTTGTATGGATTGTATACGCTTCGATGTCGCTAGTACTAGAGAGCATGGCAGAACGAACGACGATAAAACGAGGGAACTTCGGTAACATCAAAAAAATACCTCGCGTCAACCTCATGCCCACAAACATTGACGAAGAAAATGGGAGTGTGCAGACATAACTCGTCGGAGTCGAGATGGACGTACGGTGGGAAGATCTCGTGTCGAGGTTGGATGTGATAGCCCTTGAGAACCTCCTGAGATGTCTCGTGCTGCGGGTACCGAGGGATATGGTGCTGAGGGTACCAAGGGATATCGTGCTGAGAGAAATATAGTTCTAAGGTAAACGCCTCACGATGATCGGGATTCCAAATTCCACGTTTGAGGTGGATCTTTTGATGGGCCCAAATATATACTAGGGTTTCTGAATCCCTATTGTCATGAATTCACGGACTCACCCCACGATTTTTCACCAACGCCCAATTTAGGAGTTCAAGCTCATATGAAATACTGACTAACGCATGGATTAGGAGTTCGCGTCGCGTACTCCGCAACCACTAACGTCTAACTTTATAATACCTTCAGGAAGTTCGGAATCATTATCAGTGTAAGCCTAAATACGAGGAACTCTTCAACAAATCCTAATTGACTAACACCCCCTTAATCAGAATCATTAGTGGTGGAAGTGGGCAGAGAATCAGAAATCATATAAAAGACTTTCAAGGTGGCGAGCCAAAACTGCATACAACGTTGCCACAATTTAAAATCATTTCCATCAAAAGGTTTTGGCTTTACCGACTTGTCAACCTTCTCGAAACGATCTTTAGACATTTTCATGACTCTGAAACCAACAAGGACAATATATGTTCGAAGTTGTAGGAAAAAATTTACTCCTTCACCTAAGTGGTTCCAAATCTAGACTCAATTATTTAAAACTAGAGAATGAAGAAGAAATGACTCGAAGGAATAGGTCCAAGCCTCTGAGGCATGCAGTCACAAACTTTAGAACATATATTGCCACCCTATATGCACTGAGCTTACAGGTAATATGTTCCCAAGATACAACGGATCAAAAGATTATAGTGTGCATTGCTTATAATCCTATCTGTGAACTCAACACAAAGAGAAAACTGAACAATAGACTTCAAGTGAGAACTCTTCAAAAAAAAAATAAAGCTAATGTGTCAAAAAAATCAAAGAGGATCACGACTTTTAAAGAATTCAAAAGACTCCATCGAAACAATAATTGATTGTTCGAAAACACTCATTCGTTTGAAAAACACCCTTTCATTTTGAAAATACAGTTGGAGGGAAAGACACCCAGTCCGACCCAAGTTCGAGTATAGTCCAAGTCCGAGCAGGTGCACCGGTTTGCACCAAGCCACACAGGTTCAGTTGGAAAAAGAAAAGGCCCCAACTCCTGGTGATGTGCAAAGTGTGTCTCTAAAGCACCCAATGCACCTTAAACGTCCAATCACCCATCGCACGCATGCGCATGCATGTGCAAGTGATGCTTATCACCACTCTGATGGGTTCACATTTGCCATAGCCTCCTCTTGTTCAAAGACACAAGTCCTACAAGGTCTTTACTTATATACCAACCAACCTTTACTCCAAGAGCATTGTGGGACTACTAGAATGGTTGGTCGTCCCATGTGCAATGGGGTTTTCCCTCCAAGAGAATGCAAATTTGGATCACCCATTGTAATTGGCTTTTGGAGGGAACCTCTCAAATTTTCTAACACGTCCGAAACATCAAAACAACTTTTGGCTCCAGATGGTGAAACAAAAGAGCAGCCATAAAGCACCCCTAAGGGGCCTCAAAATGGTCCATTAAATGGACCCAAATAAAGTCAATAACCAATAATGATTACATACGTCCATCGGAGTGAACACAAGACTTGGCAATAAGCCAAAACAAACAAGTGAATACACCTTAACTCATACAATCAGATAAGGTATTCATTACCATTGACCAGTGTTATCAGTATCGTATGATACAAGATACGTATTGTATCGGCTACGAAACGATACAATCAGCGCCTCAGATCGTCCCATCAGAATCGTGATTCTTCCGACTCCAGTGTCCGTGAGCTGTCTCCTCCTCCGACATCTATTCAAAACCTATCTATGTTTAGTATTATCGATCACTCCTCTCTCATGAGATTTTCTACTTCCTCCTTTCTCTTCTATCACTATTCTCTATATCTTTGAAACTTTAGGTTGCTCCGGCATCCACGAGTGATCACTACGTCCAACGTCCCATCAAAATCGCTATTCATCTTCTACAATTCTAAGATGGATGTAACTTATGTTGCTTAAACAAATCAATTAGATAACACTTTGAAGACAAAGAAGTCACCCACGATATGAATTAGCCAAACGCCCTTCTTTACATAAGTATCAAAAAATTACTCCTCGTCCTTAGGAAGTTTTTCCTAGCAAAAGCAAATACTAGAGAAATAAGAAGCCAGTGCAGAAGTTTATCAAAACAAACAAGGCCTGAATATTTGTTCGCATGCAAGTCATGTAAATAACACAAGTACACAACATATATAGTATCGTGACAATTTGAAAGTGTTTTTCCACTCTCGCATTGCAACAGTTATTGGGGCTAGACTCGCGGAGGTATCGTGCATAAGCAAGTTGACCGGTGATGGGAGAGCGTTGGCTATAGGGAGTGATTGCGGTTGGGAGAGGTCGAGGCTTTTTCATGAAGAAGGTTGTAAAGTTTCAGACGGTTTAAATCCCAAGGGTGGTCTATTATTTCACCATATAAAAATCACAAAAAAAAATAAATTCAACCACTCTAATATTTTGATAACTATTGTGAAAGTGGGACTTGGGGTAAGAGCTGAGGTGAGCTTTTAGGAGGCCACACAGGCTCAGGCATCCCAATCAAACATCTAAATCAGTCAAGATTAGCAGGTTGACCCTTAATGGGCTTTACGGGCTAGGGGGCTAAAGACAAGGTACTCGAGCCTTCTAAGCGCACCTAGGTGATAGCATGTTAAAACATTAATCATGCAAAAAAATTATAAATTAATTCAACAAGGAGCGAGAACATCCAAAATGATATCGTTAGGCCCCCCACCATTCAAGATTAGGATCTTAAGATCTAAATTAAAATGGCCAATTCGATATAGATCAAATGGTCAGATCATGGTACAATTATATTGACCAATGAAATTGAGTATCAAGATCTAGGTCATGGATCATTTGATACAAATATGATCCAATCAAGTCATGTTATTAAAGCTAAAAAAAGAGTTGGCTGCCCTATTTAATGAGAGAATAGTAATATGGCATTTTCTTTTTTTTAATATAGAAAATATTTGGACTAAATATAATCTACCTTAAAAAAAAACTCTACATTAGTTTCTAATCAATTCATGATCTTTAGAGTTTTTGAGAAAAAACAGAGCTCTAAAGAGAAAGACGGTAGAGCCAGAAGCATGTTTTTTCATATCTTTTTACTCGTCAATCCAATTGATTCCGTTTTTCTTCTGCATGTTTCTACACTTAGGACTTGGGAGTGTGCAAGGCATAGACTATAGTATTTGAAGCAACATGTATCCAATGTTTTAGTTAAATCATACTTCAAGTAACAATCTTAACCTAAATCCTTCTCTATTTTCTTCATCTTTTTTGACGGTTTTAATCAGTAATTCGTCAAAAGTATTTATGATTTATCTTTGCTAATTTATTTTTAGAATAAATCAGAAAAAAAAAAAACTTAACATTAGATTAGTGTTATCAGAACCGAGCCGGACCAGCCGGTCGGACCAGTTAACCGGTGACCCAGAGCCTTGGCCTGTCCGATCTGTGTAATGGGACCGGCTGTGCTATTAGCCCGGTTGAAACCGTGAGACCCGATCACCCGGTAGGTTCATGCCTGACCCGTGTGACTTGACTGGGTATTAAGAAGCCGGCGGTTTTTGGCTGGGGTAAAATCCCCCCAAATCCTCATGATGCAGTCTGCGATTGCGAGGAAGCGACAATCGATCGAATGTTCCTCTGAGCGGGTGGTGATGGGATCCAGGATTATCAAGGTTTTGGCAACGACTACAGAAGCTTCGTCTCTCGATGAAGACCGACGGGAGAGACCGAAAGGGGTGACGGTTTTCAACTCCTCTTGCTTTTGCCCCCCTTCGCTCTCTCTAGCGCTCCGATGATTCCTTCTTCCCATCTAACATCTGCATTCTGCGATTGCGAGGCACCAAGTCAGGCTTAGGAACAACAGCTCCAAGATTCTTGAATCCTTCCCTTTTTTCCAGTTGTACTCGCGGATCAATCAGAGGGGAAATCAGGATTGACTGCAGTGTTGCTGTGTTGCAAAGGGTGGACTTGAGGCATGATGGAAGATGGGTTGCTGTGTTGGTGGTGTAGTTGGGAAGATGTGGGTTGGGGAATGTGGCCGCTGACTCATCTCGTCTTTTTTATCCTGGTGAATCTGGTGGGGTTTTGAATTGTGTATGATGATAGTGTAGTTGATTTTGGTAGATCTCCACTAGATCATAACTCATTTGGTTTATATGATTTTTAAGAAAAAAATTAGGAGTCCTTTGCTTCACATGATTCTATAACTTTTTATCGGTCTCTTTATTTATGAAAATATGTAGGAAGTTCAATAACCCTGGTTCAAGGACGATAATGGGATGTTTTGGCGTAGGTGGATTAATCGTAGTGAGGTAAAACTCGGCTTGCAAAAGTAATCCGTTGAAGGAATTTTGATCCATTTGGTAGTTTTTTTTTGCAGGGAGAATGTTATATATTTATATTTATTTAAAATTTTATAATCCAGTTCAATCTGTTGACCCGATGGTTGAACCAGCGACCAGTGACCCAGACCCTCGACCTCTTCAACATCCGGTTCAGTTCTGATAACATTGCATCAGATCAATCTGATTCGAACTCCCACCCTTCACGATTTGTGCAACATTTTATCCTATGTAGAAAGAGCATAATTCCAGTTACTGTGGTGCTATAATAACCGGGGATTATATAGATATAGATGATTGATCAGCAACAATCCCCCTACTCTATGAACCCTATAATCACATCATTAACCACATCATCGCCATCATATGACTTATCCCACCAACGCATGGTCAACTATGGAGCATCAATCTACTTAAGAAGGCTCCAAAAAAAATGGATAAAAACAATTTTCCAATCGGCTCGTCAACCGGATGTAACTCTCTAAGATTGGCATTGAAAACCTGATCGACCTAGCTCGGCGAGAGAGGAGCCCGCCACTCAACCTGCAGACCAATTAGCGAGTAGGGCGACAGACCCTGTAGGTTACGCAGCTTAAGCTCATGCAAATTGGGAGCAAGCCTCTATGATTCCCCTAAACTAAGCAAGAGTCCAAACGAATTATGCACCATCACAGAGAACCAGAGAACGACCGGTCATTTCGAAATTCTAATTGTGATGTATTCGATTCTGAGCTCAAGATCTTAAAGCACTGGTACATCAGATCGGGAAAGTGACAAAGTATGACAGAAGAAGATCTAGCAGAGTTAAAGAGAGTAAACGGGGGGGAAATAGTAAAGATGAAGGTAAAGAACACTTACAAGGGCGTAAGGGGAGTTAGGGTACTTGGCGAGGAGGGCGACGCAGAGCTTGAGGGCGGTCTTGAACTGTCGGGAGTCGACGGCGTCCCATATAGGCCGCACCCGCCGCTCCGGGATACCGCCGGCCAGCCCGAACTTGGACGCCATTTAGGCCGGGAGCTAAGGTTTTGGGGAGGAGCGGGTAGGGTTTCGTTTTCCCTTCCAGGCCGCTGGTTTCGAAATCGACGAGGGCGAGAGGGAGAGGAGAAGAAGTGAACCGTGGGCGAGCGAGGGAGCGGGGAGCGGGGGTTTTATCAATTGATGATGCGATCGGCGGCGCACGCAAACACGGCGCATGGTAGAACGGCAAGAGAGGAGACCTAAACTGGTCTGCTGGTGACGTGTCGACTTCCAATTTTGTGAGTGTTCAGTGTTAACCCGCGGGGGCGCCAAACCGGCACTCGTGGCGGTGCCCGTTTGAAATTTTGGACGGTACGGAGAGCCTACTACTGGTGGGTGCAAGATCAGCCAGCAAGGTCCGTTACGGCGAATTCAGTGAGCCGCAATCCTCGACGGTTCCGTCGGCTCACCGCTCACTCCGTCGCGGCCCTGCGGCATCAGTTTCGCTCGCACGATGGTCGCAATCAGCCCCAGCTGCGATTCCATCGGACGGCTGCAAGGAGGAGTCGAACTCGAGGTCGTTGATGGAGGACTGTAAGTTCCTAGATTTGGATCCGAATTGGATCGGATCTCCAAATGCCTCCAGTGTGAGTAGGGGTGGGACTTGGGCGGGTCTGACCCGAACCCGACCCGCCCAACCCGAACAATGGACAATTATGGATAAAGTTGGTTAAAAACTTGGACGGGTTTGGACAAAAAACAGATCAACCCGATTTTAATTTGGACAGGTTTGGGCATCATCTTTCCCAACAAGAGGAACCCGAGAAACCGGAGTAGATGAGTACAGTGACATACATGCTTGTAGAGTTGCTGTTATTGATCCATCACCATAACCATTCAATGGATGCTTTAGAGAGAGAGAGAGAGAGAGAAAGAGAGTGGTGTTGGTTGATTTATTTTTTACAGTGATGGCAATTGTTGGTTAATAGAATAATTTACTCTTTTTTTTTTATTTTAGTTTTAAGTGATCAAGTGTTTCAATTTATTGTGATCTAATTAAACCCGTTCAACCCGACCAACCCGCTCATTTTTTTATAAATTTGGGCAACCCAAGCAATCCAATATGGGCAAGCACAGGTTGAGCTTCCATAGGTTCCTCGGGTTCCACGGGCAAACAAACGGATTGAGATGTATGTAGATCGAGCTGGGCATGGGCAGACCCTTCAACCTGCCCAAGTCCCACCCCTAGGTGTGAGCCAGCACACTGATGTATGTTATCACCACCTCCACACATGTAGGGCCAACTTGACCATAAAGTCATTAAGGCAGTCGCCTAAGGCCCCATGTTCGAGAAGCCCTCCAAAAGTTCAAAGTCACTTAGATGACTAAATATCCCATATGAAAAGAAGACCCCAGTGTATTTAAAAAGTCTGAGAGAATCTTCAACCGGGCTCTAAAACTACATTATAGAGACGGGGACAACTCCAACCATGCTCCAAAACTCCAAATCTGGGGCTCCATCTTAGAGCCGGGATCTATATATATGTAGGTCGAAATCTTGAGGTCTAAAACACTGTAGCAATATTGTATCCTTTGGAATTCTATCATTTGTCCTTTGGGTCCTTTGTCAATTAAAATAGAATTAAATAAGACAAGAGTTAAAATAAAAAAATAATATTTAAATATTATTAGATTCTTTTTTAGAGCCTCTAGTTGGAGTGATGGGGCCTCTATTAGGGGTGGCAATGAGTCAGGTCGGGTTGAGACATAGGTATAAGGGCAAAACACTCAATCCGAACCCGGCCCGTTTAATAAACGGAACCTGACCCGCCAAATAAACGGATTGACCCAACCCGACCCTTTAGTAAACGGGTCAGGTCTGGTTGGCACGGGTTGGGTAACATAACCATGTAAACCTGTCGGGTTGGGTCAAGATAAGTCAGATTGGGCTGGGTTTGATCAAGTTGGCTCGGATCGGGTCGGGTTGACACGACCCATTTGGTAAACGGGTCGATCGGGTTATCAGTACAAACTCAAACCCGACCCATTAAATAAACGGGTCAATCAGGTCAACCCGTTTATGACCCGAACCAAACCCAGACCCGCTAACTTCTGGTCGGGTCAAGGATTGCCACCCCTATGCTCTATACATTAATTTTATGCATAAAACAAAGGTCCTAGGGTTGGAGAATATCCCATACAAGTAATGCACGTGCCTGTCAGCACGCAAATGATTTTGAGGTCGGGGACAATATTTCAAAGGTGGCAACAAAATATTTGGAGAGCGGCAACAATATTTCGACTTTCGAGAGAGTAAACAATATTTCGAAGATGGGAGTAAACAATATTTCGAAGGTGATAACAATATTTCATGAGTGGTGATAATGTTTTTAGGAATATGACAATATTTTATGAGCGGTGATAATGCTCGTGTCGTCAGCACTTAAACAGGGTGGCAAAATTTATTTGACGGCGCCCACAATTGGCTAGAGTATCCACATTTGGCTGGAGAGCCCAAATTTGACGAAAACAACCTAATTCGTCGTCGACACTCACTTTTGAAAAAGGTGCACGTACACATTCGAAACTGCAACTCCTGTATTCGACAACAAAACACTATACGTTCAGTTTGGGCAGCAAAAAATCAATTGTGGTGTCAACATTCCCACTTATACCCATCCATATTCGGCAAGAGCACCCAAATTCATCAGGGGCACCCAGAATAGGTGAGGGCGCCTACATATAGTGGCGACGACAAACTTTGGTATGGTAAAACACAGTCGACGGCACCGACATTTAGTGTTGGGTCCCATATTTGGTGAGGGTGCCCACATTCAATGGGGGTGCCTACATGTAGTGGGGACGACAAAATTTGGTACAGCAAAACATAGTCGGCCGTCTTCGACGATCGCTACAGTGCCGACAGGTATGGAAAAATTTTAGAAGGAGTGAAAATTATATATTGGAGCCTATATTTGGCGTCGGCACTTAAAAATAAATTTTTTGTGTTTATCTCCCCCCCTCCCCCCCCCACCCCACCCCACCCCCACTAAAAAAATATAACAAAATTTTTTTTTGAAAAAATTCATGCTGGGATTCGGTGTTTTTCCTATGTAATGTTGGGCTACAATGACAGAATCAAATCGGTTTCGTAGATTCCCCCACCCAGAAGGTGCTCGGAGAAACGGGCAGATGGGTGATCTTCAAGCCGAGGTGGGGATCGACGTATCTGATTCCGACAACCAGGACTGAGCGACGGAGTGGTAGGAGGTGCAAGATTGAGGGCAATGAGGAAGAGGTTAGGGTGATGGGAGCAACAATGGTCATCCGCCGCCCGTCACCACCGCCATCTACCAGTAATGGTCGTCTGCCACCCGCTCATCATCTCATTGATGAGCGGTAGGGGTTGGTTTTTTTTTTTTTAGAATCCATCTCTGGGAATGAGGTAGGGGTTGAAAGAAACCAAGCTATTATAGTCATTTTAATATGAAAACTTGCCTCTCAAAAGCCAATAATAATAATGACACTAAATAGATACTATAAAGAGAAATGGGACATTATTTGCCTCTTACTTGTCATTCAAGAAAGAAGAAAAGGACCTTAATTACAGCTATTGATAGATCTCAAGGAGGAAAATTGGGTGAATGAATGAAAATTGAGCTGATTCTAAGAAAAATTAGGAGAAGGAATGAAGGCATGGTTTAAATGGCCTCTTACTTGATATTCAAAAGAGAATAAGCTAAGGGACCTTAATTACAGCCATTGATGGCTCTTCATGAGGGAAATCAGATGAAGAGAAGAGGAAGATCGGGTGGGATTGACTTTCAATTTGGAGCTGATGGCGTCGATTCTGCTCGTTGAGGAGTAGGAGAGAAGAGAGAGGACAATTCGGTGATGGAGGCGTCGATTCTGCTCGCTGAGGAGTATGAGGGAAGTGGATAGGGAAATCCGATAGTGATCAGTTATCTCTCTCTCTCTCCCCCTAAAAATGGATACCCCTCTCTCTCTCTAATAACCGATCGTGGCCTTCCACACCGAAAGGTAAAATTGATCATGAATAGCTGAGATTGGGAGAGAGAGAGAGAGAGAGAGAGAGAGAACTGGAGAGATCAAGATTTAAGATGGCTGGTCCAACTGGATGCATTGGATATTTGAGATCGGAATATATTGATTTGTTGGATGCATTGGACGGTTGAGATCGGAATAGGTTAGAGTCATAGTCTTGCTGATCTGATGATCGTTTTCTCTTTGGGAGATCCGAAGATCAGGATTTAAGATTGTTGGATGCAATGGACGGCTAAGATTGGATGGTTTATCCCTCGGGGTAAATGTTTATATGGGTTTAAGTCCTAGCCTTTTATTTTAAATGAATCATGGTCGTTATTTGTACCCCCATAAAACTGTCCCCTGTTATATAGATAAGATAAAAACTTTATGATACTGAAAACTTTAATTTTATTTATATTAGGCCTTGCACAAACGCACCCACAAAAGCACTTACTATGTCAGCTCTTGAGCTCTGGTTGTTTTGTGACAAGTATGGACGCTCGCTTAATCATTTTGGCTCCAGAGCTAGACCTAAACAATGCAATAGGTTAGCCAGATAAGCTTGAGTATGGATGCGAGTGGTCCGAACATGCTGGAAGTCAGCAAGGAGATGACGTACATTTGCAAGCAAGGGTAGAAGTGTCATGTTGAAGTAGTGCTTGAATTATAGTTGTGGAATCACCTGCAATCCGTAGCGCAGATATGTGACCAAAGTTAACGGATGCTTGCATGAATCTCTTGTTGAGTGGTTAGTCCCATATCAGTAAGGGAAGTAGGGGTGGCCTCTCTTTTTTTTGGTAGATAAGAGTTGGGCCATTACATTATGGCCTGGAGATCCTCACGGACGAGTACATGAATTTTGCTAGGAAAGTCTGAAATCCAGAACCCGCTAGCACCGACCGATCGAGTCGTATAAGCTAACTAATGCGCAGCCCGATTACCCAAATAGGAAACCCACTGGATTCTACCTTCTGGGATGCGTTGCCATAGCTGCAAACATGTGACTACCACAAGGCAAATAGCAGGGGTAAACCCACGCCCAAGCAAGAAAGCATCTCGAGCTTCTACCGCATCTGTCAGAATCAACACCCTAGCATTAGGCCGCCGACCCAGCTCCTCGAAGGCTTCCTTCAATGCCATAAGCACGGCCTCCAGTGCGGTAACCACCCTACAACAGAAGGATGCCGCCACCAAAATCTTGTCAATATTGTTGGCCATAACCCAAGCCGCACTAGTAAGGTTCAAAGACCGAGTGAAGGACTCGTCCGCCCACAAAACATAATCCACCTGAGCGAGGAGCCTAATACCTCTAGTCTGTTGTGTCTTATGTTGTCGGATGAATTGGTAGCCCGACCTCGTAGATGTGGACCGTCGGAAAAATTTAGTGCATCAAGCTTTTCATAATTGCCACATCTCCTCCGCCAAAATCTCCCCCGTCCCAGGTGTTCCCCCCTGCAAACCCCCCTCTCGAATCGACTGCAAGAAGTTCGTACTATAAAAATCAATTCACGTCCGCACCTGGACTCCTCCCCAAAACTCCCGAGCATAAGGGCAACACCAGAAGATATGCTCGATGTCTTTCTCTACCGCCTCACACCAAGGATAGTCACCAAAGGACCAACGTATATGCCTCCGCAACAAAGTGGTCGTCGCCAAAGCCCCATGAAAGAGTTTCCAAAGAAAAAGGTGCACTTTAGCAGGCACCCTCAGTCGCCACAAATCTTTATTATGCCAATCATCCTCCTCCGCTCAACATACAAAGACATTAGCCCTGAGAGTTTGCAACATGCGAACATATTTAGGTCGCACCTGCATTGTAATCAATGTCATCAGTTGAAGCTGCCGAAGTGTCACCTTTAGCCATGCAGAGACCCTCCGCCTCCGCCATGTTGTCCAATTTTTCCGATCCAACTGATATTTAGCTCGAGTCCATTGAGCCCCAAATTGATCGCCGTGTAGGATTGATGCGAGGGAGGCAATGTCCTGTTGAACTTGCCTCGTGATGAAGTCCTAAATCTGCAGGCCCCCGCCCACTTGCTCACACATTATCACCTCCCACAAAACTAAATGCATATGATGTCCCCCCGCTGCATGACCCCAGAAGAAACCTCGACATACTCGATCAAGCTTGTGTGGCAGCCCAAGTGGGAGACCACTTGCCATCATAATATGCATCGGTACGTATAGCACCGATTGTAGCAAAACCACACGGCCAGCCTAGGAAAGCAGCCTAGCTTTCCACCCACCCAAGCGTGTCTCCAACTTACCCAGCACTTCCTGGAAGTGTTCTGACTTCACCCGCTTCCCATCGATATGGGGACTCCGAGATGCTTCCAAGGCCGGAGCTCTTCAGTCATGCTCAGAGCTCTCAAAATCTGTCTCCGTAAGGGTGCCTTCACAGATTTGAAGAATTTAATACTCGACTTGCTTGAGTTAATACAAAGGCCCGTACTTTCCTCAACCCTCCTGAACACACTCCACAACCCCCAAGCATCCAAAAGAGTGGCCCGTGTGAAAAATAGAAAATCATCCACATAAGCAATGGTATGTATCGACTATGAGTTTGCGCGAGTTGAGAACCCCTCCACATCCCCCACCTGAATACCCCACGCCATCTCCCACTGAAACACGTGGGGCAACTAGGAATAGATAGAGGGATAAGGGGTCTCCCTGCCGCAAGCCATAGCTCGGACTAAGGCCCTTGATCTCCTTCCCATTTACCCAAATTGTCATCCTCGTAGTAGACATGCATTGTCGAATCCAATTGCACCGGCCGGGGTGAAACCCGAAACTCAATATAAATGGTGGATAGCGAATCCCATTGGACTCAATCATAGGCCTTATCCAGGTCTACCTTGACCGCCATCGCCGCCCGACTCATAGGAGCCTATGAAGGTCATGGAGAATTTTTTGAGCGAACAATATATTACCCCTTATACGTTGCCCTTGTATGAAAGCATACTTCATCTCCGGGTTGATGGAATTAATCACGAGCTTGAGCCGGTTCGCTAAAATCTTCGAGATGTATTTATACCTTTGGTTACATAACCCAATTGGTCGAAATCATTAGGCTTAGCAGGGGCCACCGTTTTAGGGATAAGGACGACCACCGTGTCGTTCCATCCAGCCAGCCAGAGAGGAAGAATTTCTGAATGTAGCTGACAATGTCCTCCCTAATAATCTCCCAAAAAGTTTTGTAAAACTCACTGTTAAAGCCATCCGGACCAAGGGCTTTATTATCCGAGGCCGCAAAGACAACCCTTCGGATCTCCTCATGGTCAGGTATCCTAATGAGGAACTCGTTGGTCACCGGGGTCAGGCAACACGGTAGGTCAGCTCACAGCGTAAGATCCAGGGTAGGCACTCGGGTCCATCTCTCCTGGAAAAAGTCAGCCAAGGCCTCCTGAATTACTGACGGAGTATCCACCACCTGACTCCCCACCCGCAGGCATCGAATCTGATTGCGAGACCTCCTCGCCTTTGTGCTAGCGTGAAAAAAGGATGTATTCCGGTCTCCTTGGCGCAACCACTGAACCCGGGACTTCTGCATCTAAATAGATTTTTGTTGGTCAAGGGCTCATTCAAGCCGCTCCTTTAACTGCTCCATCGCCGTCGTGGATCCCTCCCCTTCCGCCAGATGTGCACTCATCTGATCGAGTTGCCTCCAAAGGGACTCAACCAAGTTATGAATATTACCTATTTACAGCTTATTCCAAGATGCTAACGCCTGCCGCGTGAAAGGGAGATTGACAAGAAACCCCGCTTCTCGGATCCAGGATCCCTGCACAACCTCTCGATAACCCTCATGTTGAAGCCAAAAATTCATAAACCTCCAAGGAACCCGAGACGGCCTGGTGTTGTCCACCATCGCTAGGAGCAGAGGCAAGTGGTAAAAAACGCATCGTGGGAGGTGCTGAATCAACGTGTCGTCGAACTTCGCCGCCCACTCCGAATTGACAAAAATCTCTATCCAACTGCTACCATATGCGAGCCCGTCCCCTGCCTATTGTTACACCACATGAATCTCTCCCCACGAAAGTAAACATCCTACAAGCCGCAGCCTTGCAACATTTGCAAAAAAAGAAAGCGTGCTACTGGTCCACCGAAACGGGCGGCCGTTGAATTTATCTGCTGGCTCTAACACACAGTTATAATCGCCCACTATGCACCACGGATACCCCAGGCCACTCATACGTCGTACAACTCCCTCTGAGCCCGCTCTGTAGCACTAGCGTACACCGTTGAAATTATAATGAGAGATAACCGAGGCGTCGTGACCACCACATGCAGAACTTGTAAAATCTTGTAAACGGCCGTGACCATGCCAACCTTGTGCTGCCACATGCAAATGATACCACCCGCCCACCCATCCGAGGGAATACTGGCAACCTGATACCGACCCTGAAAAATAGAAGAGGGACAACCCAGATGGCTGTCCTTCACATGACTTTCTACTACTAGTAAGAACTGAGGATGAAACTTCTTGACTAGAAGTTTAAGGTGTCCTATAGGGGCCGGCCGCAACAACCCTCGACAATTCCAAAAGAGTATGCTCATTAAGGAATAGACGTAAGGAGGGCAGAAGGGAGCCTGACTCCTTTACCATACTTCTTCAGAACAGGGTCTTTCAGTGACAGTCGATCCTTCTTCTGCCCCTTGTATTTCCTTCTCTCGGTCTCTGGTGCCACCACGTCTACACCCGGATTGTCATCCGTACTAGTAGACCCCTCATTGGCAAATCTCTGGGAGTTCAGCACTATCCTCAACCTTCCTCCTTTGTGCACTCCTCCCTTTATAAGGTCGGTCTTTTTTATCACTCCAGGTGTTGTCATATGGTATCAGAGCGGGTTTTAACCTTTGCCCGTTAAGCCGAGTAGAAGCCTACCCGCGTGACAAGGACCACAGATGAAACCGACCTGCACATGATGAGGGGGAGTGGAGTTTAGTCCCACATCAGCTAGCGGGCTAGGCAGTGTTGTCTTCATATAACCATTTGTGGACCTCCCCTTACAACCCAGGTTTTGGGAGTGTGGGAGTATCTAACATGGTAGTCCCGTTCCAGGAGCGTCTTCTAAGTGGCCTGATCGCACCTTCTAGCATTGAAACGTGCTATGTGAGTGGGTGGGTGTTGAACGGTTATTCGCACATCAGTGAGGGGAGCAGGATGGCCTCTCTTAATATACCTGATGTGCTCTCCTCTCTTCATACATTTTGCACCCCTCTTTCAGTTTCAGGTCTTCGATCATATACATGTTGCCCCCTCTCCCTCATAACTGGTTTTGAGGAGGCACGAGATTCGTGACTTTCCCAAAATCCATGGAGCTCCACATGAGGAACTAAAGTGGTAGACACATGGATTGATCATGTGTCCCTAAGAATATAACCAGAAGCAACAACCACTAAGAACTAAGGCTCTGAGTAAAGGAGTTGCTTGTGGGGGTCCCATAGCTAGTCTTTCCAAATGGCAATGCAATTGATATAAATTGTGCACAACTATGGCTTTTGATTTCTTAGAAGGATATTAAGCAATGGATATGGAAATGACAATTATTTAAAACCAAAATTACTTCACATAATCCGCTTCCCCCAAGTTTTTTCCTTCCTTTACTCATAATTTTTTTGGATGATGAGTATGCCCTCCAATTACCCCACCTCTGGCCCTTAACCCCATCTGATACCCCACAAGTCTCACGTCCATTATACCCCACCTCCCTCCCCTCCTTCCCCATTGTTGAAGACTCGATGCCACCAGTGTCTCCCCTCCTCCTCCTCTTCCTTCCACATTGCTAAAGTTGTTGTCACCCTCCCTTCCGCTCTTCCCCCCATCACCTCCTTCCCCGTCATCGCCACCTTCACTTCCCTTGTCGAAGGTGATGGGAAAGAAGGCGATATGGAAGTAGAAGGATGGGAAGGAGAGAGTGACGGTAGCTCCAACGATGACAAGAGGAGGGAGAGGGTAGGACAGAAGTAGGTGGGGTATAAAGGAAGGGGAAAAGGTGGGGTGTGGGGGAGGGCAAACTTTACATTAATAAAACAAAAGGGTGAAAAATCAAGGGGGAATGGAAAACCAGTGTAAACCAAGTCCGGGTGGGTTCCGATTAACTAGTAACATAGGCTTAAGCGATATTAAGGGGCATTGATTGAGTTAAACTTCGTCGATCAAAAGCTAACCCAGCCAAATTTTGCCAATCTATGATCGCATCTTGCAAAGTTTGGTTATTATACGACTTTGCTCAATGGGGATTTTATAATTACATGACAAAGATTAAAATGAAGCCATGAATTATATATAAACAACCACACAAAAATTTACGAAAAAAGAGACAACACATTAGGCTTCAAAGAAAGGCCTATGGCTATGGTGTGCAATGAGGGGGAGGATGCAAACCAAGAGTGGCACAATGGGGGGAAGAAGCGAGATGTGACGAGGCCTTTGATCAATCCACAATGCTCATCACGATATCCCGGGTAGCATGGGTACGCCCAATGTTTTAAAAAGTGTTGGGTGCTAGGCAAGGGGGGGGGGGGGGGGGGGGGGGGGGATAGCACCTAGGTGCCCGAGTATTTTTAAATTAAAAATATATATATTGAGATTAAAAATTATAAATAAATCAAAGAAATCAGAATATTTTAGAAAAACAAGTTTATGACATTATACTACAAATTTTGAATTTAAATATAGACTAACTAGTGATTAACTTTACTAACAAGCATGAATTGAAATTGATAATAATAATAAACTGATAATTAGGTTCTTATATAAAGTATAAACATGTAAAATATGATGGCATACAAAGTCTAAACCATCAACGTGACAACATAACATCTCCCACAAAATTGAGGACGTTGGAGGAGAAGGCCGTCACCCACCGGAATTGAGAATATGAGAGAGAGAGAGAGAGAGAGAGAGAGAGAGAGAGAGAGAGAGAGAGAGAGAGAGAGAGAGAGATGCTCAGATAAGGGTTTATGCTTGAGAGTTTTGTTCCCACTCCGCTTATTACCAATTTATCAAGGGGAACTTAGTGCTAGCTCCCTGGCAAAGGTATCAACTCGCAATAAGCTCTTCTACAAGTCCCGTATTTTAATAGCTCCCTACCGAAATCTCGACAAACCAAATAGGAAAAAAGGACAATAACGCCCAATCCAAGTTCATCAAATTATATTTTCTTCCATCAACTTAACACGAACTATTTTTTGCATAAAATTCAATTGAAATCACTCCAGATTGTCGATTTAAAACCATCAAATAATTTATTTATTTTCTATATATTTTCATTAAAAAAATATTATATCATCTGACCATATAGTTACTCTTTTTTACCTAATTGTTACTCTTTATGTGCGAGATAGAATCACATGGTTTCACATAGTTAAAAATATTTTTGGTCACAAAAAAAATCGTATTGTGACCAGAAATACATCTACAATTAATTGACAATTAAGGCATTTTACCATATCAAATTGTTAGTCTTTGCTAATGGATTGTTACTCTTTACCAATTGTTACTTTTTCACTACAATTGTTACACTTTATATGTATGGCTAAAATTATCAGTTAGAAAGTTCTGTTATTACATGTGAGTGGCAAAAGGAGTCCGCATTAGCCAAAACTAATAGATTTTTGCTCTTTACCAATTGTTACTCTTTTGCTACGATTGCTACACTTTATCTATAGAGGTATAATTGTTATTTAAAATTTTTGTTATTATATGTGTGTAGGAGAAGGAGCTCGCATTAGATAAAATCAACTAATGGGGTTTAATGTTAAGTTCAAACTTTACATACCCTTAAGGTTAAATGGAAACCATTTTAAGGGCTAGTGTTAATAACCCCATTTATCAATCCACCCCAGGAAGCACTCCTTCCATCCTATTCATCTACGCATCCCCAGTCCAAATAAGAATATTATGGTCATAAAATAATAAATAAAGGGGTGGAAAGATAGATTTATTGGGTGGGTATAAAACATCATTGGGAAGCTTGGCCCGCTCGCCTGTCCAGCTAGCATGGACAACCAGTCCATCTGGCCCAATCACCTAGCCCGACTCGAAAACGCATAGGGGGGCACCTGGACCTTAGGATAGGCGTTTGGGCTAGCGCCCTAGGCAGGCACTTTTTAAAACACTGGGTACACCATAGCTAGAACAAGGTGGACAAAGAGAAATTCAATCCATAGTGAGGAGGAGGAAGAAGAATCACATGTTGCCGGGATGGGGAGGAAGCCAAGCAGTGGCGGCTCCAAGAATTTATATCAGTGGGTCAAAAATTATATTAAAAAATATTTTTCACTCGACAACTTGAAGTAGGGTTTGGTGAATCGATGGAGTGGGGTCAAACCACTAGTCCAAACTAAATAAATTATGATAAAAATAAAAAAATAATATAATTTTTAATAGATTTGAATCGGTGAGTGGGGTCAATTGACCCCACTCAACCATATGTAGCGCCACCCATGAAGCCAAGTCACCGTGGAAGAAGCCATCACGCCAACACAGAGAAAGAGAGCCGGAGAAGACGAAGAAAGAGGGAGATTTGTGGAGGAGTTAATGATAACAAAAAAAAAAAAAAAGGTAGCAAGCTAATTCATCATTCTTCGTCCTCCCCTTTATAGCTTTTTTAGAAAAGAGGGCAGTAAAGCATGTTCATGAAGATCATGGGAAAACCAAGGGAGAGAGGCAGAACGTCTCCCCACCCCTCCCTCTCCCTCTCTCTCTCTCTCTCTCTCTCTCTCTCTCTCTCTCTGTTCACGGACAGAAAGGAGGAGTTAAGTTTACAAGGGCACCCCCTCTCCCACTTTTCATTTTGGGTCTTTTGATGGGCTTTGTTGGGCCTTGAATACATGTGCCCATGTTCAATAAGAATGTGGCTCCACTGGGTCTTCAACGCCCAACAAAAGACCCAAAATGAAAAGGCAGGAGGGAGAGGGGGTGCCCTTAGTAGATGCCGATAAACGCCCTAGGGGTCAATTAGGAAAAGACGAAGTAATCTATTTCTAATAATCTATATAGTATGAAATAATCTACCAACTCCGAAAGGCACCACGAATAGAACCCCTCAGTTGTTCTATCGATGTTGTGTTTGGGCCTGGGGCGCCGTGAATAGAACCCCCTTGGTTGTATGCCAAGAGAAAAAAAATCTACCAAAAGAATTCAACCAAGACCAAACACACTATCTATCTATACAAGTATGATGAAATTGGGCTCCAATGCCCATTTGTACTTCGTTGGTAATCTCTGAATAGAAAAAGGGAGGAAGAAGTAGCATGGCATATAAGTAAGAAACATAGGGCCGACACGGCAGACACGACACGAAGTTAGCGGGTCTGGGTCAGGGCTAAACGGGTTCGGGTCGTAAACGGGATGACACGATAGACCCGTTTAATAAACGGGTCGGGTACGGGTTTAGGGTCTGGACACGGTAGACCCGAGAAGACCCATTTAAAATTCAACAGGGTCGGGTCGGGTCAAGTCTACCCGCAATCCGATAATGTAATATATAGTATCAGCAGGTCTATCGGGTTAGGTCGGGTCGAGTCGGATTGGGTCGGATCGGGTCAACTGAATAAACCCGTGGTAAACAGTCTTATCGGGTCTACCCGTTTATAAACGGATCGGGTACGGGTTTAAGATCTAGACACGGTTAGTTAAACGGGTCAGGTACGGGTCTAGGGGTTTTGGACACGACCCAAAACTAGACACGAACCCAACCCGACCCATTGCCACCCCTAAAGAAACATAGTGCCCTAATATCACAACAAATACCTATCTCCCAATAAAGGCTCTACTACCCAGAAGAAGGAACAAAAAATCGATTTCGATTATCAAATCAACACCCTGAAAACATAATTTATTTCGCAAAATATGGCAAAATATCAGAATTTATTGCATTTCGGTAACAAAAAAAACACCAAAACATTTTACAAAATTTCACAAAATATTTTGATTGTTTGTTTCTTGCCCAGATGAGGGAGAGAAAGATAGTGTGAAGGGGAAATGCTGATCATAGTAATATTGCTGTTAATATCCTCTGCTATATATATATACTAGTAAAAAACCCGGGCAGTGCCCAGATGAGCTTGATGCACAGCCATTTGGCACAAATGACATCACAACTGTTCGAAGAAGTATGAAATCTAAAGTGAGTGTGATTCACTTGTTAGAGAGAGAGAGAGAGAGAGGAAGAGAGATTAACATCAAATGATAATTAAATACCATTGAATGGGTGTTTTATTATCTTTATGGTAGGATTTTAATAGGATTTAAAACTGAGTCATGTTCACACATAGAAGAATGATTATGGTTCTTTAATAGACGTCCACGTGTCACAACACGGGAGAGAGGCTTCCGTTTTAGTATATAGTATAGATTTTTACATAACACTAACCTCTGCAATATGTCCTAACCCAAACTGTACATTAAGATCAGCCAAAAACTTCAGCTACTTGGACATTCACAAACAGGAAAACAAAACTGCATATGGGGAAAAAAAATAATTCCTGCTTTTGTTCGACTATATACATTCCGCTAACACCTACTATAGTTTTTAAACTCTGTTTTGGTTCTCAATTAGGTTAGACCACTGGCATCCGAAGTCGTTCCTGCTTCCAATTAGGGCAATCTACTTGCTTTGCATAGTAGAAATCCGAATATTATCAATAACATCCTACAGAACATGTATAATGTGAAAAAAAATATATGAGCAGACAGCTCAACACCAGTCTACCTACCGATACCCCTGTCCTACCAATGAGACCTAGTCATGGAATCAATCTCACCCAATTCTCTGAGATTCATCATTTCAGCTTCCCTCTCCGGGTCGTTCTATCACTATCTTCCGTTGGCCAACATTGTAGAATTCGTTCCACGGAGAACCAATCTTCAAGGACAGGGTGCAATTTCAAGGCGAGGAGGGTATCCTCAGGGGGCTGATTCCAGTACTTGATTGCCATCAAGTGGAAAAACACCGAATCCTCCTGTTCTAGATCATAGATGCAGTCACAAGGGGCCCCTGCACCATAGGCCTTCTTAACTTTCACGATAGTCATTTAGATATTCGCTAAATCCTTGGCCGGGACTCCCTCCAAGAAACCTGGTACAAGATCGATACCATCCCCAGCATCCGCTTCGTTGTCGGAAGTAGACTCTTCCCCGCTTGGATCAGTCACCATTTCAACATCATCTTCCTCTTGAAGAGGTCCATCAGATTCTGCTTGATATGGCGCTAGGATTAGCTCCGTATCAGTTGTCCTCATCTCATCCAGGGATTCCTCATGGTTAGCATTCTCAACGGCTTCGATGTTGGTTTCCAAAGAATCGGCATCGGACCCCACTAAATCCCCGAAAACAGCACCCTCCCCTTGAGAATCAACCAATGCAGCAATTAGAGGATCTGTTGTCGATCCTGCAGTATCCAAACCTGAAACAAAAAATTGATATCCCTTCTCTCCAACTGTAGAATTTGGAGCTGCACGGGAAGGCGAATTCACAGCTTTACTGTCGTCACTCACCAACTCTAGAGTGCCCACTCTAGGATAGGCCACCACGACTGCCTTGATTGCAAGAATCCCTTTAGAAGGGGAAAAGACTGCTGTCGTATCTCCCTTCTCCGCCTCCTCTGGATTGGATTCCTGATGAGCGTCCACCTTGGATTCCTCCACAAGAACTGCATAACGAGACCCAAAGGCACCTCCCAATAAAGCACTAGCTGCAACATCAACCCTCCTCCCTCCTCCAAACTTGATGGCATCAGCAGCACTAGCTGCACCGCGCTGCTCACAGGCGCACAGCACCATTAGCATTCTGCACCGCACTGCTCATAACACCATCAGCTTGCACCCGACCAGAGCAACTACTTGCCCAGTTCTTACTCCAGCAGTCCTCACTGCACCACCAATAGGCCTCCAGCCCAATGCTCTACCATCCCCTGATTTGGGACCCCAAGTGTTGCTTAACGCAGCTCTCGTTGTCAGAAAAGGGACCTTCGGACCACTGCCTCCACAACTCGAAGTCAAGTAACACAAAACTCTGCACTTCGAGCAGCTAGACGGCTTCCACTCGTAAAAAACTGTCTGCATAAGGAGGACCTCATCCTCCTCGACCCAGAACTTCATTTGATAGCTTGTCTCCGAACTTGACTTCTATGCAACACCTTGCATAATTTTGTCTATCGCCTCTGACAGTAACACGATCTTTGGAGAGGGAAACCCCAATCAAACTCGCAAGACGGTTGATGCCATCCTTCGACCACCAGTCAATCTGAAGATCCAAGAATCTAACCCAAATGGGGATTTTGTAAGCAGATTGCGTCATACTTTATCTCCTTATTCTACCTCTTCAAAACCAGAAGTCGTCCTTCAAAGTACCAAGGAGTCAAGGGCCTTCCAGCATTCTAGTGTTATCGCTTTCAAGCTGGAATTTGAATAGATACAGTTCACTTTCAAGCTTGGGAAAGAATGATTTCCTCCCCACACTACATACCCCCCCCAATGTATGCTTCCATCCTCTCAAATTCGCTACAATTTCGCTTGTTGGAATTATTACGTACTTAACCCCATCCCGAACCGTTGGCTCGACATAATGGAGACATAGGTCCCCTATGAGTGAAGCTCCCCCACAAATAGCACTCCATGACAACTCTCTAGGATGAGTGGAAGTCCCAACAACTGAGGCAGCCCTTGGATACACATAATTGGATCCCTTGCCTGGTGTAGGAAATTCATCAAGCACCTGGTGCGCCACAGTCAGACCTTTATCAGCATGAGCTATGGCCACGGCATTCTCACCACCCGAAGAAAACAAACACAAGGAGGGGTGTTTCTAGATCTAGGCCGTGTGGGGCATAATGGAGGGAGGGAAAGCCCCCCTGATCATCCAAGTCCAAAGCCTTTCACAAGCCTTCTCCAAATCAGAAGCATAAACTGAACCGTTCACATCCCTCTAGCAGCTCTCCGTTTTGGCTGGAAGTAATCCACAATCGAGACATTTGTTGTGGCGTTTACTACACGCCTGGTTCCCGATTTTCGAGGGTCAAAAAATGAAAATATTATGAGAAATAAAAAAAAAACCATCGCGACGAGCAATTGCTTGCATGGGCACAACATAGAAAGAAAGAAAAAAAAAAAAAAAACAAGGGTGGGTGGGTGGGTGGGGGAGTGGTGGGACTTGGGTTACATTTGGGCAAAGAGGGGGGGGGGGGTCATTTAGACGGAAGCTGCCAAAGGTAAAATGTGGGTTGTATTATATAGCCTCACCCATTTTAGAAAGGCAATGCTACATAGCTTGTGTACGAGAATCTCGTGCAGGCTCAAGGGGGGTGTAAGCCTGACGTATACGAGCTCGACAACATTTTCCTTCTAGAAATACTTATAAAAAGAAATGGAAAAATTAAGTATAAGTCCAGTATATAGCATCAAGATAAGGTGCATGACAACTAATAGTTTCAGTTAAGTAGTTTTAAAGGTGATCTTATACCGCGGTTTTTGCATAGAATAGATAATTTGCCAACCGTTTTGGATAAGTATTTTTTTAAAAAATACCATATAAACCCATGGGATCCTCCCACATTAATTAGTAGTATATGATATATAAACCTTTTTTTTTTACGGTAATAGTGCCACGGGTTACGACATGGATTTCACTATAACGGCTACAGTGAATTCATTGTAGCTGCTATAGTGATTTTCGTTGTGACAGCAAAAAAGACTTCCCTAGAGTGAAATCATTGTAGCAATGATACTCAATTATATGCAAATAATACTCAATTTAATTAAGTATTATTTTATATATTTGAGTACCATTTAAAATTATTATAGTTGCTACAGTGATTTTCATCGTGGCTGCTAAGAAGACTTCCCTCTAGTGAAATCATTGTAGCAATGATACTCAATTATATACAACTAATACTCAATTTGATTGAGTATTATTTATATATTTGAGTACTATTTAAAACCACTATAGCGATTTTGAGTATGTTTTTATATAGGGTTGAGTACCATTTAAAATGATACTCAATTATATGAAAATGATACTCAGCGCTACAATGATTTCATGTCGAGAATTGAGAATCATTTTTATATAATTGAGTATCATTTTAAATAAATGTAGCAGCTATAGTGAAATCAATATAGTACTATATTTCACTCAATTATATGAAATGATATTCAGTGCTCCAGTGATTTCAAATTAGGGAATTGAGAATTATTATTATGAAATTGAATATTATCGCTACAGTGATTTCACTGTAGCAAAGTGTTTTTAGCAGCCACGTTGAAATCGCTATAGCAGTTTAGCAGCTACAGTGATCTCACAATCGGTTTTGAAATTGGACGTTTTGTCGGGATCGGAGGCAGTTCTATAGGAAATGATAGTTTTGGTAAATTCTATAACTTACCCTGACTATTTTAGTAATCAATTGAGCAGTTGCAATTAATATGATTAAACATGGATCTGGGCTAAGAGAATTAGGTTGTTGGGACGTTGTTAGGACATAAAACAAAATATTTAAAAATGACTGATTGCTATCCACCCCAAAAGAAATCCTTGAACAGTCAAGCGTCAAAGGATACCCAAAATCGCCCAAGCTCCGGCAATCGTTTTTACAAATAGCAAGTCAACAAAAGCTCAAGTCCATTCTAAATAGAGTACCCATCCTTATACAATTGGTACATGCTGCAAAGTGTAAACCATACAACAAGGACAATTTTCAGACCTTGATCCCAGATCTGAGAATATTCAGTTACCAAATATCAGATCGTCGTCACAGATCTGAGAATATAGCATTTGGGGGAAAAAAGAAATAAACAGAAACAGAAACAGAACTTCATGCGGGAACTGAACATAATGCATTCAAAGAGAAATAGATCCATGGGTATATAATGCACTAAGTAGAATCAAACAAGAACTACATCCATGTCTTTTCTCTTACCAACAACCAACCTCAGCTCAATCAAGAGCGTCTGATGTGGATCAGACCCGGGTGGAAACGGCGGGGCCGGCAGCCGAGGCCGCGGAAGATGCGGGTCCCCCGAGGAAGGACAACAACCCGGCGGCAGCACTACCTGGATCCTGGTCGTCAAGGAAGAGGTCCTCGGGAATGCGGAGGGCCCCGTGGGCACAGATGATGGCGGCACCGACCACGACGGCGGAGATGAGGAGGGATCCGACGGAGGTGAGGAAGATGACGAGTACGGAGATGAGGAAGAGGGCGCCGAGGGTCTCTCGGTCGGAGAATGTGCGGCCGAGGATGACGAGGGGGGGATCGGAGGGGCGGAAGAGGTAGAGGAAGCACCAGGCGGCGAGGAGGGAGAGGAGGACGAGAAGGGAGAAGGGATGGGAGAGGAGGGAGAGGGCCAGGACGGCGGCGAGGAGGGCGAGGTAGTTGACGCGGAAGTAGGAGAGGTTCTTGCGGACGCGGGAGGCGGCGTCGGTGAGGGAGTCTGGGCGGGAGAAGGCGGAGCGGTCGACGAGTTCGTACCAGGGGCGGCGGTGGGCGAGGGAGCGGCGGAAGGATTCGGAGAGGCGGGAGAGAAAGAGGCGGAAGGCCGGGGTGGAGATCGGGGCCGCGGCTGCCTGGCCGGCGGAGATGGGGAGGGTGGGCGGCGGAGAGGAGGCCATTTGAGAGGGCCGGAGCGTACAGTGGAGAGTTTGACATCGACTTTGGTCACTTGTAGATAAAGAGGAACGAATTGGGCGCACCCGATCACGCGTCGGGGCGCGACTTTTCTTTTTTAGGTGAGTGCGCGCGCGCGCCACCTTCGCACCCAAACGGTTGCACCCAACCAATTAGCACGTGAACAAAACCCCGTCGCCCACAACTGTTCCATTCTCTGTCGCGCATGTTATCACAGTTATCAAGATTGCCTCCCCCCCCCCCCCCCCCCCCAAATCCAATCATCCCTCTCTTATGTTTTTTAAAATCTCGTCACCAATATTGAGCCTCCTTTCATGACCCCGCTGCGATGTTGGGGGTGTCTTGACACCAAAAGCAGGCCGCTGCAATGCCGACAGGCACGGGCATACACTAGTCATTTTATAGAAGACTTAGTGATAGATCATCGTTAAGTTTAGATTCCGATAAAAAGATTATTCTATTATAGATTTAATTTTTAATATTAAATTGTATTAAATCCAACTAATATATATATATATATATATATATATATATATATATATATATATATATATATATATATATATATATATATATATATATATATATATATATATATATATATATATATCCGTGGATAGTTGTTATATTTATCAAATTATCATTCCGTTAACTAAAGATGTCGCTCACTCACAGTTTCGACACAATAACGGAATCACTAGCCGCTACAATGATTCTATTATAGTTGCTACAGCAAAATCACTGTAACTGCTGCAGTGATTTTTCATGTGGCTACTACAGTGAAATCACTATAGCACCGAGTATCATTTAATATTTTTAAGTATCATTTCAAATCACTATAGTTGCTACAATGAAATCATTGTAGCAGCAACGTATGATAATTTCCATATAGCTGCTACAATGTTTTAAAATGATACTCAATTTTTTGAATACCATTTTAAAAGATACGTAATTTTCTGAATAATATTTTTGAAATGATAATTTTCTAAGTATCATTTTGTATATTTGAATATCATGTTAAATCACTATAGCTGCTACAAATGATTTCACTATAGCAGCTAAAGTGATTCACCGTGGTTAGTATAGTGATTTCAAATGGGACTCAAATATGCCAAATGGTACTCAGTGCTACAATGATTTCATTGTAACAACAATGGTGAGGGCGGAGAGGTTCCGACGAGTGGGAGGACTCGAATGAGAGGGTTTGAGGGGGTTTTGGCGAATGACGAGGAAGAGGAAAATTAAGAGCCAATGTGTAAGGGACGAAGGTGGAGTAGAAGCGTTCCGACGAGTAGGAGGAGGGGTTCCGACGAGTGATGAGGGAGAGAAAAATAAAGAGACAATGTGTGAGGGACGGAGATGGGGCGGAAAGGGTTCTGACGAGTGGGAGGAGGGGTTGGAGGGGGTTCCGGTGAGTGATGAGGGAGAAGAAAATGAAGAAGTAAGGTGTGAGGGACAAAAGGGGTTCCGACGAGTGGGATCGAGGTGTTGGAGCAAGTTTCGGCGAGTGAACAGGGAGACGAAAATGAATAAGTGAGATGTGAGGTACTGAGGTGGGGGCAGAAGGGCTCTAGCAAGATGATGGCTAATTGATACAATGGTACATTTGTCATTTAAAAAAATCGCGTCATCATAACCCGTTTCAAATGGACCGTTGTAATGTTGAAAATATGGAAAATAATAAGCTTTTCACCTACCTTGATTTAGTGGACTTATTGTAAACAAACAAATGAAACTGTCTTCTTAATCAAATGGATATGTTGCTTGGGACCTAACACCCATTGCCCCCTTTTTTTATCCCTTCAAATGATAAAATTGTTCTCCAATTTGTCTGTAGCAAGAGTATTCATTTTCTATCAACAGTATTAATTTATCTCTAACAATAATTTCAATTCGTCGGTTGACATTGTGCATGTAGCGATTGCTACAGTGAAAATTTTGTAGTAAAAGTATCAATTCGGCTAATTGGTACTCTTACCAAACCGAATTGATATTGTTGCTACAATTAAATTATTGTAGTAAAAGTATTATTCCAGCTAATTGATATTCTTATCAAAAAGACTTGATATTGTTGTCGGAGATGAATCGATACTCTTGTTGGGGATGAATTGATACCCTTGTTGGAGGGGTAATGGAGGGGCAGTTTGTCATTTAAAGGGTTGAAAAAGTCTACAGACTGGTCTTTGGAAGAGACCTAACACATATTATCCCCCTTTTTGGGGGGTGTTACTATCCGCACCTACAAAATTATCAACACCCCAACCAGTTTTATTATTATTATTATTATCCACATTTTGATAGTGCACCTCACAAATGGGTTTGCCTCCTCATCCCTCTCCTACCCGCTTTGTCGGTGGTCGGCGTCACCGCTCCTCCTCCTCCCCTTCCTCCTTCACTTCTTCTTGCTCCTCCCCTTCTTCCTCCTCCTCCCCCCCCACCCACTCCGATTGCCCCATCGGAGCGAACGATTCCATGCACCTCATGCTTCCAGGATATGATGAGCCTTCATGCTTCTGTGTGCAACAATCACGAAGAGAGCACACTGGAATGAGATATGAATCTCTTACTATCTAGCAGAATATTGTTGGAGAGAGAGAGAGAGAGAGAGAGAGAGAGAGAGAGAGAGAGAGAGAGAGGCTTGAATTCAGAATGCTTTCAATGCCTGGTATGATATTTAGAACCCGAGACACCCATTGAGAATTAATAGGTGCACTAATTCACCAAACAACATGTGCCTGGAAGCGCTCCTTAGTCCAACTATCATGCACAAAATCCCATGCCCTCTTAGTAGGGCTAATAATTTTGGACCTGACATGACCTGACATGAAATTAGCAGGTCTGATTTTGGGTTAAACGGGTTTGGGTCATAAACGGGTCGACACCACTAACCCGATTAGTAAATGGGTTGGGTTCGTGTTTTTTGTCTCCAACCTATTTGACCCGAGAAGACCTGTTTAAACTTCAATGAGTCGGGTCGGATCTACTTGGCTATCCGATAACCGAGTACCTGGTGGATTTTGACACTAATGATCGGCCCAATCCAAATCAATGAACGGCTGTGAAAGATTGAATTACAGCTTGTAACAGCCCGAAGACTTTGGGATAGACATGCATTGGTTTTCTCATAAATTATAATCATTGGATCATTGAGGGATAGTTGTGATTCGAATCTCGGTAAATCAGAGAGAACATGAAACCCGTTTCCACCTGGGCACCGAAGACTTTGGGTTTGAATCGTTAGATCACCGAGGACAGCTGGTAAGAAAACATTTCTAAACGAGTCGGGTTGGGTCTGTTGGAGATAATCCTATGGTTGAGGGTCGCAACAGAAACAAAGAACTTATCTGAAGGATCGTAGATGGTGCGTGTTCCAAATTAAAATTCATGTGAACCAAACAAAACGTATGTGCATAAATCAGCATTGACGAACCCTAACATCAATCTAACCCACAATATGTAGAGTCGACATGGCCGCAAACTGTCGTGCGCCCGATCAAAAAAAACCTAGAGGAAATTCTACTGCACATCTATCTCGGGTATTGGCTTTTACAAGCCAAAAACCCAACAACTAATATTTACTATCATTACAGAAAATCATATCTAATTATCTATAGTCACAATTTGCAAACAGGCTCATACATTATTCTGCAAGTAAAAAAAAACGATTATTTCAAATAACAAAAATGTATTCTGTTGTCTCCAACCGATGGATCATTTGGTAAGACATTTGCAACCCTTGGCCTTGGTCAAGGGTTCAAACAAGTGCTACAGCATATTTCTTCCCGTTCGGTAGTGGCGGGCCTTCCCTCACCATAGTGGCAAGCCTTCCAGCATATGGGGTTGTTAAAAGTTGGGGCATTTCTCTCGTTTTTGTGGCGAGTTTCGATCATTGGTCTATATCATTCTGACACATTAACCGTGATGTACTGACCACTTGGTCCCTTCGGGAATAAAGAAAAAGCATTATGTTAAAGCTAAAATAACCATATAAATTAATCATTAAAGTTTATAAAATTAAGTGACATGCAAGTTCTGTTGTTATTCCAACATAATACTTTTTAAGACAAAATAACAAAATAGTGCTTTCATATAAAGCTTGATTTAGGAGTATTTCCGTATTAATTACTAACAAATTATTAAAAAAATAACTGTACAATATTATCATGTAGAATATTGGAAAGATAAATATATACAGTTTACATCATACTTCAGAATAATATTTTATGGAAATTTGGGGGGATGAGTAATTATCTGAATAATTTCTCCCACAAACAATTCCTTTCGAGGAATGGAAGTCCAAGTCCCTCGAGTTTCTCGTATAGACTGGTACGATGCCCCTGCGGGTAGGCCTCGATCGTGCAACTCCACAACATATTCATCATGAAGCCTTGTACACTAGAACACAATCATCAAAAATCTTCGAGGACCTCTTAAACAAGCTTCTTTGGATCAAACAGTGGCAGCTGCCCTTGCTTTGCTCAAGACGAAATCAGTTTATGCTTTGTTACAGAGTGCTATCGCTCATATCTGCTCATCAGACAAGTCTTCCGGGGGATCGTACACGATCATAGCAGGAAACAGATCCAAGAAGTCCGCCTTCACTTTCTCCCTCAGCTCCGGATACGGTATGAGACCTTTCAAGATAACCCTGAAAGGCAGGGAGAGAGGCGGATCGGGGGAGCTCCTCATCTCGTCATAGAACTCCATCGACAGATCGAGCAAGCCACCGTCTGAGAAGGCCCTCACGAGGTCACCGTAGGTGTGTTGATCAAATAGGACGCCCTCGCTCCTCAGATCCGCCCACACCCGCCTCGCCTCCTCCGCTCTCTTGTTCCTCGCAAGCAGCATAAGCATGTCGCGGTGGAAGTACATGTCTGGTCGATACCAGATTTCTTTTCGCACTGCTTCGTATATCTGTAGAAAGACAACAAAATCTTTTATCACGATGTATATACTTTCAACCATCAAGATTAGGTCAGCTATAAAGAATATTTACACTAATTTTCCAACCGGCTGTGAACCTGGCATCAATCATCTAAGATTGATGCCGAAAACCTGACCAACGCAAATCAACAAGAGAGGAGCATAACAAGGAACCTAAAAGGCCTGTTAGCCAGCAGAAAGATCTACCTTGTCGGCCACGTAAGCTCATGCAACCAAGGAGTGTTTGATGTTTAAATGTACAGATATAAAAAAGGCAACTTACAATGAGAATTCTGATGTGGAAGAAGGTGAAGCATGGTGGTTACACAAGTGCTTGCCAGTGAATGCTCCTGTGTGGAAAAAGTCTAACCTCCAATAATGGCTTCTATGAATAACAGTTGGTATTTTGGTGCGCGCGTGTTTTTGTTTGTTTTTGTGTATGTGTGGATGGATTTCTTTTGTGTGTGTGTGTGTGTGTGTGTGTGTGTGTGTGTGGGGGGGGGGGGGGGGGGGGGGGGGGGGGTTAATGGCTTTTTTTTCTCTTTTGTGTGGGTGGTGGGGTGTTTTTTTTGGGTGTGTGTGTGTGTGTGTGGTAGTCTCCTTGATACCATAGTGGTGTTTACACTTGAATTGGAAGTTCAATTCAAGTGAAAATGATAGGAGAAGGAGGTGGAGACGGTTTTTTTTACTACATAATGGTGCATTTGACTAATATATGAAGCAATCAAGTTGTGAGTTTTCTCTTTTATTTTCTTGATATTCCTTGGTGTGATGCCTCAGGATTACTTGTACTCACCATTCGCCTTCCTACCCATTGTTATTGTTGTTTATCAGATTTTTCTTCTTCAATTTCTTCATCTAAACTATTTGACTCATCTTGTTTTTAGCCAATAGTACGCATGAGATCCATCTAGAAGGCTACTTCACTTAAAAGTGTGGTCATTTATTCCCTTCTAGGGCCCAGAAGTTCTATATCAAAACAAATTACTGCTTGCCCATATTCTAGAGTTAAACCCAGAAATTCTCAATTTCTTACAAAACTCACAGTTTCCTTGATATAGTAGACCCCTTCTAAACTAATTGTCAAGAGCCCAAAACTACTTGCTCTATGCAATTTCAAATCGAACACGGATATGGTCTTCCAAGATTCTGGTTTTCTTTTCCATGTCACATCCAAACCCAAATCTACCCAAGGCATTTCCTCTCATTAATTAGGTATACAATAGTGGTTGATCAAATTTATAATAATTTCTGAATAGTCAAAGGGACAAGTTTTGAAGTTTGTGAGTAGATTAGAAAAGCTAGACTACATGGTATGCAAATTGGAGTTGAGAGCACAAAAGTCTATGTATCAAGCTACCGTTGTACATCATGAGGAGTCTCCTTTAACAATAGAAGTCTTGAGATGGAGTGAGAAAGTACCAAGTATGCGACTTGATTCTTGTTGGTGGAGTAGACATGAATTTCGTAATATAAATTGCGGTTAACAAGTAAAACATAGTGGTTGGGTTACATCCGCATCCATAAGGATTGCATAAAAGAATAAAATGATCTTTCACTAGTCCAAAGCAATGAAAAGTTTCCTTTAAATCATATATAAAGAAATTGTTAGGTGTGATGTGGTTCCAACGGAGGACACAAAACACTTATTGTTTGATAGACCATGGATCACTGATCCAGATGTTCACTAGGATATGAAAGCAACAAGTATTGCTTTGAACTTAATGGCCCAAGATTGAACTCGAAGTAGCACAAGAGAAGAGAAGCAAGGGACGGGGTTAGCGGCAATAAGTTCTTGAGCTCTCAGACGACCCAAAGAGAATTAAGGGAGGGAATGTGTGCAACAGTGGCACATAGAGAGAGAGAGAGAGAGAGAGAGAGAGAGAGAGAGAGAGAGAGAGAGAGAGAGAGAGAGAGAGATGAGGGAAGGAATTTGTATGGTGGTGGTTGGGGGGGAGGAGGGGGGGAGACGAGCCCTTGAACCTCAAGACGAAGAAGACCTTAGGGAGGGAGATTTTGTGTACATATGGGTTGGGTTTAAGGTATATAAGTAATTTTCCGCATCTCGACCAACAACCGCGCTTGACTCACTACTCGCTACTACGCTACCCGTAACCCGCCTTGCACCTGACATGCAACCCGTAATCGAGCAGTATTCCGTCGTACACCATGTATCCATACATATCCAAATTGTATCCAAGTATATATTTTCTTTTGGGGATTTTTTACTTATACCTCAGTAATATATGGTACTAGTATTGAACCCGTGCAATGCACAAAATAAAATATTAAAATTATAAATAAGCATTTATGGACATCGAGTGAAATGAGTTTAACTTTTCACTAATGGGCATCAGGAGAAATAGGATAAAATGGTTTGCAAACCGATAGAGCATTTAATTTAAAACGGCATGCAAGAAGGGGTTCAAATGCCAATAAAAAAGAAATCAGAGTATTAATGGGCATGCGAAGAAATGAGTTTAAATTTTCATTTATGGCTAAGGGCATCGGGAGAAATCACTACCATCCAAAAAAGAAATAGATCATGAGAGCATTAATGGGCATGCATAGAAATAAATTTAAATTGAAATTAATGCTTTTTATGCTGTGCCACATGGCGGAAGCTCCTTGTAAGGCTTCCGTTTTAGTATATAGTATAGATTTGGACATAACCCCCCAGATTAATAGTAATTATACATACCCTCTACATTTGACTTCCCCCCTAAATTCCTATATGATATTTAGCAAAATAGGAGTATGCTTAAACACCAAATGGTTATGGGGGTGTAAGTAAAAAAAGTATGTGTGTGTGTGTGTGGTCGCGGGGGGGGGGGGGAGGGGGGGGGTTCCTAATGTCCTATATACCATATTTTTTTAGCCAGGTATGTCTAAGAGCATCTCCAACCATGAACTTCACACTCGCTATGCAAACCCACTCGGCAAAGGGGCCACATCAGCCAAATGGCTAGTGGGGCATCATGACTATTCCAACCCACTAGCTACCCAACTAGCCGTTTTCCAAATTAGACCATCACTCTCCAAAAACTCAGATCGTTACTTTCAAACCCACCTTTCTCATTTTGGACGGTAGTGCATGGGGCCCACGGATGTCTAGCGGTACATGGCTGGTTACATTTGCCTAGTGAAAAGTTAATAGACAAATATAGCCAGTTAGATGCCTAGTGGGTTGGAGATAGTTTTGGAGGGTTGGCTGACACTTTATGCCTAGGAAAGCCCGTTTGTCAAGAGGGTTGGAGATGCTCTAAATTATGATTCATTTGGGGGGTATGTCACAAATACTGAAATACCATCTAGTAATTGGGGTGTAAGTCAAAAAATCCCTTTCTTTTTTTTATTTAGGATACGTCTAAAATGTATTGGATATGTATCTCTGAGTATCAATGCATATCGGATACGTCTAAAACTAATCGGATATGTATCCCCAAATATATGACGCATATTCGAGTATCAAATACACGATATGCAGGGGTCTTAAAGTATCTATACTTCATAGGCCCTTCGTTTGTGAAGGTGTTGTAGTTTTCACATCTTCTCAAGAATCTCTATGGTGTACGTGTTGTAGTTTTTTGTAGCCTTAAAATGAATTCCACACAATCATGAGAAAAAAAACCAAACGTCGTGTTTCACATTGTGATCAAACCACGATCATCCCAAGAGAATATGTGTGGTGGTCATTGTGGATCGCGCCAGAAATAATTTGGACTTCATGTTGTTCAAGAGAACAATGAAAATAATGAAATAACATACCGGTTCAGTGTATTAAGATTTAAGACCATTCCGGTCACATACCCAGACGAGCTGGTATATTGTTTCCATCTGTTACACCTTCAGAATTAACTTTTGATCATCTCCATCGACAAAATGTTCTCCATACTACCCCTATCAATCACCATCTTACAAAGTCTTCTTCCGCATGTGATGGTGGTTTCTGAAGATGTTAATGAGCTTTCAAGTTGATTAATCGGTGTTCTCCACTTATGTTTTTCTTTCTTCACCATCAGCATTTCTTTGAATGTAGAAGGCCCTCAGTGTGGTAGCCTTTGGAATAACTAGGGAATCATCATGTGAGGTTTTCTTCTCCTATACCACAACTTCATTGATATATTCTTTATGTTTTGCCTTTTTAATTTTGCAAGTGATCATGGTAGATCTAGATTCATGATTCTGAGGGTTTGTTCGAACCCGAATCGAATCACTGAATTGTTTCGGATTTCGGCCGATCCCCCCCCCCCCAACATGAAATATGCCCCAATGAGGATTCGATTGTTGGCTTGTTCGGGTTTAAATTCAGTTCGGTCTGGTTCAGATCTGATTTGACAAAAAAAATCATATTAGGTTCAGCCATATTAGGTCAGAACAAGGTTGAATCAAACCCAATTCAGTCGAATCAATCCTCGATCCATAATGGGTCAAAATGAGCCTCAGTCGACTAAATAAAACCCAAATTTCTGATTTTTAAATGTTTTGACCCAAGCTCGAATTCTTAAACCTTGATTGGATTCTTCTCGTGGTCACATTGTTCAAACAACTTAAAAGCTAGTTAACATCAGTGATTAGTCACAAGCTTGAAAGAGATTTGCATCAAAAGTTCTTTTTAACTTTGAGTTCATGATGATTAAAATATAAGAACGTGGTGGAAAATACACAAAAGAAGGATTGGACTAATACAAAAGGTCAGGTGGAGCTTTGACACAATATTGTAGTTTAGGGTAGTCTAGGTTAAAATAAAATTAAAAAACAAGCTATCTAGAACGTATAATGAATAAGGATAGTTGAAAACTTGAAATATAAAGTTGTTGTCAAGAAAAATCTGTGCATTGCAGATTTTAGTTTGTCTGCTTTTAGAGGAAATCGGTTGCAGAAGTTTAGCCTTTTTTCAGCAAGTATATGTCTAAAAAGGGAATGGGAGGGAATAAATAAGCAGGTTAAGGAAACTAATGTGTTTTGTTTGTTGTTTGGAGGGTATAATGAATTGTTGCACATCACAACAAACCATGTTAGAAACTGAAGCTTTTTCAAGCGACAAGGTATCATAAGGTTATATATATTTATCTTACTAATGAATGTTGATCTCTGGTTGCATGAGACTAAATTGTGTAACCAGCAAGGTAGGTCTACAAACCTGCCAGCTACCTTTTAGGTTTCTTGGCATACCCACTCTTAAAAAGTTGCCTTGGTCAAGTTTCCAGCACCATTCTTGGAGGATTGACGTTAGTTGACAAAAGGTCGGAAAATCCTTGTTGATTGCCAGTATAGTCCACCCCCTCTTAAATGGCCTAAGACTTGGATGATTGATGATGATGATGATATTACCAATGAATGCAGATATAAAGCCTAGGTGAGAAAAAAGAGTAAATATGTAAAAGAGAAAGATGAAATCAGAGAAACAGAGAAATAATGAGGACATGCACAATAATATTCAAATAACATCATTAAATATGTCCAACAGACGATTCCCATTCCTCCTTGAATAAGTTGTGTGGCTAAAATCTGAATGTCGTACAACTCCTAACTAGATGGAAAGGATACAACTAACTACACAATTCTTAACTTCTACCCTTATCTAGATCTAAAAAATTGAAAATACATGAGTCAATGTTGAAAATGCAAATCTAATCAATCTTAGGCAACCTCTTCAACTTATCCCTTATGATATCCCTCAAATTGTCCTAATTGACAGCATGCCTTTTGAGCCATGTCTTTGACCTTTGTCTGGACCCCTCTTTGAGTGAGGACAAAGCCCAGGTGAAGCCCGACCTTCATAGTGATGGCCATGATCCATGATCCTATGCTTTCTATGAACCTCCATTTTCACCATGATTCTATGCTTTCTAAACATCATGATTTTCAGATTTCCAGATATTTGATAAGATGATGCTGAAATCTAAATTACAAAAACCTCTCATAAACTATACAACTAATTTCACATTTGTCCCTCAACTAGCTTTTTTGAACAACTTGATCCCCTCAACTATGCTCCATCTGCAAGTTCACCCCCTCTATCAACATTCAGCCGTCAAACTTAACATTTATTCCAAAAATGCCCTTCTCAATATGGCTAAGCATGTTTTCTAAATATTAGTTATGCTGACCAGGAAGAGGGGTCAAACTTAACATTTATTCCAAAAATGCCCTTCTCAATATGGCTAAACTCGTTTTCTAAATATTAGTTATGCTGACCAAGAAGAGGGTAGTTTGGTATAAAAATTATGTGCGTGTTGTAGGGCTGGCAATTTCAGACCCGACACGAAGTTAGTGGGTCTGGGTCAGGGCTAAACGGGTTCGGGTCGTAAACGGGTCGACACGATAGACCCGTTTGATAAACGGGTCGGGTCTGGGTTTAGGGTCTGGACACGGTAAACCCGGGAAGACCCGTTTAAAATTCAACGGGTCGTGTCGGGTCGGGCCTACCCGCAATCCGATACTGTATTATATAGTACTAGCGGGTCTATCGGGTCAGGTCAGGTCGAGTCGGATTGGGTCGGATCGGGTCAACTGAATAGATCCGTGTGGTAAACGGGTCTTATTGGGTCTACTCGTTTATTAGCGGGTCGGGTATGGGTTTAGGATTTAGACACGATTAGTTAAACGGGTCGGGTCCGGGTCTAGGGGTTTGGCCACGACACGACCCGTTGACACCCCTAGCGTGTTATTGTCAGTCTTTTGCAGCCTTAAGATGAATTCCACACAATCATATTGAAGGTACTGGTGTACTACCGATCGTTGTGTTTCACATTATGATTAAGTCAAGATCAACCCAAGAGAAGATGTGTGGTGATCATTGTGGATCGAGTCAGAAATAATTTGGACTTCATGTTGTTCAAGAGAACAATGAAATATCTTAGCGGTTCAGCGTATTAAGACCATCCCAATCACATACCCAGACGAGCTGATGTAGAGAATCCATATTTACATCTTCATAATTAACTTTTGATAATCTCCATCGACAGAATGTTCCCCATAGTTCCCCTATAATCACCATCTTACAAAGGCTTCTTCCACATATGATGGTGGTTTCTAAAGATGGTAATGAGCTTTCAAGTTGATTAATCGGTGTTCTCCACTTATGTTTATCTTTCTTTACCATCAACATTTCTTTGAATGAAGAAGCCTAGAAGGCCCTTGGTGTGGTAGCCAACATGTGAGGTTTTCTTCTCCTATACCACAACTTCATTGATATATTCTCTATGTTTTGCTTTGCTATTTTTGCAAGTATTCATGGTAGACCTAGATTCATGATTCAAGGGTCTGTCCGAACCCGAATCGTTGAACTGGTTCGGATTTCGGCTGATCCACCCCCCCACCCCCACACACACGAAATATACCCCAATGAGGATTCGATTGTTGGCTGATTTTGGTTTAAATTCAGTTAGGTCTGGTTCAGATCTGATTTACCCTTTTTTCATATTAGGTTCACCCAGATTAGGTCAGAACAAGGTCGAATCAAACCCAATTCAGTCGACTCAACCCTCAATCCTTAATGGGTCAAAATGAGCCCGAGTCGACTGAACCAGACCCAAATTTCCGATGTTTAAATGTTTTGACTCGAACTCAAATTCTTAAACCTTAACTGGATTCCTCTCGTGGTCACATTGTTCAAACAACTTAAAGCTAGTTAACATTAGTTATTAGCGACAAGCTTGAAAGAGATTTGCATCACGAGTTCTTTGAGTTCATGATGATTAAAATATATGGTGGTGGAAAATACACAAAAGAAGGATTGGACTAATACAAAAAGGTCATGAGGAGTTTTGATACAATAATCAATAATGTAGTTTAGGGTAGTCTAGGTTAGAATAAAATAGGCAAATAGGCTATCTAGAACTTATAATGAATAAGGATAGTTGAAAACTTGAAATATAAAGTTGTTGTCAAGATCTGTGCATTGCAGATTTCAGCTTGATTACTTTTGGAGGAAATAAGTTCCGGAACTTTTACCTTTTTCAGAAAGGATGTCTAAAAAGGGAATGTGAGGGAATAAATAAGCTAGTTAAGGAAACTAATGTGTTTTGTCTGTTGTTTGGAGGGTTTAATGAATTATTGCACATCACAACAAAGTAAAACAAACCATGCCAGAAACTGAAGTTTTTTCAAGTAACAATGTATCATAAGGATATAGATATTTATCTTACGAACAAATGTTGTTTCCTGGTTGTATGAGATTAAATTGCGTAACCAACAACGTAGGTCTACATGCCCGCCAGCTGGCCTTTTAGGTTTCTTGGCATACCCACTCTTACCAAGTTGCCTTGGACAAGTTTCTGGCACCTCTTAGAGGGTTCACGTTAGTTGACAATAGATCGAAAAATCCTTGTCAATCGTCATTATAGTCCACCCCCTCTTAAATGGTCTAAGACTTGGATGATTGATAATGATTATATTACCAATGAATGCAGATATAAAGCCTAGGTGAGAAAGAAGAGTAAACATGTAAAAGAGAAAGACGAAATAAGAGAAACAGATAAATAAAGAGGACATGCACAATAATATTCAAATAACATCATTAAATATGTCCAACAAATGATTCCCATTCCTCCTTGAATAAGTTGTGTGACTAAAATCTGAATGTAGTAGGACTCCTAAATAGATGGAAAGGATAAAACAAACTGCAAATTTTTTAAACTCCTACCCTTATCTAGATCTAAAAAATTGAAAGTACATGAGTTAATGTTGAAAATGCAAATCTAATCAATCTTAGGCAACCACTTCAACTTATCCCTTATGCACAAAAGTGATATAAATATCCCTCAAGTTGTCCTAGTTGACATCATGCCTTTTGAGCCTTGTCTGGACCCCTCTTTGAGCGAGGACAAAGTCCAAGTGAAGCCTGACCTTCTTGGTGATGGCCTGGTGCATGCAATTGGACGCATCAAGATGGCACATGAAATCACAAAACTCTTTCATGTATGCGCTTCGAGGAGCCCATGGACAAAATGTGTAAATCCCGATTACACAGTTACTTTACAGTGAGTGGCTAGTCGTCAAACTTGACATGTTGTTATGGTGTTTTAAAAATATAATTGACCAAACATGAAGCCGAGATAAAGCAATAAATGTACGGTCTACAATGATCTTTGGCAAACCAGCACCTAGAATAATCACTAGATTCACTACAATTTTTTATGAACCTCCATTTTCATCATGGTCCTATGCTTTCTAAACCTCACGATTTGCAGATGTCCAGATATTTGATAATGTTATCATCTTTGTTCACAACATGATGCTGAAAGCTAATGGTCAACGAAATAAGGGTAAATTACAAAAACCTCTCCTGAACTATACACTGAATTTCACATTGGTCCCACAACTAGTTTTTTTGAACAACTTGACCCCCTCAACTATCCTCCTCGGTCAACGTTCAGCCGTCAAACTCAACAATAATTCCAAAAATACCCTTCTCAATATGGCTAACACGTTTTCTAAATATTACTTATGCTGACCAAGAAGAGGGTAGTTTGGTATAAAAAATAAGTTTGACGGTCGAAATTTGACGCAAGGGGTGAACATGCAGACAAAACATAGTTTAGGGGGTCAAGTTGTTCAAAAAATACTTGAGGGACCAATGTGAAATTAGGTCAACAGATCAGGGGATTTGTTTGTAGTTTGCCCAAGAAATAATTGTCCAAATGTATTAAGCCCATTAAGATTTCAGTCTACATTTGCATCATTTCATTACTGGCGATGTAAGGAATGATCCTACGGGGCCACAATGTGGTTTGAATCTAAACATCAACTCATTATGCAGTCATTAGACTCATCAGAACTTAAGAGTCTTACATTGCTTTACATGCTCGATCATGATTTCACTTAATCCCACTGAAAAAAATTTCCCTTTCTTCCATTCCATACGTTCTCTGCTGGTTATACTAATGTGTCGAGATTAAAAGGTGTCAGTTTCAGAAAATAAAAGCACGTGGATGAAGTCATTCTCATCTGGAGTCCAAGAATCGCAAAGATCATTACGCACGATGCAAGAAAAGTGAAGTATCTGACCTTCATGGAGAGGAAGACATGGTTCTGGCGCTGGAACTCGGCGAGGACGGCGAGCAGGTCGGTCCTGAGGAGGCGGGAAACGTGGGACCTCATGAACCGCTCGAGCCGTGGGCCGCCGCCGGATCCCAGCCGTTTGAGCTCGTGCACCACGAAGAGGCCTTCCTTCCCCATCTCCTTCTTCCGCCGCCAGATCGACAGGCTAGGGCTCGACGCCGGCGAAGACGAGGAGGACAAGCGGCGGATGACATCGGACCCTCCCGGCCCTCCATCTATGGAGGGTAGGGTTAGGGCTAGGACTGGAGCTCGGAATGACGAATCGATATCTCCTGCGAGCCCTTTGATTGCTCGTCGACTCGCCAGGACTGAAGCGCGCCGAAACATTGTTCCGCCATTCCCAACGGAAGGTATTCTCGACAAGGTAGATAGATGAGATATGTTGGCTCTTTTTTTTTCTTTTTTCAAAGTAGGATTTAAAAATAAAATATTATTTTAATAATTTATTTTAAAAATATTTTTAAAAGCAGTCAACTGACAATCACGTGATAGGAGTGTGCGCAAAGCGCCCACCGCGCTGGCTGCCATTTTTTCTTTTTTCCTTGATCATCAAACTCGATATGCCGAATATGTTTTTCATTAAACCTTAATTCTTTCCGATCATTGAGCACAACTAAGTATGTATGAAAACCATATTTGAAATCCGATTTCTAAAACCCATATTTGGAATACCAATTTACCAGTGCTCAGTTGTGCTGTAAACCTTGGAAAGATATAATTTCAAAAACACATATTTCCAATACCGACTTCAATGTAATTGAAAACCATATTTGAAATAAGGTTTCTATAACTCATCTATCAATATAATAAGTCAGGGGGGGCCTCTACGTGGCACCCCCGACTGTGGAGAAAATTGATCTCTCGCGTACCTCTTTGGACTCCACGTGGAACTCCCAGATGAGAACCTCTCTCTTTCTCTCTCTTATAAAAAAAAAGGGTCAAGTGTGCGGGGTTGTTTCTGTGAGTCTTGGGCTTGCCCAGGGATTCGCACTAGTATTACAAATACCGACTTCGTAAAATTGAAAAAACTAAGCTCATGGAACTTAGACTGAAAACTATATTTTACATATGGTTTCTAAAACCCATATTCGAAATGTCGACTTCAATGTAAACTTGAAATATATATATATATATATATATATATATATATATATATATATATATATATATATATATATATATATATATATATATATATATATATATTGAAACTTTGACTGACTGGAAAAAGAAAAAAAAGTTGATGGAATTGTGAATGAAAACCATGTTTGAAATACAGTTTTTAAAACCCATATTTGAAATGTTGACTTCAATGTAAAACTTTTAAAAAAAAGTTTTTGAAACTGATTGACTGAAGAAAAAAAAAAAAAAACATCTTGACAGGTTATACTGACATCGTTAAAAATTAAGTATATCCCCAAAAATTTATGTACTGATAAAGTACATCAAAAAAGTGACATCGATATCCAACATTTGTTATCATTGGAGTTGACCACGGCCCCAACCTCGCCCACGTCCTCACCCTCGATGGCCATCCTCGAGTACCTTCTCGGCCTCATCCTCCGTCGAGTCGCACCGTGTCTCCTCGGATGCTAGATCGGTTTCCATGGTCGTGTCCTCCAGTCTCAACTCCTCGGGGTCGACCTCGCCTACTTCCTCAGCCCCGACCTTTCCCACGTCCTCGGCTCTGACCTCGCCCTCCTCGGCCCCGATCTCGCCCTCGATGGTCATCCTCGTCCTCCATCGAGTCTGACTATGCTCCTCAGCTGCTTGATCGGTCTCCATGGCGTGTCCTCCTCCTCAGTCTCAAGCTTATGTGTCTCCTCTGCTACTATAATTGCCCCATCATTGGCCTTGAGCTCCTATATCTACTCGGTCATGGCATGTGTGAGAGCATTTTATTTATCTCTCAGTGGTGGCTCCTCGGCTACGACAGGTGTCTGTAGTGTGAATGTTTGGGAGGTGAATACCTCTCCTCTGACTCTAGTGGCTCGGTGTCGGTAAACTCTATCATACCTCTCATTAGTCGCATCCTGTGCAGGTGTCGGTACAGGGGAAGGAGGTGCTGGTGGTATCCTACCGAGGGTCTGTTCTGCAATGTGTACAATCTCCTCGTTGAACTCCTGAGGTATCAAGTAAAGAGATTGCTTGTGTAACCTCAGAAGTCTGGACCGAGCTGTCTGTAATGTGTTCATCTGTATTAAGACAATAATTATTAGCTACCAAAATACATATAATTGGGAAAAGCTGAAAAAAATTTATAAATACTACGTACCATGCATCACTTATATGGACCTCGTGGCCGATACACCTTGGGTTGCGGGGCGGTGGGTGTACCTCTGGCTGTGGCTATGACAGTGGCTCAGGGAGTGGTTGTGGTTGTACCTCAAGCTGCAAGTGTGGCTCAGGGTGTGACTGTGGTTGTCGCTAAGGCTGTCGTGGGTGAGGCAACTGCAATGGCGTAATCCACCATTAAATAATGGACCAATACCACTACATATAGATCTATGTAACTCGTGTATTTTCATGGTCCATGCCATCATGCTCATGGGCCACTGTAGCACATCTCTCTTGCCATGCAGCAACGTGGATTGGGTGGTAGGCCTCTCAGTCCTCCATTGATCGACCTCGTGCATCTACCCGGCCCAACTGCTCCACCGAGATTGGTACGTGTTGCCTCAACCCAAACTGTCAGAGGACACGATTGGGACCTTGCATCGCCACCGTATGGAAGTAAATCAACGGCCTCTTTGAAAGCTACACGTCTCAACCCTCTTTGCAGATCACTAGGAGGCCAGCAAGTGTCACATCTGGGTATGGCTTCCACGTCACCTATAACATAGGCATTCATATAATGATTTTTAAAATGATTAAAAATTATTAGGTACAAATTGTGCTAATAGCAAGATTATTACATATCGCACAATACCTGAGAATTGAGCTAGTAATCGGCTCATTCCGATAGAACTCTATCGTCATAGATCTAGGATTGCTCATATGTGTGAGGCTAACAGCAACCCACATGCGGTAACAAGATTTCGGAGTCACCTTGTAAGTAGTGAAGTTACAAGATTGAGAAACGACTTAAAATAGATAACGTATGCCACACCCCAAATTCTGGACTAAAAAGAAAGGATCCAAAAGTCAAGGGTGATGGTTTGAAATAGAGGGAAATATAATTACAGAGATAATACTAACACGAAAGCAATAAAACTAACAATGACATACCAAGTCCACCAACAATGTTCATACAATGTCTTACAGTCCAAATACAATAACATAAAAAGATACTGAAATAAATGACTAAACAAAATGATATCAGAATGTTACAAAATGGTATCATAGCCGGTTCTCCTTGAATTAGGGGGTCTAACCCTACACGTGGACGTGTAGCCCTTAAGGGGGGTGGATTGTGACGACCATGATCCAATAGTCAATAGCCAAGACTCCTGACTCCTGAGGCTGTGATGCCAAGATGGATGAGGTGAGGTGTCCAAGGCCACGAGTTAGCCCCATATCACTTAGAGAAAATGATATCATGAGCTACTTATATAATTTCACCTTCCAACACATAGAATGTGTTTTAAAACCATTGGCCGCTACGGATTTCTTAAGAACTCTGTAGTTAAGCGTGCTCGGGCGAGAGTAATACTATGATGGGTGACCTGGGAAGTCTTCGCTCGGGCACGGGCAAATCGAACAATATCTTATGTGTTTGGGACGGATGTTACAACTTATCTACAACCCAGTAGCTCGTCAAGTGTAAGTCCTCGGACACGCCTGACAAGTCCTCTAACAGGCCGACCAACGTGGAGGTGCTCCCACGACCAAATCTGATTATTTTCAAAATAAATGTGCTAGTTAAAAAAGAAGATGCATAATAACAAAATAGAAGCTTTAAATGACTCAAATGACTATAACTAACTTGTAGGAAGCTGTGAAAGGCACAATAATCGACCTTCCCTAGCATGAAAGTCTTCTTCAATGCTCTATACAAATAAGCAAGTGCTGCTGCACCCTGCGCTAGCCGTCCACACTTGTCAAAAATCATGAAAAAGCACAAGGTACCGTAGGTGCACTTTGTTCCCATAGGGGATCGGGAAGAAGGTTTCTCCCTATCATCCAAAGGATGTAGGCCCTAACGCATCAGTCTAACACCACCTGATCAACACCCTCGGGTATCACACAAAATGTCTCTCATCCACGGTAGCCGCGCGCAACTCGTGGTAAGCTCCTCAGGAGGGGGGTTGCACCTAGTAGGTCAATGCATAATGCTCTCTAATTGTAGCTCGACGACCAGTCACAGGTAGGGCCATCCAGAAGACCTGCTAGCATCGCTAAATCGCATAGCGATATTGTCATCTCATCATGCCTTGGGTGGAAGGTCTGTGTCTCTCTCTTCCATCTCTCGATAAGCGCATTGATAAGTGCTTTATCGAGCTTTAGATAGACGAACCAGGAAAACTAGTAAAACCGACTCGCTTAACTAAAGCAAGTACAAGCTCGGAGGTGACAGTCCAATGGTGAGAATTGTGTCAATGCTTAATCGGATTCACTTGTTGGAATTGGTAAGGTCTACAGCTCGTAAAAATAGAGTGATGCTCAGCCTGTTCAGTCAAAATCGAGGGATCCACTTGTTGGAATTGGTGAGGTTTACAGCTCGTAAAAATCTATAGTTTAACTATGTATGGTTGATAGCTTAGGATTGTACCTTGGTACGTACCTTAGTATGTGTTCTGATTACAAAACAGAGAGCCATGTCTACATGGTAATCCACTTGACTGGAAAACTCAATGGACTGGTCCCATGTGTTAGAAATAATTCCATGGTAAAGACCTGCAGCAGAAGCAAAGGATAGGTCCGAAGACTGAAAGTGATGTGCGTAACATATCAAAACTTTCATTGAAACCATCTACATGTGCATGTATGAATCTAGTATGGCAAATACGTTACCCCTAACGTCGATCTAGCGCAAAGAACAATCTAGTATACATGTATATTCGATCTACACTAGATATACAAGTTAGAAGTCATACCTTCGTGCGAATTCTTTCACCGCAATAAATTTCTTCTTTGTCGATGGAGACGGCTTCGGATCTACTTGGCATATCTTTGGTACAACAGCCATAATTTTTTACCCCGAACTCTAATTGGGCTGAAATTTGGACTGCAGCTAGAAAAATTCGAGATGCAACTTTTGCAAGTGATTTGAGATCGTTTGGAGTTCTGTATCTCCCATAATTATAAAAATATTATTGATCTTCTGTGTAAAATCTGGACAGTAAAAGATTAGGGAGACACCTTCTAGTTCACTCGATCTCGCATGATGCGCGCACCTCGTCGATAGATTTTTGAGTGCCTCCATACGATGAGACTTATCCATCTTCGATTCACCATGTGAAGAAGAAGAACAACATCCAAACCCTTACGCACACGCCTTGGAGACGAGAGATGAGACGAAGAGAGAGGGGGGCGGCTAGGGCATCATCACTAAGGGTCGGTCCCCCTTCCCCTCATCCATAAGCAAGTTATGGCCGGTCTCCCTTTGTATGTATCTCTCCTTGCGTAAGCGAATAGGCCGGCCCCTTATTGCCATGTGTGGTCGGCCTCTAAAGTCAAACCTCCTTGAATTTAGCATCCCTCCCCTTGAAGCTTGCTAGCAACTCCTAGAAGCTAGGGAGGGGGCGGCCCATGTGTGTCCCCATGAGCTAGGGGCAGCCAAGCTAGGGCATGGTTTTCCAAAATACCCCAATACCACTAGTTGGTTGCCCTTCTCGCTTGGGAACTCACATGACGCACTTACATGGGTTATGACTAGTGATTCCACTATCATTAAGGTGCCCTTAGTAAACACCTAAGGTACCCTTAGTAAAGTCAACCAATCAACTCGCAACATGAACCGGTGCATTGCACCCGTGTAGCGAAGCCCACTAAGGTAGGGAGATGACTACGTGTGTCTCTGTACTACTCCGGGATTTTCTTTAGCAAACACATGTACCTACGCATCTACGGTGCACTAGTGTGATACACACACGGAGCATAGGGTTAGTAGGGTTGAACTAATTACTTCCTCTAATTGCATTCTGTGAATCGAGAAGATGGTTCAAGGAGCATATGTAACACCTGAGGTGTTAAATTCGATGATGATAAAAATCCTTCCAGGGCTTTTTCGTCTTTTTACCGTCAGACTTTCTTGTTGGGCTTTTTCCAGAATAATGGGTCGTAAACCCATGAGATTTTTTTTACGTTCACTTTTTCTATATTTTCGAGCACGTCGTATTGGTGCGTCCCGTGCAAGGATCGGGTGTATGCGCAGCTTGTTTCGGCAGCCCGGTAGTTAAAACCCTAGAATTTCAATAATCAGCCCACTATCGGTATTGTTTGGTTTACCACAGGAGATTGGGTGATCGGATTGTAGCAAGGCTGGATACGTTGGGTGAGGCTCTGAAAGAGCTTTCCAACGAGCCTGAGCGGGGGTCGATCCGACACCCGGACAATAAGTTATTGCTATTTTAAAGTTCAGAGTATTTCCTTTATTGTGGGAGATCTACAAGTCAGAAAAATATGTACCAAGTGTCATTGTTTTCGTGTCGATGAGACCTTTCCAACGGATCCTTCCATGCCCATTTCTGACCTCCGGTTTGTTACTTATGGCTGATTATTCTTTTCAGCCAGGTAAGTCGACGGTTTGCACCCGGGTTCCAACCGAGCACAGTTTAGGGCTCAGGACCGAGCCCGATCAGCCCTATGACCTTTCTCCCAACCTTTTAGCTGGGTTTAGACCACCTCGATCGCCGTTCCCGGTATTTAAGATTTGAATTTCGGATGGAGAGGATATGGCACGATTCGGGATGATAACAACCGGATCTTCCTGCCATAACCACCCCTTCTTGTTAGGAAAGCCTTAACCAACCCAATCTCCCCAGCCCGATTTGCCATAACTGCAGCCCCCTCTCCCTTTTTACGTGAACCGGGAGAGAGAGGCCGGGAGAGAACGAGAGAGGAAACAGAGAGAGAGAGAGAACTAGAGAGAGAAAGGAGGGAGAGAAGAAGAAAGAGACCAAGGGAGAAGAGAGAGGATCAGCCGCAGCCCCCTCTGAGTCCCTCCCCCGACCCCGGCGAACCCCACAGGTCAGCCCTCCCTCTCTCCTCTCCTCCTTCACCCGAACTAGACCCAAACCCCGCGGCTTCCCGTCCTCCTCCCTTACCCGCGAACCCGACACCCCATCCTCCTCCCTTGCCGCGGCCCACTTGGACGGGGGACGCCTCTGCGACCCCAGCGATGGTCCTCGTCGGGAGGACCAACCCCACGCTCTCCCGACGACCGCCGGCACCACCTTAAGCCACCGGAGCCTCACCTTCCACCGCAAAACCCTCCGGCCAAAGTCCTTACAGGCTCCGACGGCACACCGGCCACCTCCTCCCGTGCCTCCCTTGCGGGGGTGATGCGGGGGAGACCAGCCGGGCACCGCCGGTGCACCGAAACCCGACTCCCCGCCGCTGCGTCGTCGTGCTAAAACCAGAGCTCTGTTTTTTTTTGTTAAGAAGAAACTGTGCAGGGACCAATCCGTAATTATATTTCTATCCCAGATTTCTTTAGAAAATGTTAATACTGCAACCCGACCCGACTGCACTGCAACCCGACCCGCTTAAGTGCACAGCAGACCCGGCCCAACAGTGAACCGGTCTGGTTCACCTGAACCAGACCCGTAAACTGTCTAGAATTGGTTCAGCCGCCATTTCTCCGTCCGATCTCGGAATCGGACGAAACCAGCGGCATTTCGACCGGATCGAAGAGACCCACTTGTTGAACTAGAATTTGTACAGTAATTTTACTATCTAGGATCCCTTTTTATCCATGGGCCCGATCTAGTCGGCGCACCGTGGTTTGACCGCCAATTCTCCGTCCGATCTCGGAATTGGACGAAACCAGTGGCATCGTGCTCAGATCATCGATACCGATGTATGAAACCTATTTTAGGACCCTAGAGACCCATTTGCCCTAGTGAACCGATCGTAGACCGATTTTTACCGGTTTGACCCTAAAAACTCCGACCGAAGTCGGATTCGAGCGAGACCGGATCCCATGGGTCCCTCATCCCTAAACCAACCTTTTTAGAACCCTGGTTTGAGTAATTTATGGATATAACAACTTATACCTTTCAAACCATGATGGTCAATTTCTCCTTCGACGGTACACCGGACCGATAGGCGTGAGGAGCGTGGACCACCGAGCCATTCTCCAGGTGAACATGATTAATTCTATTCTAGTTAGAGTAGATTGTAGTTGTATCTATAAAATAATAAATAAAACCGTATGTGGCATAGTATGTCCAATGCATGCAGGCGGGAAACCGGTACTGCATGTGGGAGGTGGGCATACTATCCCTGGCCTCTGAATAATCATATATGTAATATTTTGATAGCTGTAACAGTGATTGACTCAACCTAGATTCATACTGGGATGCATGCAAACAAGTAGATACATGTACTGATTATTTATTAATATTCTGTTGAATGAGTGTGTTTGGTGACCATGGGTCGCGTGGTGTAGTCCAGTTGCTATTGAGCAACAAAGACTGGTGGTCTCAGTGGAGAGACCGGTGGTCTCAGTAGAGAGACCGGTTGTTGTACTTCCTCAGTCGAGGTTCTCTTCCCAGAGGGAAGACTCACTACTCACGGGCATGGGTAGGGGACCCGAGTGCACAGGATGGGAGGTGAACCACCGCCTGTGCATAATCCGAATCAAGTAGGTAGGGTCACAGGGTTGGGCAGGCGGTAAAGCCCCTAGTGGCCTAGTAGTCCACCCCTGGGTAATGACCCCTAAAAGCAAGGTGGGTGGGAGTGCCCCGTGGTGAAAGACCAAGCCCCCTTATGGCCATATGGGTATTTCTGGCTCTCCAGGTACACTTGGACCCAGGTTCTGTTGGCAGACCCAGTTAGAAAACTGTCGGTTCACTTTAGGAGTAGGTAGAACTATCCTTCGGTGATTAGTTGTATACTTTTAATCTGGATGATTATTTGTCTTACATTTACTAGTTGTAGTTGTACCATAGTCAAACTGTCATATTAGCTAGCTGAACTATCTTATTTACAATATATGTATGTATATGTTATCGCCCTCGTAGACTTCTAGAAAGGCAGGGTATGACTATGGTTTACCCTAGCTAGTTTAGGGTTAACGGTTCACTGAGTTTACCTAGTAAACTCACCCCGTTGTTGCACACTCTTTTCAGGTACCATAGATCCTTCTCAGGCGCTTCCTAGAGGAGCTTGATTAGCTATCGAGGGAGGACATTAGAGGTGTTAACTAATTTATTATTTCAGTTGATTATGTAATAACGGTAGAACCATGTTCTAGATGCTCTGAATAATGCCAGAACCAGCAATATTTCTTTGGTAAGCTTCTCCTCAAAGCTTCTTGCCTGGTAGGCCTTTCCTTAAGGCCAAGTTATTGGTAGGCTTCTCCTCAAAGCCGTCCCTCGATCATCAGCTAGTAAGTAGTTAATGATAAATTAGTAATAAATAACTAAATAATAGAATCAATCTCGCAACCTTATAACATTGACTTACCTTTAAAACCCCATCACCCCCGGGTTTGACTGGTTTACCCTTGTAGTCAGATCCGGGGCGTGACAGCTGGTATCAGAGCTTAGGGATATGATCCTAAGGGATTTAGTTGTAGGCAGTTTCGTCTAGTTGAGTGCCTGATAGATTTGCTTATTGCAGATGGTTGGCACTAGGGGTAGACCCTCTCCTCCTGAGACGTCTGATCCGGTACTGGCTCCTAATCCCATGGAGATGTTCCGTACTATGACTCAGATGATGCAGCAACAACAAGCCATGCTGCAGCAACAGCAAGCCATGGTTGCCCAGCAGCAAGCGGCTGCCCAAGAGCAGGCTGCAGCAGCTCAGGCCGCCTTGGCCCAGGCTCAGGCCCAACAAGCAGCCCAGGAGGGGCTGAGGGGCAGATGGAGACAGGATGGGAAAGCTCCTGAAGGACTTTCAAACACTGAAGCCGCCAACCTTCAGGGGTGATCCTAACCCAGTGGAGGCCGACAGGTGGTTGAAGCAGATCGTCAAGGCGCTGGATGCTCTAGAGGTGGTCGGTGAGAGGAGAGTTACACTAGCCTCTTATCAGCTAGAGGCAGAGGCAGATTTCTGGTGGGACCATGTCCAAAGGTCCCGAGGAGAGAACCAGACGGCTATGACCTGGGCAGAGTTCGAAGAGGTCTTCCGGGAGAAGTACTTTCCAGAAAGTGTCAGAGATCAGATGGAGCAGAAATTCTTAGACCTGTACCAGGGCAACGAAAGTGTTGCCCAGTACGAGGCCAAGTTTGACGAGCTTTCTCGCTACGCTCCATACCTAGTGGCCACTGAGGAGCGCAAGGCAAGGAGATTTGAGCGAGGTCTGAAGCCCGGATTGAAGAGCAGGATTGAAGTATTGAGACTGAAGACCTACCGCGAGGTGGTGGACCGAGCTTTAGTGGCAGAGCGAGGCCAGGAGGAGACCAGGATGTTTCATGAGAAACGGGGAGGTGGTAGTAGTAGCAGGAGCGATCATGGGTTTCATTCCAAGAAGCCCAGAGTTCAGGAGGCTCCTCCTCGTCAGCAGCAACACCACTCCCAGGGTCCCCCAGCTTCTCAGGGTCCCAAGTGCTTTAGATGTGGCACGTATGGCCATGTCAGGCGTGATTGCACTCGTCGTCCTTCGCAGCAGCAGCAGCCAGCCCTACCTGCCCTGCCATATCACCCTCGCCCAGCTTTGACGTACCATCCCCAGCCCCAGCATAAGGCGCCTCAGCATCAACAGGGTTCCCGACCTTACCACCCTCCCCAACCGCAGCCACTTCAGCAGAGGCCTCAGGCTCGCCAGGGAGGAGGTGGTCAGCAGACGCATGGTCGAGCCTATGCACTCATCAGCCAGGATGCTAGAGCTTCTGGGTCTACCATAGAAGGTAAGCCTAGAACCCCTTTTAGTGTAGGTTTACTTTTGCTTAGCCAGTAGTTTGCCTTCTTTTGCTTGCATAGCTAGGATGAGTAGATTCTTATAACGTGCACTACTACTTAGGTGTCCTTCCTGTTTTCACCACTCTGGCACGAGTCATGTTCGACACTGGATCGACACACTCCTACATAGTCCCTACCTTTGTAGCTACCTTGGGGCTAGAGTCGGAACCACTCGGTTATGCTCTGTCGGTGGTCTCACCACTAGGGGCTAGCACAGATGTGGACCGAATATGCAGGAAGTGTGTGCTTTCCGTGGGCGATAACGAGCTTGTGGCCGACTTGATCATCCTTGACCTAGAAGGGTTGGATGTCCTGCTCGGGATGGACTGGATGGCGGCTTACCATGCGACTCTAGATTGCTTCTCCAAGAAGATTACTTTTCGTCCACCCGGTAGCCCAGAGATTGTATTCACGGGAGCGAGACTGGCTATTCTATACCCGATGCCTCGGTGGAGGACTTGCCTTAGTCTTCTAGCTCAGTTGGCTAGTGAGACCGAAGGTGTGAGTTCCTTGGAGCGCTCCCCGGTGGTTCGAGATTTTCCTGACGTGTTTCCAGACCAGCTCCCCGGTCTTCCTCCAGTGCGAGAGGTGGAGTTCAGTATCAAATTGCTTCCAGGAACGGCACCGATCTCTGTGGCCCCATATCGGATGGCACCGGCGGAGTTACGAGAGTTGAGTACGCAGTTAGAGGAGTTAAGGAGCCTTGGGTACATTCGCCCCAGTGTCTCTCCATGGGGTGCCCCTGTTCTGTTTGCTCAGAAGAAGGATGGCTCAAAGCGACTCTGCATTGACTACAGGAAACTGAATGCGGTCACGGTGAAGAACAGGTATCCTCTCCCGAGGATCGAGGATCTGTTTGACCAGTTGAAGGGTGCTCGGTTCTTCTCAAAGATTGATCTGAGGACCGGGTACCACCAGCTCAGGGTGAAGGATGAGGATATCTCAAAGACGGCGTTCCGGACGCGGTACGGGCACTATGAGTTTCTAGTGATGCCGTTCGGTCTGACGAATGCCCCAGCAGCCTTTATGGACTTGATGAACTGGGTCTTCAGGCCTTATCTTGACCGGTTCATCGTGGTCTTCGTCGACGACGTATTGATCTTCTCGAAGTCAGAAGAGGAGCATGCAGAGCATCTGAGGATTGCCCTACAGACATTGCGAGATCACCAGCTCTATGCCAAGCTCAGCAAGTGTGAATTTTGGATGAGAGAAGTGAAATTCTTAGGGCATGTGTTTTCAGAAGGAGGTATCTCGGTGGACCCAGCGAAGATCGAGGCAGTACTGAGTTGGGAGGCACCGAGGAATGTTTTTGAGATCCGGAGTTTCCTGGGTCTAGCAGGATACTACCGGAGGTTTGTAGAGGGATTCTCGAGACTGGCTTTGCCCCTGACTCAGTTGACAAAGAAGGGGGTGAAGTTCGAGTGGTCGGATGCTTGCGAGCAGTCCTTCCAGGAACTAAAGCGACTACTCACCACTGCCCCTGTTCTTACAGTGCCAGTTAGTGGAAAGGGATACGTGGTCTATATAGATGCGTCTCAGTCTGGACTTGGAGGTGTGTTGATGCAAGATGGCAAAGTAGTAGCTTATGCATCGAGACAGTTGAAGCCTCATGAGCAGAACTACCCGACCCATGACCTGGAGCTTGCAGCGGTGGTGTTCGTGCTCAAGATTTGGCGGCACTACCTGTACGGAGAAGACTTTGAGACGTACTGTGATCATAAGAGTCTGAGGTATATCTGTACCCAGATAGACCTGAATCTCCGACAGAGGAGGTGGATTGAGGTCTTGAAGGACTTCAACTACAACTTCTTCTATCACCCTGGGAAGGCTAATGTGGTGGCAGATGCACTCAGCAGAAAGTTCAGGAGCAAACTATCGCGGCTGATAGCTGACAGGCATGAGTTTCTTATAGCTGTGGAAGGGTATGACCTGATATTGAGAGGAGAGCCCTCATGTAACCGATTGCTCAGCATCCGGGCTCAGCCTACCCTGATCAAGCAAGTGATAGACTCTCAGGTTGAGGATGAGGAGTTGGAAGAGATGCGCTCTCGGCTGATTAGAGGAGAGGCAGTGGAGGATTGGTCGCTCGACTCTGAAGGTGGGCTGAGGTACAAAAGGAGGTTGTGTCTACCGAAGAACCAGGAGGTTCGAGATAAAGTCCTCGCAGAGGCACATCGCTCTCGATACATGGTACACCCTGGAAGTACCAAGATGTATCGGGACTTGAAGAATCAGTTCTGGTGGAATGGGATGAAGAAAGACGTAGCTGAGTTTGTAGCGAAGTGTCTAACCTGTCAGCAGGTTAAGGCAGAACACCAGAAGCCCGCAGGACCCCTTCATCCACTTCCAGTGGCTGAGTGGAAGTGGGAGCACATCACGATGGATTTCGTTTCAGGGTTACCACTGACCAGGAGGAGGCATGATTCAGTATGGGTGATTGTGGACAGACTGACCAAGTCTGCCCACTTTCTTCCAGTCAGGATTACCTTTTCCCTACCTGAGTTGAGCAGACTCTACATAGCAGAGATAGTCCGGTTGCACGGGATTCCAGTGAGCATAGTCTCAGATCGAGACCCCAGGTTTGTCTCGGGATTCTGGAGGAGCTTACAGACTGCATTAGGGACCCAGCTCAATTTTAGCACGGCCTTTCATCCTCAGACGGACGGTCAGTCAGAGAGGCCAGGACCATCCAGATCTTGGAGGACATGCTTCGGGCATGCTCTATAGACTTTGCCGGTAATTGGGATGAGCACTTGCCACTAGTGGAGTTCTCATACAACAACAGCTTTCAGGCGAGCATTGGCATGGCTCCTTACGAGGCTCTATATGGGAGGCCTTGTCGTTCCCCTATCTGTTGGGCAGAAGTTGGAGAGCGTAGTCTTCTGGGACCAGAGTTGGTGCAGGAGACAACGGAGAAGATACAACTGATCAGGGAAAGGCTTCGTACAGCTCAGAGCAGGCAGAAGAGCTACGCAGACGTTCGTAGGCGACCTCTGGAGTTCGAGGTTGGAGACCATGTTTTCCTACGGGTATCCCCTAAGCGTGGTGTCTTTCGGTTCGGAAAGAGGGGAAAGCTAGCACCGAGGTTTACGGGACCGTTCGAGATATTGGATCGAGTGGGCGAGGTGGCATATCGCCTGGCCCTGCCACCACGCCTCTCAGCAGTCCACCCGGTGTTCCATGTGTCGATGCTTCGGAGGTACATGCCGGACTCGTCACACGTGCTGGATTGGCAGGACTTGGAGCTCAGTACAGATGCCACATTTGAGGAGCGTCCAGTCCGTGTTTTGGCTTCTGAGGATAGGGTGCTTCGCACTAAGACCATCAGGATGGTCAAGATCCTTTGGAGTCATCGAGGCGAGGACGAGGCCACATGGGAGGTGGAGTCTGATATGTTGCACTTGTACCCTTATCTTTTTGATGCCTGATTCTATTTTCTGTCTAATTTTCGAGGATGAAAATTTCTTTAAGGTGTGTAGGTTGTAACACCTGAGGTGTTAAATTCGATGATGATAAAAATCCTTCCAGGGCTTTTTCGTCTTTTTACCGTCAGACTTTCTTGCTGGGCTTTTTCCAGAATAATGGGTCGTAAACCCATGAGATTTTTTTTACGTTCACTTTTTCTATATTTTCGAGCACGTCGTATTGGTGCGTCCCGTGCAAGGATCGGGTGTATGCGCAGCTTGTTTCGGCAGCCCGGTAGTTAAAACCCTAGAATTTCGATAATCAGCCCACTATCGGTATTGTTTGGTTTACCATAGGAGATTGGGTGATCGGATTGTAGCAAGGCTGGATACGTTGGGTGAGGCTCTGAAAGATCTTTCCAACGAGCCTGAGCGGGGGTCGATCCGACACCCGGACAATAAGTTATTGCTATTTTAAAGTTCAGAGTATTTCCTTTATTGTGGGAGATCTACAAGTCAGAAAAATATGTACCAAGTGTCATTGTTTTCGTGTCAATGAGACCTTTCCAACGGATCCTTCCATGCCCATTTCTGACCTCCGGTTTGTTACTTATGGCTGATTATTCTTTTCAGCCAGGTAAGTCGACGGTTTGCACCCGGGTTCCAACCGAGCACAGTTTAGGGCTCAGGACCGAGCCCGATCAGCCCTATGACCTTTCTCCCAACCTTTTAGCTGGGTTTAGACCCCCTCGATCGCCGTTCCCGGTATTTAAGATTTGAATTTCGGATGGAGAGGATATGGCACGATTCAGGATGATAACAACCGGATCTTCCTGCCATAACCACCCCTTCTTGTTAGGAAAGCCTTAACCAACCCAATCTCCCCAGCCCGATTTTCCATAACCGCAGCCCCCTCTCCCTTTTTACGTGAACCGGGAGAGAGAGGCCGGGAGAGAACGAGAGAGGAAACAAAGAGAGAGAGAGAACTAGAGAGAGAAAGGAGGGAGAGAAGAAGAAAGAGACCAAGGGAGAAGAGAGAGGATCAGCCGCAGCCCCCTCTGAGTCCCTCCCCCGACCCCGGCGAACCCCACAGGTCAGCCCTCCCTCTCTCCTCTCCTCCTTCACCCGAACTAGACCCAAACCCCGCGGCCTCCCGTCCTCCTCCCTTACCCGCGAACCCGACACCCCATCCTCCTCCCTTGCCGCGGCCCACTTGGACGGGGGACGCCTCTGCGACCCCAGTGATGGTCCTCGTCGGGAGGACCAACCCCACGCTCTCCCGACGACCGCCGGCACCACCCCAAGCCACCGGAGCCTCACCTTCCACCGCAAAACCCTCCGGCCAAAGTCCTTACAGGCTCCGACGGCACACCGGCCACCTCCTCCCGCGCCTCCCTTGCGGGGGTGATGCGGGGGAGACCAGCCGGGCACCGCCGGTGCACCGAAACCCGACTCCCCGCCGCTGCGTCGTCGTGCTAAAACCAGAGCTCTGTTTTTTTTTGTTAAGAAGAAACTATGCAGGGACCAATCCGTAATTATATTTCTATCCCAGATTTCTTTAGAAAATGTTAATACTGCAACCCGACCCGACTGCACTGCAACCCGACCCGCTTAAGTGCACAGCAGACCCGGCCCAACAGTGAACCGGTCTGGTTCACCTGAACCAGACCCGTAAACTGTCTAGAATTGGTTCAGCCGCCATTTCTCCGTCCGATCTCGGAATCGGACGAAACCAGCGGCATTTCGACCGGATCGAAGAGACCCACTTGTTGAACTAGAATTTGTACAGTAATTTTACTATCTAGGATCCCTTTTTATCCATGGGCCCGATCTAGTCGGCGCACCGTGGTTTGACCGCCAATTCTCCGTCCGATCTCGGAATTGGACGAAACCAGTGGCATCGTGCTCAGATCATCGATACCGATGTATGAAACCTATTTTAGGACCCTAGAGACCCATTTGCCCTATTGAACCGATCGTAGACCGGTTTTTACCGGTTTGACCCTAAAAACTCCAATCGAAGTCGGATTCGAGCGAGACCGGATCCCATGGGTCCCTCATCCCTAAACCAACCTTTTTAGAACCCTGGTTTGAGTAATTTATGGATATAACAACTTATACCTTTCAAACCATGATGGTCAGTTTCTCCTTCGACGGTACACCGGACCGATAGGCGTGAGGAGCGTGGACCACCGAGCCATTCTCCAGGTGAACATGATTAATTCTATTCTAGTTAGAGTGGATTGTAGTTGTATCTATAAAATAATAAATAAAACCGTATGTGGCATAGTATGTCCAATGCATGCAGGCAGGAAACCGGTACTGCATGTGGGAGGTGGGCATACTATCCCTGGCCTCTGAATAATCATATATGTAATATTTTGATAGCTGTAACAGTGATTGACTCAACCTAGATTCACACTGGGATGCATGCAAACAAGTAGATACATGTACTGATTATTTATTAATATTCTGTTGAATGAGTGTGTTTGGTGACCATGGGTCGCGTGGTGTAGTCCAGTTGCTATTGAGCAACAAAGACTGGTGGTCTCAGTGGAGAGACCGGTGGTCTCAGTAGAGAGACCGGTTGTTGTACTTCCTCAGTCGAGGTTCTCTTCCCAGAGGGAAGACTCACTACTCACGGGCATGGGTAGGGGACCCGAGTGCACAGGATGGGAGGTGAACCACCGCCTGTGCATAATCCGAATCAAGTAGGTAGGGTCACAGGGTTGGGCAGGCGGTAAAGCCCCTAGTGGCCTAGTAGTCCACCCCTGGGTAATGACCCCTAAAAGCAAGGTGGGTGGGAGTGCCCCGTGGTGAAAGACCAAGCCCCCTTATGGCCATATGGGTATTTCTGGCTCTCCAGGTACACTTGGACCCAGGTTCTGTTGGCAGACCCAGTTAGAAAACTGTCGGTTCACTTTAGGAGTAGGTAGAACTAACCTTCGGTGATTAGTTGTATACTTTTAATCTGGATGCTTATTTGTCTTACATTTACTAGTTGTAGTTGTACCATAGTCAAACTGTCATATTAGCTAGCTGAACTATCTTATTTACAATATATGTATGTATATGTTATCGCCCTCGTAGACTTCTAGAAGGGCAGGGTATGACTATGGTTTACCCTAGCTAGTTTAGGGTTAACGGTTCACTGAGTTTACCTAGTAAACTCACCCCGTTGTTGCACACTCTTTTCAGGTACCATAGATCCTTCTCAGGCGCTTCCTAGAGGAGCTTGATTAGCTATCGAGGGAGGACATTAGAGGTGTTAACTAATTTATTATTTCAGTTGATTATGTAATAACGGTAGAACCATGTTCTAGATGCTCTGAATAATGCCAGAACCAGCAATATTTCTTTGGTAAGCTTCTCCTCAAAGCTTCTTGCCTGGTAGGCCTTTCCTTAAGGCCAAGTTATTGGTAGGCTTCTCCTCAAAGCCGTCCCTCGATCATCAGCTAGTAAGTAGTTAATGATAAATTAGTAATAAATAACTAAATAATAGAATCAATCTCGCAACCTTATAACATTGACTTACCTTTAAAACCCCATCACCCCCGGGTTTGACTGGTTTACCCTTGTAGTCAGATCCGGGGCGTGACAGCATACATCATGTGGATAAGATGGAACTTTCAGGGACCAGGATTTATGGCTCCCAACTTGAACTCGATCGACACACTACCCGAGTGAACCATCGACCCTCTGAGTCCAAGTTAACCTGCATAGCCATTCAGAATACGACGCAGGCTACACTCCAATTCCCCTGGACTTACTAAGTTCTTCGCATACCCCTGCTCTCCACTTAGTGTGATAAACCCGTTGTCCCTCCACTTGGTGCCATGATGCGACTCGAGCGGTGGAGACTACCGTTAGACTCGAGTGCTTATATGACTCAATTTCTTCAAGGTAGACCACATACATCATACCTTCGATTACTCTACCGAGTAATCGGATCCAGTCAACAGTCAAACTGATGACCACCTGGCCAGGGTTTAATACAAAGTACGTCAGACCAAAGAACACACCTCTCATTAGGGGTGTGAATAGACTGCAAGAGTGGCACACTGATGCGATGCCAGCCAGGTAATCCAGTTCACCATGGTTTTAGGTCACGTAACTGGACCCTCACACATTGGTGCGCTAAAGCACCACACAACTGGTTAGCCCACCAGACGTGGCTCCTCAGGGTTTAAGACCGTTTTACTCTAAGCAGAAATATAACTTAGTGCACCAGTGTCAACTCACTGGTCTGTTCACTGTGTTGGTTCTGTTCGACGACAGATACTATGCCTGGTAATGACCGTGGTGGAGATATACATGCTTTGTCATCCCAACAACTTATCCTAATAGGGTGACCAACCCTAATCAGAGCTACGAATGTATTTAGGTTACATGGCACCAATCCATTGATTATCCTTCTCAAGTGGATTACCATATAGTCATGGCTCTCAGTTCTGTAATTAAAACACGCACTAAGGTACGTACCAAGATGCAATCCTAAGCTATTAACCATACACAACTAAACTATAGGTTTTTACGAGCTGTAGACCTTACAAATTCCAACACCATGTAACCTAAATTCGTTCACAGCTTTGATTAGGATTGGTCGTCCTATAAGGATAAGTTGCTGGGATGACAAAGCGTGGGTGTATCCACCACGATCATTACCAGGAATAGTATCTGTGGCTGAACAGAAATAATACAGTGCATAAATCGGTAAGCAGACACCGATGCACTAAGCCGTATTTCTTCTTAGGGTAGAACGGTCCTAAACACTGAGGAACCAGTCTGGTGGGTTAACCAGTTGTATGGTGCTTTGGCGCACCAATGTGTATGGGTCCAGTTACGTTACCCAAAACCACAGTGTACTGGGTTACCCGAATGTCATCGCATCAGTATGCCACTCCTGCAGGCCATTTACACCCCTAACGGGAGGTGCGTTCCTTGGTTTAACTTACGAAATATTAAATCCTGACCAGGTGGTCATCAGTTGGGCAGTTGACTGGATCTGATTACTCAGGAGGGTAATCGAAGGTACAACATACATGGTCAACCTGAAAGGAATCGATAAGCACTCGAGTCTGACGGTATTATCTACAGCTCGAGTTACATTGTGGTACCAAGTGGAGGGATAACAAGTTTACTATTACTAAGCGGAGAGCAAGGGTATACGGAGAACATAATAAGTTCTAGAGAATTGGAGTACAGTCTGCGTCGCACTCTGGGTGGCTATGCAGGTTAACTCAGACTCATAGGGTCGATGGTACACTCAGGTAGTGTGTCGATTGAGTCCAAGTTAGAAGCCAGGAACCCTGGTCCCTAAACATTCCACCTTATCCACATTATGTATGGTCCTTGAACCATTTCCTTGATTCACAGGATACAGTTAGAGGAAGTTATAAATCCAACCCTAATAACTACGCTCCTTGTGTGCATCGTGCTAGTGCACAATTTATACATAGATGTGTGTGTGTGTGTGTGCGTGCACTAGGGGAAATCCAGGAGTAGTACAGAGACACACAAAGTCATCTCCTTACCTTAGTGGGCTTCGTTACACGGGTGCGATGCACTGGTTCGTATTGCGAGTTGACTGGTTGACTTCATTAAGGGCACCCTAGGTGTTTACTAAGGGCATCCCGGTAATAATGGAATCACTAGTCATAACCCATGTATGTGCGCCATGTGAGTTCCCAAGCAAGAGGGGCAACCAACTAGTGGTATGGGGGTATTTTGGAAAACCAAAATATCACCATGCCCTAGCTTGGCTGCCCCTAGCTCATGGGGACACATATGGGCTGCCCCCTTTCTAGCTTCTAGGAGTTGCTAGCAAGCTTCAAGGGGAGGGGGGCTAAATTCAAGGGGATTGACTTTAGGGGCTGGCCACATATGGCAAGGGGGGCGGCCTATTGCAACACGCAAGGGGGAGAAAGAATAGGGGGGTCGGCCACAACCTCCATACGCAAGGTATAGGGGGTCGGCCCCTACATATGGATGAGGAAGAGGGGAGGCGGCTACTAGATGATGATACCCTAGCCGCCCCCCTTCCTCTTCGTCTCCTCTCTTATCTCCAACGCGTGTGCGTGAGGGTTCAGACATAGTTCTTCTTCCTTGCGTGATGAATCGAAGATGGAGAAGGCTCGTTGCATGGAGGCACTTAGAGATCCATCGACGAGGTATCATGCATCATGCGAGATTGGGTGAAGTAGAAGGCGCTTTTCGCAATCTTTTGTTGTCCAGATTTTGCATAAAAGATCAACAATGTTTCTATGATTTCTAGAGCTATATAACTCCAAATGACCTCAAACCATATGCAAAAGTTGCATCTCAAAGTTCTCTACTTGCAGTCCAAATTTTAGCCCAATCGAACTTCGGAATGAAAAGTTATGACCATTGCACCGAAGCTATATTGAGCAGATCCGAGGCCGTCTCCGTCGATAAAGAATAAATTTATCGCCGTGAAAGAATCCGTATGTAGGTATGACTTTTAACTTGTAGATCTGGTATAGATAGAACATGTATGCATGATAGATTGTTCTCTTCACTAGATCGACATTCGGGGTTTGCGTAATTGTCATGCTAAGTTCATACACGCATATATATGTATATGGTTTCGATGAATGTTTTGATATGTAACGTACACCACCTATGGTCTTCAGACCTACTCTTTGTTTCCGCTACGGGCCTCTATCATGGGATTATTTCCAACACCACTAATTCTGCCGGATCTACCATTGTTGTTGGGTCTATCTGCATAATATGAAAAATATTAGTAACATTTGGTATAACATGAGCAATGTCAGTAAAAACTAAACAATTGTTCTTACAGAGTAAATAAGACATAACTGAAAGAAATGATATCTATCTAATAGTGAACAATTAAGCAGGAACAACTTACATCCAACTTCTTTTAAAAGAAAATATATATTCCGGTCAAAAAATGGGGGGAATTGTGATGTCTCATGCTTGTGAATTCTCATAAACATGGAGCCCCATGTCCCTCAGAGTCCTTTACTGCAATATAATGTGATCATTTGTGTCATGGGAGGCTTCCTATAGATAGGGCCTTAAGGAATCTCATTGACCCATGCTCCTTTGTGACATGTGAAGTTTTATGAAGACAGAACCAAGCACCCAAAATCTGAACAAGCAAAAGAGAACCTGCTAGCAAACATGGTTCATCACTCACTACCTACCCAACCAAGTTCAACATAGAGTAAAAGTTTATGAACTAACAAAGTTTGTGAATTAAACACAGAGTAAAAAAATTCAGCAAGGGGAAAAATCCAGCCACTGATATTTTGGAATGATTCGAACGAAGACACCAACATTCCTGCAAAGCTCAAGTCAACAAGGGAAAAAATTCTTGCAAAACCCATGTGGAGCAGTCTCCCATTAGGAATAGATGTTCGGACTAGGAAAAAACTAAGTTTGGAAATATATGACTTGTCATTGTTGAGCTAGTGGGTGTACCAATGGACGAAGTTGCCTACATGTCACCCTATTGTACATTAACTTCTTGCATCTACTACAATTGTTCGATCTATGTCCTTCTTTGGCAACCGTATCACCATCCATAGCAGCCCGCATCCGTCTCGATCTACGCCGACTCGCAGGTCTCCTCGCTTTGGGAGGTATCATCCTTAGGCCCATATGCACCGGCCAAAATCATCGATCAGGAATTAGATGAAATAAACATGCATATGCAAGCCTATAATTCTGCCACGCCCTAGAAATTTGAATACCAATCTCTGGAGTGTGAGGGGTAGAGGTGGCAATGGGTCGGGTCGGGTCGTGTCGGGTTTGTGTCGTGTCTAGTCGGGTTCGTGTCCAAAACCCCCAGACCCGGACCCGATCCGTTTAACTAATCGTGTCTAGATCCTAAACCCGTACCCAACCCGCTAATAAATGGGTAGATCCGATAAGACCCGGTAAGACCCGTTTATCACCCGGGACTATTCAGTTGACCCGATCCGACCCAATCCGACTTGACCCGATCGGACCCGAAAGACCCGCTGGTATTATATATTATAGTATCGGATTGCGGGTAGACCCGACCCGACCCGACCCGCTGAATACTAAACGGGTCTTCCCGGGTCTACCGTGTCCAGACCCTAAACCCGGACCCGACTCGTTTATTAAACGGGTCTATTGTGTCGACCCGTTTACGACCCGAACCCGTTTAGCCCTGACCCAGACCCGCTAACTTCGTGTCGGGTCTGCCGTGTCGGGTCCGAAATTGCCAGCCCTAGTGAGGGGGGAAAAAGGTCAAGAGTTGGGTTATGGTCAAAATACTACATCAATTTTAGGAGTCTTAAGGCTTATTTCTACATGTTTTCTCTTAATATTTGTGGCACGTCGACGGTGTCACTACATGTTGACAGAATTTCCTGCTAAGGGAGCACGATGCTACGCTCAAGCCTTTGACGGCGAGCCAAGTAGCCTCACTCTACCACTCACAAAGGCTAGTCTAGTGGTCATATTTATAAGGTTAACCTGTTATGCCATTTATAACTTATTATATTTTAAAATGATTTATCCTAAACATGGGCCTTGAGGAGAGGCCTATCAAGAAGATACAGCTAGATCATTGCAAACATATTCTATACTATCAATATCGTAAACTAAACTAAATCACAAAGCTAATCTTATTCAATTAACTATCATACAGTCCCAATAAAGAAAAACTACAGCTATTAACTCCACTATTGCTACCATACTCCACAACTGTTATCCGTACTCCAAGCTCTGGTACTACTCTACAAGAAAATTCTACTCGTGGAAAGAGTAGTGCCCCAAATAGGGTCAGTCCAAACCACTGACTGACAAGTAAACCCCCGCTCTAAGGGGGGTGAGTGTGTGCGATGTCTTTATAAAAAAAAACAAGATTTTAGATGATAAAAAAAAAGAGAGCAATAATGTAGCTAATAAGAAATATTCTGCGAGATCCGAATAAAAATGTTTATGAACTCTCATTATACTACTGGTTCTCCAACTCCCAACAAATGTTACACTCTTTCTAATCATAATATGTGTATAAATTGTAAAGGGCTCCAATAGTATGTCACAATATCAATCAATTGTCATATGTTATAGAAGTATAATATATGATCCTTTTCAATCGTTTACCAAGTGCGAATCTCATTGAGGGTTCTACTCATTAGCATTAAGATCCACGCTATATAATTCTAATTAAACAATGTCAAAACCAACATACCACCCTAGTTTACTATTAACTAATATTAATATTACACAATATACGAGAATCATTTGTAGAAAATCAAAACTATAGGTATGAAAAACATTTAATCGAAAATAACCTCAGAGAAAGTGAATACTTGCCTTAGATTTGTGAGATATAAAATTCTGATTGTCCAATCCGCTCAACGTCCAACGGGCCTTCATGGTCAAGGTCTGACAAGTTGCGCATTTCCATATATTACTATTTATCGATTAAACAAAGACATCTACAACGGAGTTTAGGAAAATATCGGGGGTTTGGTTTGTCATCCGCCCGAGATGCCCTTGGGCTTAGAAGGGTTTATGGAAATCGATATAATAATGGATCTCCCTAGATCTAAACTCGGATCAAAATCAACGGACATGCCCCATTTGGTCCGATCCCGGAATCAGCAAATGTTGATACAAGGGCATAGAAACTACTACTGCCAAACCCTAGGCTCGGACATCGATGCGATCGGTTTGGCAGCATTATGATACCGTGTACATAGGCACAATGACCTCGCACCCAAAGGGGGGAAAAACTAGATGTCTATCTTACGGCCAAAAGAGGTCAAACGATGATTGTCGATATCCCAAGGCGGTTCACATTGCTAGGCTTCGTGGCTTAGCAAAGTCAAATCTATATTAATAGTGAATAAGGTCTTAAACACTTATTAATAAAATCCCCACTTAATCATTTGACTCGAAGATTCAAAAACGAAGACTCTAGAGGGTTCTCGGCACATGGCGGAGACTCCAACGGTCGGGCATCGTGTCGAGTATAGGTAAGTCGACTATGATCAAACACCATAAATGTTGAAGGTTGCGATACAATCACAGAGAAAGGATCGAGGATAGAGTTCAAACATGACATAAAAGTTATCGGCACCGAATCCGATGGATAGGGCAGGGGTCGGCGGCGCTAGTGGCCAATAGATTGTGGTCGGCTTCTATCGGCTGCCTAGTCGTCGGCCAAGAGCGAACGACAGCAAATGGCAAAGAAGGAAACAAAGGGGATCGACACTCGTGTCTGAGCACCGGGTAGTACATGGCTAAGGTGGTCGGGATACACCCGCTGCCTGATCGCCGACAACCGGGTGGTCGGCACCCACGACAACAAGGCAAAAAGGGGTGGCATGGCTGGGCTGGTGACCAATGGGGTTTGCCCTAGTTGGGTTAGGCCTTGCCGGTTGCACAGTTGTTGGCGGTAAGACCGACGGTCATAGTGAAGGCAAATCGTAGGGGTCGGGCTAGTCGGATCCACATGAAAGGAAAGGAAGAGAGATAGATATATATGGAGAGAGAGAGAGAGAGATGGTAGACTTGGTCGATGGGGGGTGTCAGCTATGGCTGCGGCTCCTCCTCCGGCTGGCTATTTCCCCTCCGGCGTTGGCTGCCTCCACAAGGAAGAGAGAGGGATCGGAGGGGAAAGAGAGAGATCGGAGAGGGAGTGAGGGGGGTCGAGCTGAGGAAGGAAAAGGGGTCGGGTTTTAAAAAGGGGGAAGGGGGCGGCGACCAAATGTACGGGCGAGATCCGGGCCGGATTCCATAGGATCGGAGTGAGGGAAGCGCAGGGAAGGAGAGCGGGCGACGGGATAGGTGAGTGGCTGACAGGTTGAGGGAAATGGGTCAGGTTTGAGAGAGATCCGAGAAATGAGAGGGAGAGATCCAGGAGAGAGAAAGAGATCGGGTGGGGAGGGAGAAGAGATGGATCCGAGAGAGAGAAGAGAGAGAGAGAGAGAGAGAGAGAGAGAGAGAGAGAGAGAGAGAGAGAGAGATAGTGAAAGAGGGGAGAGATCCAGGAGAGAGAAAGAGAGTGAAAGAGGGGAAACGGGTTTGGGTTTTGGGGTTGGATTGGGTTTTGATTTTTTTTAATATTGTTATTATTATTATTATTATTATTATTATTATCTTTTATAGTGGTTGAGCCTAACATCGCGCCTGACCCGTGTAGCGCCATGATCCGCCAACACGCGAAACTCGTCGAATCCGATCGACCCTCTAAAATAACAATTATTTATTTAATTACTTTAAGTGATTTTTGTGCACCAAAACACCTGCACACTGAGAGCCGCCACATTTGATTTTTTTTCTTTTCCCGTCGCCTCGCAACCCGGACTCGGGACCTATTGCCCGGTCCCACTCAAGTTCAACCAACAACATCAACAACATTATGCGGAATCAAATCAAATATTCTATCAATATAATAATAATAAAAGGATGAATCTGGTCTGCCCTAAGCTAAAAACAACTCTGGAGTACCGGGTATTACAAATTTTCTGCCTAATACCACTTTGTATGAGCAAATATTTTATTTTTTACTCAAGTATAAATTTCAAAGGACTTGCTTCGAGGGAGCTGAGTACAAAATATATATCAGGAGATTGCGGGGAAATCCGTCTAAGATCCTTTGATACTCAATTTCGAAGTACAAAGATTACAACAAGTAAGAGAAATGAAAAGAGAAGAGCGTTGCAGTGCTTGATCCTTCCAGGCTTTACACGTGATCGGCTAGGGGCTTTGCTTTACTTTTCTTCTTCTTGAATCTTCACTTGTTCTTCACTCGTTCTTCGACTTGCTTCGAACTTGAATCTTCAATCTTTGACCTCAGATCTTCTCTTTCGATCTTCGATTTTCTTTGGTTTGCTTCGATCTTCGATCCTTCTTCTATGGGATTTATTGGAGCTTTGAAGTATCTTCGATCGAGAGCTTTGTAGATTCTTCTTCTATCATCAAAATCCTCTTTTTTTTTTTATCCCTGCTTTTATAAGGGTCAAAGTAGTTATTGTAAAGAATAACTACTTCGGATGGTTGAAGCAACCTACTAGTAGTTTCTATAACTCCCTTGGATGGTTAGAGAAACTTCCAGATGATTTACATAACTCCTTGATGATTGGGATAATATTCAAGTGGTTTTGTAACTTCTACTGGTGGTTAATCCTTTTGAGTTTGAGTGAACTGGTCTGATTTAAACAACTTGTGGTTTGGGTCTTGAATCCGAGTTAACTTACTGCGACTCAAACTTTAACAAAGTTAACTCTTAATCCAGTCTTTTTTTGACTTGGTGGACTTTATGAGTCAGTTGAACCTAGTGTAAGCTTACTTGTAGGAGCTTGAGCTTGATTATTCGTCGGCCTTGTATATCAACTTGTCAAAGGATGCTTAACTCTAAGTATTATTCTACTGACTTAGAGATAGTCTTTGGATGATAGGGATATAGCATTTTTCTTACTCTCCCATTTTTCAGACTTAATCAAATTTTCTGAGTATAGAGAAAGATTTTCCTGATCATCAGGGAAATAATGCCTTCCAGACTTAGCAAAATTTCTGAGTATAGATCGAAATTTTCCTGTCACTAGGGGAATAATGCATCCCAGACTTAGTAAAATTCTTAGTATAGAGAAAGATTTCCCTGGTCATCAGGAAAATAATACCTTCTAGACTTAGCCAATTTTTTGAGTACAAATTGAGATTTCGATGGTCACTACGGAAATAGTGTCTTCCAGACTTAGTCAAATTTCTGACTGTAGAGAAAGATTTTTCTGGTCATCAGGAAAATAGTGCCTTCCAAATTTAGCCAATTTCAGAGTGCATATTGAGATTTCTCTGGTCACTAGGGAAATAGTGCCTTCCAGACTTAATCAAATTTTTGAGTGTAGAAAAAGGTTTTCCTGGTCATTAGAGAAATAATGTCTTCCAAACTTAGCCAAATTTTTTAGTACAGATCGAGATTTCCCTGGTCACTAGGGAAATAGTGCCTTCCAAACTTAGTCAAAATTCTGACTGTAAAGAAAAATTTCCCTGGTCATCAGAAAAATAGTGCCTTCCAGACTTAGTCAAATTTCAGAGTGTAGATCGAGATTTCCCTGGCCACTAGGAAAATAGTGCCTTCCAGACTTAGTCAAATTTCTGAGTGTAGAGAAAGGTTTCTTTGGTCATCAAGGAAATAATGCCTTCCAGACTTAGCTAAATTTTTGAGTGTAGACCAAGATTTCCTTGGTCACTAGAGAAATAGTGCCTTCCAAACTTAGTCAAATTTCTGACTGTAGAGAAAGATTTCCCTGGTCATCAGGGAAATAGTGCCTTCCAGACTTAGTTAAATTTCTGAGTGTAGAGAAAAATTTCCCTGGTCATCAGGGAAATAGTGCCTTCTAGATTTAGCCAAATTTCATAGTACAGATCGAGATTTTCCTAGTCACTAGGGAAATAATACCTTTCAGACTTAGCCAAATTTCAGAGTATAAGTAAGGATTTCCCTGATCACTAGGGAAATAGTACCTTCTAGACTTAGTCAAATTTTTGGTTTTATGACTTTAGGCAATATTTCGATGTCTACAAATTACCCCCTCAAGGATAGATGTTTTAAGCGAGAAACGAAAAGGGCCTGCCCTTGATTTTATTTTATTTTTTGCCAGGGCCGGCCAGGTTTGACCCGGGTCGGCCTGAATAACCCCCAGGGCCGATCAGGTCGATTTTTTTTTTAAGGATGGTGGTATATATGACGGTATAGCTCGTCCTTTAACTCCGTTAAATATGAGACGGGGTTTCCTCTCCTTTTCTAACTTATTTTTGCTGGTTTCTTTGGAACTAGGTTTAAAAGCCCTACTTCAAGGTTTTGCAAGAATCATCTTGCAAGTTTGATTCTTTTGGCAAGAAGACGATCAGATCTATTCAAGGTAATTATGCTCTTGATCTTTTCCTTTATTTTGCTTGCTCTTTGATCTTCTTTTGTAATGATCTTTTTGGGTGGAATTAGGTTGTTTCTAAAACCCTAGTTCAAGGTTTTGCAAGAATCATCGTGCAACTTGATTCTTTTGGTAAGAAGGAGATCAGATCTGTTCAAGGTAATTATCCTCTTGATCTTTTTCTTTGATTTGCTCGCTCTTGGATATTTTTTTGCAATGATCTTTGATATCTTTTCTTTCTTTTTTGAAGCTCTTTGATTTGATCTTTTTTTCTTCTTTTGCAATGATCTTTGATCTCTTTTCTTCTTTTTTAAAGTTCTTTGGTCTTCTTGCATATCTCTTAAACGATCTTTGATGCTTTTTGATGATTTTGGATTTTTTTTTTTGACCAGGTCCAGCCTGGAAACACCCAAGGCCGATTAAGTCTCTTTTTTTTTTACCAGGGTCGGCCAGGTTTGACCAGGGGCGGCCTGGAAACCCCTAGGGCTGATCAGGTCAGTTTTTTTTTTTTTTAAATGATGGCGGTACATATGACAGTATAGCTCGTCCTTTGACTCCTTTTAATATAAAACGGGGTTTCCTCTCCTTTTTCTAACTTATTTTTACGGGTTTCTTTGGAACTAGGTTTAAAAACCGTACTTCAAGGTTTTGCAAGAATCATCTTGCAAGCTTGATTCTTTCGGCCAGAAGACGATCAGATCTATTCAAGGTAATTATGTTTTTGATCTTTTCATTTGTTTTTGTTTACTCTTTGATCTTATTTTCTTCTTTTGTAATGATCTTTGCAGGTTTTTTTGGAAATAGGTTATTTCTAAAACCCTACTTCAAGGTTTTGCAAGAATCATCTTACAAACTTAATTCTTTCAGCAAAAAGGAGATAAGAGCTATTCAAGGTAATTATGCTCTTGATCTTTTCCTTTGTTTTGCTTACTCTTTGATCTTCTTTTCTTCTTTTGTAATGATCTTTGATCTCTTTTCTTCCTTTTTGAAGTTCTTTGATCTTCTTGCATATATTTTGAACGATCTTTGATCTTTTATGTTTTTTGATGGCCAACTTTTGCATATTGTATTCTGACTTTTAATTCAATCTTCTGTGTGTAGGTATGCGTACTTCAAATAAATACATTGCTATGCCAGAAGATGGTTGGTTAGAAGAAGAAGAAGAACGAGGGGTCACTTATCTTGTTTTTCCTTATGCAAAAGTCAAACAGGAAGGGACAACTTTGAAAAAGAATGGTTCAAACTCTTTGATTACTTTAAGAATAATTGAGCAGGAGAGTTGTGACAGCGATAGTCATACAATTGAAAAGGCCGCTAGATCTATTAGCCGTTTTGAAAGTGTGTCGATCCTTACTTTTTTGTATCATCATACAGCGACTGAAATAGTACCAATTCCTCAAATTGCTTCAAGATTCACTTGGTGGGGGGGGGGGAATACGAGGTCATGGCAATGTTTAGTATCTCAGTGGTTTCGGTGAGTGGATACGTGAAGTCTTTAAAGTTTTGCGTGACCAAGAGACTACTAGAAACATATCTATTATGCTGGAACCAACTTGTTATGAATATTATAGGCCTGATGGGATATATAGAGCTTTGTGTGAGCTTTGGTGTCCAGAAACGAATACATTCCTCACTTCTATTGGTGAAATAGAGATTTCCTTATTGGAGATTTATCAGGTATTTAGATTGATATATTCATACTTGAAATTGAATTTAAGTAGCATTCATACGTGTGACTTACTTCCCACCTTTTTCTTCTGCTAGATATCAAATTGCCCCATGAGTGGACAATATTACCAATAGAGGGTCCCTAATCTCTTTGAACTTTTTTACTGTGAATACTCTCCTTCAATACTTTCTTATCTCTTCAAAGCTTTTGCGATTATTGTTGCATCCTACCGTAGTAACCGGGTTTGATATTTTGACTGGATCGATTTTTGGTTTCGTGGGTACTTCCGAGCAGTTAATTTCAGGAAGCTGATATTGTGAGGAAAGTTAAAGCTAAACTTGATAAGTCAGGTGATATTGATAGACTAATTAATCTTATGCCTCCGGAGAAATGGCCTTCTGGATCAAAAACTAGTCCTTTTGTTTTGCTAGGATTGTCAAGCAACAGTACTTTGGGGAAGATTGTCTATAGGTCTGTGACGATTGTTCTATTTTTTTGTAAGTTCACCCTGCCTTGGAGTGGTGACTTGATTCGTCCCGGTACTTTTATCCCAGCTCTAAATATGGTGAGAGGTACAAAATATAATTTGGCTGCTCCAATATTATGCTTACTCTACAACGGTCTGACGAGGACCTATAGTAGTTTGTCTACAAGCCCCAAGTTCAGCGGTGAGCTAGGTCGGGTGAGTTCCTTTTGTCCCCTTCATTACTTATATGGGTGGATTGATCTTCACTTTTCAAGAGAGATATTTGCCAAGAATCTTCAACAAAGGAGATTCTCTTTCCTTATAGCAGTATCTGGTGCTCTAGCAGCCTAGCAGCCTTGGGAAGGGTCAGCTCGAGATACTAAAATGACTCTTCGTACTATGGGAGAGGCTGACTTTCGTTTTACCCATGAATGTTAGAAGCTGGTTGCTGACAGAGAGAAAGACATTTTTTTATGATAATGCCAAGATGTCTTACTCTATCTTTCTCTTAATGTTGAGCTGCAAACCAGGATTTCTTGTATTCCGCCGAGGTAATACGGTACAAATAGCATAGTATAGCCCTCATCGGTTTTCTTGCCAACAAGGTTTTATGCAAACAATACCTGGAGCACCTATCTCTTATAAGAAAGAAGTGTCTCCAAAGTTGACGTTTCGTTATTGGTTAGCATTCTTTGAGAGGCATACTGGAGTTAGTTTTGCTCTCCTGTCATAAGAGATAAACCTCAAAGATAGTATAACTTCAGTATATTCTAGTTTAGTAAGAGGAGGAACCAGGAGTCAATTAGCAATGTATCTTGCTTCTATACTGAAATTGAGTGAGAAAACTCATTCGAGCTTAACAAGGATGAAGGTGTGAGAGATAGGACAAAGATTCAATTGCAAAAGAACTCTCATCCTGGTTCTTCACAAGCGGGCTATCGTCGAACAGAGTCAGACAGAGGGGTTGAGTCTTCTTGTTCTGGTACTTCTGAGCGTCATGTTCCTTCAGTCGTACCTTTTGAGCGACATGCTATGTTAAAGGAAGATGAAAGAGGTGCTAGGAAGAGAGGCATAATAATTAATAATTTTGATGCGCGCAAAAATATAATCTACTTTTCAACCGGAAGAGCAAAAGTATTTTTTGTTTATATAATTTTTCTTTTATTAAGTTAGAAATTTAAAGGTTAATTAAATAATTGAAGAAGTTCTATTTATTTAATGCCCTAACCCCTTTTGTTTGTCCATTACTTCTTATGAATCTAAACAAATCCTTCTTTCGACTCTGACTCTCCCACTCTAGTCGTTGCTTTTCTTTCTATCACTTCGAAAGTAGCTTCTTTATCTTCAGCCACACGAATTTTTAATATTCCTTTTTATTTCTCATCAAGTGAATGACATCTTCTTCTGGAACCTGGGTCCGCCACTAGATATAACATACTTAGGATTAGGATCTGTTCCGCAGTTCTAATTAAAACTAAGAAAGAAAAACAAAGGAGATCGTTAATCCTCTTGCACGTTTCCTATTGAATCGAGTCATCAAATGTTGGGAACTACTCTTGTTGCAACTTCTCCTCCTGATGATGAGAGAGATATTAATACTAGTGCGGCAACTGACGGTGTTGGATTTCAACCAGTTGATATCGCTACCTCAGGTATCAGTTGTTCCTTTTGTAATCCTTGAACATTAATGATTATTGCATGTTTTACCCCATTGCTTTATTGTTTAGGGTATTCTGCCAGCGGCCTTTGCACTCCTAATGATAATCTAAATGAAGTGATTAGTAAAGGATTGTTGAGGGATGACATATCCCTTTTTCTAGAATTTGCAAGATGAGGGTATTGGAATAAATCTAGAGGTGTCAGTAACTGTCGAGATGGCGACTCAAAAAGTCATGGTGGATGACTCTGTGTTTGAGGAGCTTGCAAGTCCTTCCACAACACCAGTGGATTTTAAGGTTTAATCATCTTCTTTGGTATGTCAGAAAATTCAAGCTGAGGTCTCTGTTTTCAAGAAGCCAAGATTGATTGCTGGGATGAGTTCAGCTATGTCTGAGGCTACTGGATTTATATATGGTTAAGTTGAAGAGATGGATCGTTCTTTGGCTGCTATCATGCTGGTTCCCTGCAGGTCATGTATAGATTGCTTACTGAAGCCCTTTTATCAAACAGGATTTTCAGCATTGGAGAAGTGGTGGACCAATATGGGTGCCATCTTTTGTGATCGTCTTCGAAAGTTCGGGGTGAACGATTCTGTCTTTGTTGAAAGGATTGAATCACTTATTCAGGACAACCATGTTTATCATAATCATCGTTCATTGTTTGTCAAAGACAAGGCCATTGTTAGTCCTGATCATATGGAGAAGATAGAAGAGACTTTGAAGTCATTTTCTAAGTTCTTGAACGAGGATGCTTATGCATTGTCGACAGCAAATTAAGTTAGAGGAAACTTCTGCTCGTTTAGCGTTGGAGGAGGCTAAAGCAGTAGTTGTTTCTTGTGAAGCTCGTTTGGCTACAGATTCTGGTACCGTGGCTTTACAGCATGATTACCTTAATTCCTTGAAAGTGCAAAAGACTGAAAAAGAGAAGTAACTAACCAAACTCAAGGGTCAAGAGGAAGCTGGGGCATCTTCTGTCTTAGCTATTAATGACGCACGAGAGGAACTCATGCAACATCTTCAGGATTTAAGCTCAACTTATTGATTATTAAGCTTTGTACTTTTCCTTTTGGACTTTTATCTAAGACTTATGTAATTTATTTTTTTACTTTCTTAATATAAGAATTTGCCTGGTATTTTCTTCTTGATTGCTTTGTTAAATATAAGTTTGTTTATTTTTTGTTTGGACTGAATCCGAGGGGTTTCCTCAAGCTGCCTACGTACCCTTTTTTAAGGGATCAAGTCACACATAGTTCCTTTGGATTGATTTATTTTTTTTGCATCACCCTGACCGTTATGCATCCCAACTAGGTTGTCACCCATATCTATCAGGACTTTCATTTGCAATATAGGGTGTTTTTCTTCATGCATAGTATCACTTGAGAAACTTGTCGTTGATTGGGTCAAGTTGTCCTCCTTCTGGTGTCATTAGTAGATATGCTCTATTAGTATAGACTTCTTTAACGACATGAGGGCCATCCCACTTAGCATCGAATTTTTTTTTCTGCTCTGTGGGATAAGATGATGAGACGTCGCACTGCTAGGACCAAGTCCCCTTCTTGGAAAGGGCGAGGCTTAACTTTTTTATTAAATACTTAAGAGATACGAGCTTGATAGCATTCAAGTCGTTGTTGGGCCTCAAGTCTTTTCTCGTCTATAGCTTCCAATTCCATAAGTCAGAGTTGAGTATTTTCATCAATGGTAAGACCTTCCTGGATAGCAATTCTCAGAGACAGAATTTGAAGTTCTAGAGGTAGAATGACTTCTACTATATACACACGTAAGTATGGTGTTGCTTGAGTCGGAGTGCGGAACGACGTTCGATAAGCCCATAGAGCCTCATGCTTACGCTCGTGCCAGTCTTTTTTAGACTTAGAAACTACCTTCTCCAAGAGCTTGCATAAGGTCTTATTGAAAGCTTCTGCTAAACCGTTGGCGGGAGCATTATACATCGTAGAACATCTCTGTTTGATTTTATACTTAGTATATAAATTATCCATAGCAGTATTTTTGAATTGCTTGCCATTATCAATAACGATGCAACAAGGGACTCCATATCGGAAGATGATATCATTTTGAATAAAATTCATGACTGAGTTTCGGTTTACTTCTCTGAGAGGGACTACCTCCATCCATTTGAAAAAGTGGTCTGTTGCCGCCAGAATATAAAGATGCTGCTTAGAAAATTTGGGCAATGGACCGACTATGTCAAGTCCCCAATGTCAAATGGCCATGAAGCGACTGTATGATGACGTGGTTCTGGTGGTTGACGAATATAATCACCATGAATTTGGCATGCATGACACTTTTTAGAGAAGTTTAAATAATCTTTAACCATGGTAGGCCAGTAGTATCACATTCTTTTTATACGAAAGTGAAGTTTTGGTCCTGATTGATGAGTCCCACATATACCTGAGTGTGATTCTTGGAGAGCAAACTTGATATCTTCTCCGGTTAAGCACCTCATAAGTGTACCATCATATCTTCGATGATATAATTCGCTATTGAAATGCAAGAACTTGGGGGTTCGTCTTCTTATCTCAGTTCTGTGCTTAACTTCTTCTGGGAGTTTGCCACTCTCAAGGTAATCAATGAGGGGTTGCCTCCAATCTGGTTATTCAATGACATAAGAATGATATTTATTTTTTGGCCTATAGCCTGATTGAATTGATCTTCCAGAGTGAGTATCCATCTTCGACAAACAAGAATATTTAATTGGTCAAGGTCTTGAATGCCGAACGACGCTGCTAGATTTCCCAATGCATCAGCTTGTTGATTCGAACTTCTTGGTATATGTTGAATGTTTACTGCTTCGATGCTATTATGCTATTGAATAAAGTAAGAGCATATTTATGATAAGACTTGAGGTCTTCCTTATTGACTTTATAATCTCCTAAGACTTGATGGATGATGAGTTTGGAGTCACCATATATTCGTAAACCTTGAAGTTTCATATCCCGAGCAAGTTCAAGACTAATAATTAATGCTTGGTATTCTGCTTTATTGTTTGAATAAGGCTCTGTCAATGAGAAAGAGTATGGGAGAGTTTCAGAGTTCGGAGAAACGAAAACAATCCCTCCCCCACAGCTTGATGTTTTGCAGTTCCATCAAAGAACATTTCCCAAGAAGGAATTATGTTTACAAAGAAGACTTTTTCATCTAGTAATTCTTCGGTTAATTCCCAATCAACAGGAATGGAGTGATGAGCCAAGAAATCTGCTAAGGCTTGACCTTTGACTGCTTTCTAGGGGGTGAAGATGATATCAAATTCTGATAGAAGTAGAGCCCATTTTGCTAGTCTTCCTAACATAACAAGTCTGGACATAATATATTTGAGGGGATCTGCTTTAGAGACAGGCTTAATAGTATAAAGCCAACATGTAATGTCTTAACTTTTTTATAGCAAAAATAAGCGTCAGGTATATCTTTTCTATAGGAGCATATTTTAACTCTGCCCCCACAAGAGTACGACTCAAATAATTACAAGTCACTTCCTTTCCAAATTTATTTTCTTGTGCAAGTAATAACCCCTGAGAGTGTTCTTGTGCGTTTATGTAAAGTATCAAGGGTATCCCTGGAGTTGGTGCTGTCAGAACTGGTGGTTTCAAGAGATAGTCTTTAATATCTTAGAAAGCCTTTTGACATTCTTCATCCCATTTGAAAATAACATCCTTCTTTATGAGCTAGTAAAAAGGGTGACATCTCCCGGAGAGGTTGGCTATAAACCGCCTGATATAAGCCAAGTGATCTTGTAGGCTCCTAAGGTCATGAAGTGACTTGGGGTTGGGCATATTGAGAATAGTATCAATTTTAGATTGGTCTATCTCAATGCCTCGATGCCTTACGATGAATCCAAAGAATTTTCTGGATGTAACTCCAAAGGTACATTTGAGCGAATTCATTCGGAGTTGATATATTCTTAATCTATCAAAGATGGCACGCAAATCATTCAGGTGCGAAGACCTTTGTTTAGACTTCACGACTAAATCATCAACATAGCATTATACGTTTTGGTGAAGAATGTCATCGAAGATCCATTGCATAGCTCGTTGATAGGTAGCTCCTACGTTCTTTAGTTCAAAAGACATTACTTTATAACAAAAGATGTCCTTTGGTGTGCGGAAAGCTGTGAGTTCCTCATCCTTAGGTGCCATTCGAATTTGATTGTATCTTGAGGAGCCATCCATGAAGGATAAAGCTTCATATCCCATCATAGCATCCACCATAAGTTCGGTGATTGGTAAAGAAAAATCATTTTTGGGGCATGCATTATTCAAGTCTTTAAAGTCGAAATATACTCTGATTTGCCCATGCTTCTTCTTCACGGGTACAACACTAGAGATCCAAGTAGGTTACTTAACTTCTCTGATGAACCCTGCTTCAATGAGTTTGTTTACTTCGACTTCAATTTTTGGGATAAGTTTTGGGCGGTATCTTCTTTGGCCTTGCTTGATAGGATTAGCACAATGTTTAACAGCAAGCTAATAAACAATAATTTTTACGGTATAAACCTGGCATTTTTTTATAAGACTAAACAAAGACGTCCTTGTATTCTTGGAGAAGTTTGACATACTTGACTTCTTCGTTCGTTGTCAGGAGAGAACTGACGAATGTCAGTTGTGGCTCATCTTCAGTGTCGAGGTTAATTTCTTTTAAATTATCCACAGTGGACTGCCCCCCTTCTTCAAGGACTAGGGGTGCTTCAGCTAACTCACTGTCCGAAGAAGAAGATGTGCAATCGATGTAGTTAGTAGAAATAGCAATATGATTGACAGAAACAACAATGCTCTTTTTGGATGTAGAGGAAGAAGACGTGTTCAAACTTGCAGATTTGAAAGTAGATTCAGAAGCAGCAGCAATACTAATTATCAAAGGAGCATCCTGAAGAGGTTTAACTCGAAACCAGGTTAAACTGTTACGCTAAAAAAAATGCCTCGCAGATTTGAGATGTTCTTGTAGTTGGCATGACGATTATATGATGGAACCTGGGTGGGCAGGTAGGCTTTGCAAAAACAAGTTCAAGTCAGTCAAAGACTGATTGCCATGGATGATTATTTGTCACGATTTCATATTTGACTCTTGCTTTCTTTATCCTCTCAAATATTGAAGTTCGATTTAGCTTTGACCGATGATGTACTTCAGGCATCTCATATTGTGCCATAAATATTTCTTTCCTCTTTGCACGTCGTTGTCTTCTTTTTGCTGACCTAGACAATGTCTGAAGGTCTTCACCTGCATTAGTGAGATTCTGTTTTTCTATTGTATCATCATTTGCGTCATATTAAGCATTTGCATAGTCTTCTTCATCTTGGGCTTCAATGAAGTTTGAGGACATAGTTTCTTTTGCGCTTGTTTTGATCACAATGGGGACTCGCTTGGTTCCAAGGCCAGGTCGAGTTTGTGGTAAACTATCTCCAACCAAGAAGAGCTGTTCTTGGGTTTTAGTTAAACCGTAAGGGGCTGTTCGTGGTGGTAATGTACCTAAACATTCAACATCTTTTGGAGTGAATATAGCTTTGTTTAGGAGACTTGATGCTTCGCTTTCCTATGTTCCTTCTGGCTTGAATGTATAATTGCTCTTACTTGAGTTAGTAGCCAATGTTAGGCTGTGCAGTGTGCAATACCAAGTCCTTTTTTAAAGTAACCAAGTTAGCGTCTGTAAAAGAGGTTGATGTCTTTGTATTCATAGGAGTGAATGGTGGCTGTCCTATCTTTTGACCTTTCTGTGGCATGAAACTTAACATTGGAGCAGATTCAGCCATTTTCGAGGGATATCTATTAGCCTTATGTTTTCCTTTGATACTCTTCTTTTGAAATGACACAGCCTGCTGACTTGATTTCTTCAGATAAAGGACATAAAAATCGAACTTCCCTGAAGGTAAGCCGAGTAGACCTACTTCCGGGTCACCGTTTTCACATCTTTGTTTGAGAGATTATTGTGATGACTTCTTCTTGTTTTTCCTTCACCTATCTTCATCATCTTCGTATTCCAGTTCCAGAGCCGGTTCAAGGCATTCGTCACATTCGCAATCAACAAACTGTGTATGACGTTGGGTTGGAGGATTCAGAGAGACTCTGACTGATGGAGTTACTTCTTTTGCCTTTGTTTCTTGGAGAAAATTTGCAGCTTTGTTGGGTGATGTTTCGTCAACAACAAAGCCCTTACTGTGGTAGAATTTAGCACCAGCGAGATAGGCTTCTACTTCACTGGATGGTCTATCATCTGCCATAATACACTTCTCAATGCCCCCTTGGTGATATTTGAAACATTGATGTAGTGTTGAAGGCATTATTTTATTCATATGTAGCCAAGGTCTTCCGAGTAAGAGTCGATAAGATGTTTGATAGTCTATGATATGAAATAGAATCATATTGTCAAGTTCTCCGATTGACAACTTCAAGCGTATGATGCCCACAGTTGATTGTGCCCCTTGGTTGAAGCTTTGAATAACCAATTTGTTTTTGGAAAGTTGATCATTTTTTATGCCCAAGTCCTTCATGGTTTGACTAGGCATGATATTGACAGCCGATCCACCATCTATCAATTTACAAGTTACTAGTTTTTCATTGATATAACCAGAAACATAGAGGGGTTGGTTGTGCAGTCGTGCTCCCAACTGCAAATCTTTGTCAGAGAAGGATATAGTCATATCACATTGGACTGACTTTTCTACTTTAGTCTTCATTTGATGACTTTCTAGATCAGCCAATGCCGCAGTCATAGCATGACGTGTATCTTTCGAAAGATAAAAAGCCTCTACAAGTGGCAAATGTAACATAGATTCATCATAAGTAGCTACGAGGTTTCCTTCGATTGGCTCAAAAGAAGATATATCATCTAACACTTCTAGAGGCTGAAGGGTTAATTCCTCATTTGATTCTTTCTCATGAACTTCTGTCGTATGGCAAGTTGACGAAGATGATAAATCATTTTCGAAGAAATCTTCAGGAATGAAGTCTTTTAGTGTAAGAGGTCCCAGGATGGCTTGATGTAGTATTTCTTCATCATTGGCTGGAGGAACTTTAGATATACTTTTCTTTTGAATTTTCTTCTTCAAAGACTTATTGACATAAGTCCTTTCGCTCATTTTCTTAGGCCGATCGAAGATTATGGGAGAGACTTTATAGAGAGGGGCTCGAGGGTCTTTTATTTTGAACCACCAAGGTTCATTCTTCCTTCTGTTCAGAATCCTCTTTTTCGAGGGAATAGTCATTCTCTTTTAGAGGCAAGGGGGCTTCTTTCTTTGGTAGACTTGCATGATTCTCGTTGTGATTTTTGCACATCTGGATTCTGAGTCGTGGTACCTCCAAGCTTGCAACCTGAGTAACATGCATATGCCCCCTCACTGAAGAGTGTTGCTTGTCGAGGAGGGCTGAAGTTTTTATCTTGAAAACTAGCCTTTTCCTTGCTACTGAAATTTGAACTGCTGGGAGAGAGCCGAAGACAATGGATGTCATGTTAATTGTGACTATCTCATCAGAAGGCAACTCAATCTTTCCTTGTCGTGCCAACGACATGATTTTTTATTTGAACACAAAATATTTTTCGATATGGTGACTCACAACCCTATGATATTTGCAATATAAAGGATCATCCATCCTATTTGCTTCTTTTGATCTCTTGGATAAAGGTATTTCAATCATCTTCTCCTCCAAGAGTTGGTCAAACATGGCTGAAACTTCCGAGTCTGGAAAGGGATATTTCTTTGCTTGGAGCTCTTCTAAGGTCATCTGGGGTGGCCTTTGCTGTGAAGACTCAGGAGTAGGCTTAGTGTTGTCTAGTTTATCTTTCACCTTCAAGGGTTTTGAAGAAGAAGCGATGTTCACAATATTTATTTATTTTGCTTTTGGGGCTGATATTTTTTCTTTGTCGTCTGTCTTAGACTTCGAAAAGTCCCTTGGCTTGGAATCTCCGTGAGTGGCCAAGCTAAGCTCCATATTGTGAGCTCGTGTGGCCAATTCTTCGAATGAACTGGGTTTGATTCTCTGGAGAATATAGAGTAATCCCCAATGCATTCCTTGAATGCACATCTCTATTGTTGAAGACTCGGAGAGTCGTCCCGTGTGTTAAGAGCAAGGTTTCTCTATCGATCGATATAGTCTACTACCTTTTCATCCTTGCGTTGCTTGATAGCAGTAAGTTCCACCATACTAACCACACGCCAAGTATTGTAGAACCGAGTGAGAAACTCTCGTTTCAATTGTTCCCAGCTATCGATAGACCCTGGAGTGAGGTCTATATACTATTCGAATGCGGTCCCTTTGATAGACTGATCGAATTATTTGACCATCTCATCATCATAAGTGACGATATTGTTACAAGTTTCTATAAAGTGGGAAATGTGTTGCTTTGGATTGCCCTTTCCTTCGAATTGCTAGAACTTGGGTGGGTTGTATCCTGCTGGAAAGCGTAAGTCTTGGATACGTTGGAAGTAGGGCTTGATGTACCCTACTGTGGACTTCGAAAATCTGTCTCCCCTTGCTTGGATCATACTCGCGACCATCGATTGTAATTGTTGAACAGTCATAGGCGAAGATGTAGGCATGATTGCACGTATCTCTGGAGAAGTGATCATTGGTGGTATCAAAGTCCAAGTAGTCGTAGGGAGGGCCATGGTGGTTGTAGGAACCAAAGCCTCCTCCCTAGTACCCACTTTTTGGAGAAGACTGTTGATTTGATGATCTTTTTTTGCCATCGTCTGAACCATTTGAGCTATGAGTTGGCCCATTCGTTATACTTCCTCCTCAAGTTTAGTCATTGTGGAGTTAGTAGAATTTGGGAGAACTTCCCGGCGTGCCTCTAGAGTCTTAGCATCATCTTCCGAGGCATAGTCATGATGGATAACAACATCCACACGACCATCTGGATTGAAGATTATTTCATCTGTTATCTCGAGTTCCTTAGTGCGTTGGATGTCTCCCTCGACTTCGACTTCAGGTACAAGTGAAGAAGTAGTCTTCGTGCGCCTAGTGTAGACGCGTAGTGCAGGGCCTCCTCGGATGCTGAAACATTAGCATTCGTGGTGACATTCTCCTGGTTGCCTTGTTGGAGTGTGTCAGACTCGACAACGGGTATAGTGACGGAAACGATTATAGTATCGCCGATACTGACCATGTTGAAAACTTAAAATTGAAGAATTCTTCGAAGGGAAGAAAACTTCGAGTATAAGAACCAACAAAATAGAGGGATGAAAGGAGACGAATGTCTACCGGGGCGTGCCAAAATATTTGTATGAGCAAATATTTTATTTTTAACTTAAGTACAAATTTCAAAGGACTCGCTTCGAGGGAGCTGTGTACAAAATATATATCAGGAGATTGCGGGGAATTCTGTCTAAGATCCTTTGATACTCAATTTCAAAATACAAAGATTACAACAAGTAAGAGAAATAAAAAGAGAAGAACGTTGCGGTGCTTGATCCTTTCGGACTTTGCACGTGATCGGCTAGGGGCTTTGCTTTACTCTTCTTCTTCTTGAATCTTCACTTGTTCGTCACTCATTCTTCGACTTGCTTTGAACTTGAATTTTCAATCTTTGACCTTAGATCTTCTTTTTCGATCTTCGATATTCGATTTTCTTTGGTTTGCTTTGATCTTCGATCCTTCTTCTCTGAGATTTCTTGGAGCGTTGAAGTATCATCGATCGGGAGCTTTATAGATTCTTCTTCTATCGCCAAGATCCTCCCTTTCTTTTTTTATCTCTCCTTTTATAAGGGTCGAAGTAGTTATTATAGAGAATAATTACTTTGAGTGGTTGAAGTAACCTCCCAGTAGTTTCTATAACTTCCTTGGATGGTTAGAGAAACTTCTAGGTAGTTTACACAACTCCTTGATGATTGGGATAATGTTCAAATGATTTTGTAACTTCCACTGATGGTTAATCCTTTTGAGTTTGAGTGAATCGGTCTGATTTAAACAACTTGTGGTTCGGGTCTTGAATCCGAGTCGACTTACTGTGACTCAAACTTCAACAAAGTTAACTCTTGATCCGGTCTTTTTTGACTTGGTGGACTTAACGAGTCAGTTGAACCTAACGTAAGCTTACTTGTAGGAGCTTAAGCTTGATTATTCTTCGGCCTTGTATATAGGCTTATCGAATGATGCTTATCTTTAAGTATTATTCTACTGACTTAGAGATAGCCTTTGGATGATAGAGATATAACATTTTTCTTACTCTCCCATTTTCCAGACTTAGTCAAATTTTCTGAGTATAGAGAAAGATTTCCCTGATCATCAGGGAAATAATGTCTTTCAGACTTGGCCAAATTTCTGAGTATAGATTGAGATTTCCCTAGTCACTAGGAAAAGAGTGCCTCCCAGACTTAGTAAAATTCTTAGTGTAGAGAAAGATTTCCCTGGTCATCAAGAAAATAATGCCTCATAGACTTAGCCAAATTTATGAGTGCAGATCGAGATTTTTCTGGTCACTAGGGAAATAGTGCCTTCCAGACTTAGTCAAAATTTTGATTGTAGAGAAATATTTTTCTGGTCATCAGGATAATACTGCCTTTCAGACTTAGCCAAATTTCATAGTACAGATCGAGATTTTCCTGGTCACTAGGGAAATAGTGCCTTCCAGACTTAGTCAAATTTATGAGTATAGAGAAAGGTTTCGCTGGTCATCAGGGAAATAATGCCTTCCAGAGTTAGCCAAATTTTTGAGTGCAGATCGAGATTTTCCTGGTCACTAGGAAAATAGTGCCTTTCAGACTTAGTCAAATTTCTGACTGTAGAGAAAGATTTTTCTAATCATCAGGGAAATAGTGCCTTCCAGACTTAGTCAAATTTCAGAGTACAGATCGAGATTTCTCTGGTCACTAGGGAAATAGTGCCTTCCAGATTTAGTCAAATTTTTGAGTGTAGAGAAAGGTTTCCCTGGTTATCAGGAAAATAATTCCTTCCAGACTTAGCCAAATTTCTGAGTGCAGATCGAGATTTCTCTGGTCACTAAAGAAATTGTACCTTCCAGACTTAGTCAAAATTTTGACTGTAGAGAAAGATTTCCTTGGTCATCAGGGAAATAGTGCCTTCCAGACTTAGTCAAATTTCTGAGTGTAGAGAAAGATTTTCCTGGTCATCAGGAAAATAGTGCTTTCCAGACTTAGCCAAATTTCAGAGTACATATCGAGATTTTCTTGGTCACTAGGGAAATAATACCTTCCAGACTTCGCCAAATTTTAAAGTGTAAGGAAGGATTTCCCTGATCACTATGGAAATAGTGCCTTTCAGACTTAGTCAAATTTTTGATTTTCTGGCTTTAGGCAATGTTTCGATGTCTACACACTCGTAACAAAAGGTGTAGTAATTCACATTGGCATTAGCCCTACTACAAACTTCAATTGAATGTGAACACAAAATCCCCTTTAACTAAATCCAATTACATGTACATTTGGTTCGTGCCTCATCAAAGGTAACTGTGTATTGATTACGATTGCTCACCGTCATCTCAAATTCATTTTGAGAATATTGCTAGACTCGGTGGCTCCTGCCTATACGCACACCCCTTTGAAGTTTCTTTTCTTTAGTGTGTGTCAATAGTTGTTGCATTTGTAATCCAATAGCTCATCGCGTGATAAAAAACTTGTTCAGTCGGAGAAATATCGTCACGACCAACACAATAACAGGCAATGACCGATAACCCAAGAGTATATTGTTGAAACTCTCCGATAAGTTGGTTGTCATTATTCCGAAGCATCTCCTACCATCATATGCTTGTGCGCATATCTTATGTGGTTCGATCGTATGTATCCACTCCGTCATTACTAGAAATGCATATGTGACCTCCTCAAAGCTTGTCAAATTAAAAAATTTCAGCCTGAGAGCCACATGCGTAAAACGTATTCTTTACCATTTGTAAAATATTTTTAATATTCGCACAAAGGTGCCTCAAACAATACATGTGAACATGGTCATGATTGTCGAAAGACACAAGGAACTGACGAGATCAAACCAGAATGTTGGTTTGAGATGATGCATAACCCTTCCCTACGAGTTACATTCACATTTAGAATATCAATAAACCAATACCAATTATCAGTGTTCTTAGATTCCACTAATGCAAACCCAATTGAGAATAAACCATCATTAGAATCCACAGAAGTCTCTACAAGCAAGGTTTCCTTGTACTCTCCATATAGGTGTGTACCATCAATACTGACCATCGACCTGCAATGCTGAAACCCTGCTCTACTAGATCTAAATGACCAAAAAGCAAGTTTGAATTGTTGCACTCCGGCCTTCTTTGGGCCATTATCCATCAAAGATAAAACCAGATAAGAATCTTTGTAAATCTACATAAGATTGCTCCTACCCTCCATAATGATATTCATCTCCTTATCACCGGCTTTCCAAGCCTTCGTATAAGTAATATCGATCTTCAACTCGATTTTGACCCTCTTGTTTCTCTGAAGGAGTGTTACTCAACTTTACTTGCAATGTGGGTAAAATCAAGGCATAAATATGTTTCGAGGTACATTAGCGGTTATCTGTTAACAGATTGGGAATAACACAGTATGGTCACCACCATAACTGGTGACTCTATAATATAACCCACCTTTTCAGAACTAATGCTTGCACCCGATAAGAAAAAGTAGCTTTCATGCACCAATCAGCTAGGGCTCTATGAACGATTAACGATAAATTTCACATGAAGTGCTATGGACCAATCAGCTAGGGCTCTATGTAAAGAATTTTTGTTATCAAATATACGCCCTACCCAACCAAGCATTCTTACACCATCTATTGAATTGACGTGTATATCCTCTATTACGGCCCGATTGACACACTCTTTATTCTCGTGAATATATGGTACAACAAATTGGCCTACAACTGTTGCTACTTGTGGTGGTTGCTCTGATTATATCTCATCCTCTTGAGCAAGCTTTGTATATTCATTGTTTGTATTTGTGGCGTGTGTGAATCAGGTGATCAACTTTATCTGCGATCACGATGTTTTGCAAGCTATCGACTACCCCAACACCAATGTTTGGATGATGCTCTTATGCCGCCCCCGAATTGACAACATTATCATCTGAGTCGTCTTTATCCAATTCTAATCTAGATAGGCATGTCATGTTGAGATCGATAACTCTAGAGAGGGGCCTGTCATATCGATATCCACACCTCTATTGGGGCTTGATTCATGATGAGTAGTTGCTTTAGGTGGACCAGCTCCATCCATAAAGTACTTAGAATAATACCTAAAATAATGACAATAATGATATGCGTAAGATTTAATATCTTAATGTTCTATTTTTGATAACAAATAGTCAAACTAAGCATGTATTAAGATAGATTAGTATTACCAAGTGTGGAGTTACTCATACAATTACTTATGGCCTTTCACCTACATAGAGGCTTCAAAATTTGCTCACGTCCCCGATCAAATGGCTGCTGCATCCCGTTTCGAAGCAAGTCACTATCATCCTGCCTTCGAGGGATTGAAGATCGGGCATGTTTGACCTGACCAACCCAATTCACTTCATTGAATTCGGTTGGATTGGGAATCTGGAGTACGAATGGTAGCACTACTATCTCCAAATAGTTGTTGGACGTTTTTATCCAATGAGGTGTCAAGTATAAAATATTGCGAGGATAGAGCCCTATACAACACATATTATAAAAACTTCACAATCATCAAAATTTATTTAAATTAGATATAATATAAAATTTTACTTACCGTGAGTTTTGATGATCATATATAAGATGGATGCATAGTGCCTGACGGAGTCACCTCCTCCCCACATGGAGTTTTACCAAATTTGTCAATGTTGAGATCTATTTTTGATAAATCTACCTACAGAGAAATAAACGGGGGAGCGTTTCTATCCACATATACCTCGGTAGTGTATCCCTCGTCATACAAACTCAACAGCATACCCAACATAGCATCATCATATATGTTGATTGCTCTATATATTACTTGGCTCATAGGTCATATACCTATCAACCTAAGTATGTACTATGTCTGTAAATACCTCGTCACCCCAAGAAACAGCTCTAGAAAGTCCGCGAAGAGGATCCTACTATTAACAGACATATATTGATTGTTACAACACATCAAGTGAGGGGTCTCACCGTCCATCATGATCATACCACCCCAACAAACTATTATTGGCACCATCATATTTGACATCATCTATATTTACAAAAGAATAAATATCATTAAATGAATATAATAGAAACGCCACTAGTATTAGTGGCACTATCTTTCCTATGGACCTACTCCGAGATCTACACTTGACAATCTATAACTATTTTTGAAGAACATCCATAAAATGTTATGTTGTGTCAAGAGGGACGCACTAACTCTAAGATCTACTAACTCCTACGTACCAACTAACTTGACTAAGAAACAATTATATTTAAAATGCATGCTTTCAATTTTAAGATCTACTAAGACTTCTAATTTTAATATTTATGTATTTGGGTCGAGGAGCTTACACTATAGATTCGTCGAGGGATCGTTAATGAGTCACCGTCAAGATCGGCACAAAAAATGTGGCATGGACAACAACTAGGAGGTGTCTCACAGGCAGCAGAGAGGAGCGCAAAGAGATATTTGGGCCAACAGAGAAGAGCGTCGGTGGCTTGCTATCACCTTGACAGAAAGGAGCCATCGGTGACAGCTTTGCTATTGCCCCAGGTAGAGAAACGTCAGTTGCAGCAACAGAGAGGAGTCAATGGAGGCGGAGGAGTGCTTATAGCAGAGAAACCCCGCTTTACAGATATTCGATCACAACCGTCTGTTCCCTGTTGCGGAAGAGTCGACGCCAGGCTTGCTGCACTCCTCTGACGAGCCAAAAAAACATAAAGGAGTCAATGACTGAGAATGGACAGGCAAGGAGGGAGATCGGAGAGAGAGAGAGAGAGAGAGAGAGAGAGAGAGAGAGAGAGAGAGAGAGAGAGAGAATGACTGGGCTGGAAGGGAGATCGGGGAGAGAGGGTGGACAGACAAGGAGGGAGATCAAAGAGAGAGGGTGGGACAGATAGGGAGGGAGATCAGGGAGAGAGCGGATGGATGTGGAGGGAGATTGGGGGGAGTGTGGATAGACGAGGAGGGAGATAGGGGGGATGCCCAGCGAGAGAGAGATTGAAGAAAGAGTGAGTGAGCGAGTAGGAGAGAGAGTTTGGAGGGATCAGAGAGAGAGAGAGAGATTTAGGGCAGGGCATAGGATCAATACTAAATGTCAAAAATTTTATCGTTAGGAACTAATCGTTGAATCTGTAGTTAATATACCTCGACTTTAAACCGCAAGGATTAAGGTTTAATGAAAAATGTATTCCATATACCGAGCTGGATGACCAAGGAAAAAAAACTGGCAGCTAGCATGGCGGGAGCTTTGCGGAATGCTCTCGCTACATGGCTGTCAGTTGGCCACTTTTGAAATTATTTTTAAAAGATGACTATTAAAATAATATTTTATTTTAAAATGCTATTTTGAAAAAAAACCTTTTTTTTGTAGATATTGTAGATGTTGACCCTGAAGAAATAGATGACACGAAGCTGGTGTTGAAATTGGATCCGCTTATCAGAGTCGCAGCGGAAGCAAAAGATAGATCCGAAGATCATACGATGTATGTTTCATTACAATTAATTCTACAAAACAATCTACATGCAAATCTATGATCTTAGCATATGTGCGGACACCCTAGAGGCATACTACGATCTACGGAAGACATGCATGTATCTAGTTAGGTGTTTATAATCATCATACCTTGTGGATCTATGATCCGAAGAGAACGGAACGATGATGAACCGCACGTGAATCGCAAGGAAAGCTGTTGGATAGCACCTTATCCTTTGCGAATTGAGGAATCCTCGAAGTCCTACCTCTGAGTGCAAGGACTACGAGCCGACGGAGGAATTCGTTGCGAAGATGATGGCTAGCCGCGAGATCTCCTCCTTCTATTTCTATCTTCTTCCTTCTTCTTCCTTCCTTCTTCTTCTTCCTTCTTCTTCCTCTTTCTTACTTGGCCAAAACCTCAGAGAGGGAGAGAGGGAGAGGGGGGTCGGATTTTCTGGAGGGGGAGAGCTAGGGCCGGCCCCTCCCTCTCTAATCCTCTTATAGGGCCGGCCTCCTAGTGCTACAAACAAGCTAGGGCCGGCCCTAGATGGATAGGGATGAGGGGGGGCGGTTTTCAGGGTTTCCAAGTGTCTATCGTGAAGCCTTGACGAAAACGCTCTTCAGAAAAGTGAAAAACTGAAAGAGAGATTGAGTGAGGTGCGCTACTCGGAATCGAGTTCCGTCATGCTTATGAGCTCCTGGAATTATTTCGCTCATTCTAAGATCCATATTCAATATGTTTTGAGCCATATTTCAGTATTTACCAAAATACCCCTACGGTCCCTAACACATGTGAATTAGGTCCTTAGGCTCCGGGCTTGCGCTCCATTGCGCTACTTCGCATCCAACATATCCAACCAGGTCGGAGAACAATTCCTATACGAAACGACAAGGTGGAACCTTCAGGGTTCGGGATCTTTAGCTCCAACCGGATCCCTGATTAACTGTTCCGGTGACACCGAAAGTTCCGTTAATGAGCCCTAATCCGATTAACCCGCGTAGCCACCCAGAGTGTGACGCGAGTTGAACTCTAGTGATCCTAAACTTATGTTACTCCCTCGTAACCCTGTTCTCTACTATACTCTGATAATCCTTAGTCCCTCCTATTATTGGTGCCATGATACGACTCGGGCGGTGGGGAGCACCGTCAGATCTCGATCAATCGTTTGACTAGGAATTGATGACTTGTCATCTATAACATCACCCACCTTCCGGTGCTATGCCTAGCATCTGGAACATCGTCAGTCATACTGACAACACCAGGCCTGAGTTAATTATGTGGACAGATTGACTCATCAAAACGCACCTATCCAACCGTGGACGTCGGATAACCTGTAGAGATTACATGTCACTCAAGCGCCAGCCGGGTAACCCACGTACCATGGTATTGGACTATGGAAGGTCCGCACACGTTGGCACATTAAAGCACCACACAACTGGTTGGTCTAGGGTACATGGTCCCTCAGGGTTAAGGACATATTATCTATAGTAGACGGTTTATGCACCAGTGTCTGAATCACTGAACTGTGCATTGTCTTGGTTCTTGTTCAACACGATCATTGTGCTTGGTCAGGTGAATGGGAATCCCACGTTCCCGTGGTGGAGACTTTACCACATCCTCTACCTGCCAACAGCTTGTTCTCGGTGAAGCAACCGGCATCACCTAAGCTGTGAACTAGTTTTAGGTTTACACACAACTGGTCCACTGGGTCTCCCAAGCATGGATCCACCATGCGCCTCAGTGGCCTACTGAGTTTCCTAGTATCCTTTATTATATGTATATTAACATATACCAAAGTAGTATTCTAATTAAAGCAATAACCAAAGTCATCTTTATTAATGTTAATACAGAAAATCCACGCTCATGACACACGAGCTACAACAGCTGGGCGGCATAGAAGAAAAATGTCGGCTCGAACCACAATGGTAATCCGTTCGACCCCAATTCAAGTCTGAGCTGATGATTGTTTACTTTTCACCGATGCTAAGCGCGACCATATTACCCTTCTAATGTGCTTAATTCATTAGTATTGCAGAATTTTCGACCAAAAAGTTAATCTCAACAAATCGGTTATTATTTTTGGGAGCATAGTTGATCACCAATCTAAGACGGATATATTGTCCCTCCTCCATATGAATCAACTTCAAGGGCCTTTCATCTATTTGGAGGCTCTGATAGACAGTCAGCGTATCCTTGTCAAAGACATGGATTTCCTTATTCAAAAAATTCTTAAACGAATTACGGATGGAAAGCGCACCTCCTTTCCTTCATTGGCCATATAGCTCTGCTTAAATCGGTTCACCAAGCCTTACCAGTGCTTTATCTTTCTACGATGTGGGTTCCAAGGCTATTATGGGTACTATTGAGTGTGAATTCAGGCGTTTTTTGTGGGCTAAGGGTGATGGTCGACATGGGATTCACTTAGTCAATTGGGCCGAGGTGTGTAAACCCCTCAATCATGGCGGCCTTGGTGTGCACCATCTCCACCCACTCAAACTTTCTCTCATGGGGAAAAATGTGTTTTAAGTGCTTAATGGCCACGATAATCCGTGAATGAACTTTGTCCGCCATAAATATAATGTCCCGATGATATATGGGCTTGGCCTCAACCAAGAAAATGCTCTTGGGCTTCGCGGGCCATTTCTGAGGGTACTAGTGTGGTGCATGATCAGGTTATCTGTGTGGCCTGGGTCGGTGCGACTTTTGATATTTGGACTACGCCTTGGCTAACCACAACCCCTTTCTCTCATGAGATGCACACCCTAGATACTCTCAACCCGTCCTTACCCCAGCGTATTGATCAACTCCTTGCCACTAGTGGGGATTGGGATGTGGCCGTATTGCTTCGAGTATTCCCTAGTGAATGGTTGGCCCGTATTATGTCGATTCTACTTCTCCGTGGCCGTCTAAGATCTACCTTCCTTTGGGGACTTTCCCGTACCCCTGTCTTCTCGGTTCGCCTAGCATACGCTTCTATAACCACGCCTAGTACTACTGGTCATACCCCTCCGATTTGGAAATACCTTTGGAAGGTTAAATGTGGCCCTCGCCCTAAAGCCTTCATTTGGAAACTATTGCACCGAAATGTGCAGCTTAGATCCTATTTGCGCAATCTTGGCTTGAACGTTGGTCTCGTTTGCCTTCGTTGCTTGGTGGAGGAGGAAACAATTGAGCATACTTTTTTCTTGTGTCCTCTGGTTTATCAGGTTTGGATGCTAATTATATCACATATGGGTCTAACAACCAATCCGACTTTCATAGTAGACTTTGAACTCCTTTTATGTCAAGAATTTGCCGGGGCTCAGTCGAATAGTGACCGATCAAAGTCGATATTGTGCTTCTTGACTTGTCATATTTGGAAAGTGCACAATCACGCTCATTTTGAGATAGTTAATGAATCTGTAGGTCTCATTGCACGGGCGGTGATGTAAGAATTTAAGTGTTTTGTCTATGCTAACAAGTTATATGATCTACTGTTGAATAACTCTCCCCAATCGACATGACAGAATACGGTGGGTGTTCGATGGTTTTCACTGAATCCAGGTGAAGTTAAACTGAACTTTGATGGCTCTTTCCACCCTTCTACCCGAAGGGGCAGTGCAACCTATGTCCTAAGAGATCACACGGGTAAAATCCTTGCTGCGGGGGCTGTTGCTTGATTGATTCTTCTTTGCAGGGTGCAGAGACACGGGGTTTGTGGGACGGGATGCGAACAATGGGGGCGCTGTTCCCGATGGCTAGCTTATGGATTGAGGGGGATTCTCTACACACTATCGCACAGCTGCAGCTACGAGGCCACCTATGTTCCGTATTGATGGATTGTTGTACCATGCACGACACCTTTCCTCATTCTTGGAGTTCACACATCCACCGCAAAAGGGAACACTGTTGCTGACCACCTTGCCGGCCTTGGACGTATGGGGACATCTTCGCGCCACTGGACTACTGAGTTTCCATCCGATATTACCACTAAGGCTCACTTGGATTGTTCTATGTACTATCATATGAGACGTGACTGATCTTATGTATTATTAATCTTTCGTACTGTAACTCCTTGTCACAAAAAAAAAAAAGAAGCATCAATTTGCCGATTCACACAATGTATATATTGATTGCTATGGTGATTTCACTTTAGTTGCTATAGTGAAATCACTATAGCAAGAGTATTAATTTGGTTAATTTTACCCTTACCAAACTGAATTGACACTCTATGTCGTAGCCAAATCATTATTGCAATACTATTCATTCGGCTAATTGATGCTCTTACCAAAAGATGAAAATACCTTTGAGCCGGCAGGAATGCTGTCCGCTGATTCCCCATCGCACGCTGGAGCAGAGTCTTCACTACTCTGCCAATCCATTTAGAACTATCTAATTTCCCGCCCCTCCACGCTCGTCCTCACGCCAGGAGATCTCTCTCCCTCCAAAATACGGCAACCATTCCCTCGAGCAAATGGCGGCGGCGCCGGAGCTACCGACGTGGCAGATAGTCCCCGTTGCCGGAGGCCACTTCCGGTGGGTCGTCGCCGGCGATGATCCCGGTTCCCGGCCCGAAGAGACGCGTGAAACCCTAGCTTCCGGAGCGAAGGATAACGCTAGCCTCCCGTCCATGCCGGATCTGCTTCAGCAAGGTAATGATTCACGGCCGGAAGCGTTTCTCCTGTATCAGATTCCATTCCAGCTCGATCATCCGGGATTCCATTTTCTTGCGAGTCTCTCAGCACCTCCTGAGCTTCTAGACGGCGGCGGAGGTGTTGGTGGCGGTGCTCCAATGTTCCGGACGGGATCAGGAAGAGCCGTTTCGGTGAGGCAGAGTTCGATTCGGAAGGCGAGGTCTTTCCTTGAGGGTGGAGATACTGCAGATAGAGGTGAATCAATGACCACTAAAGTAGATTCTTTCCCTATTATCTAACCATCCTCATTCAGATTTTGTGGGTTTCAGTGTTTTTTTTTTTTGAACCTGAAATACGGTTGAACAATCATGAGTGTGATTTGTGAATAAATCATGAGCAATTCAAGGATATTTTCCTTGTAGGACCCATACCAGTTGCCGAGGGCGGAGGGGGCTTTTCCATGTTCAGTACTGGAACTGGAAAATCTGTTTCCTTGAGGGAGTCTTCGATTAAGAAGGCAATGACTGTTCTTGATGGAGAAACTGTGGGGACAGGTGAATTGGCTGTTCATCTTGTATTGGCCTTAGATGACTTTTTTTTTTTGTGAGAGATCCCTCTTAGTTGAATTTTATCTGTTGTTTTCTTTTATTTCTTTGCTGCAGACTTTAAATTACTAAAATTGATAGTTTGCTGTGAACTTCCGGAACAGACAATGTTGTAGCTTTCTCTATCCTGAAATCGTAAAGTGTGAATGCATGTAAAAGCAGTTTATGCACATAATAGATCCAAAAATAGTGCACTGATCGGCATGAAGATTGTTGTAAACCTGTAAGTGCTTGTATAAGAGAGGTGAGTGTATTTGACAATGTTAAAGACTCACAACTTATTGACAAATAAATTACCTCAAAGGAGGGAATGCTGGCTAGGGATTCAACTTGGGTCAGTTTGGGTCCAAACCAGAATCGAACCAACCTGAGTTGTTCCATCAAGTCTGAACCTGAACCGGACTGACATGTGCATAGATCTGAACCAAATGAACCCGGACTAAGGCCGGGTTGGTTCGGTTTAGACCTCGTGTTGGCCATGTACAAATGCTGAGAGATGAAATTCAGACCTAATTTTCAATCTTAGACATGTGTAGACACCTCATACACATTTGAAGTCAAATTCACAATCAAAGGTTTATATATATATATATATACTATATATATATGCTTAGGTGAGGTTTGCGGTCCGCGGTTTACAACCGTCCGATGCACCGACCACGTGCATCCGATGCACGGAGTGGTGCATCGGACAACTATTGACCGCAGACCGCACCTAAGCATTCCCCTATATATATATATATATATATATATATATATATAATATATATTGTAAATGAAGTCAACTCAAAGAACAAGGTATAGAAAGGTTTTTTTTCTTCAATTGTTTCATCAAATACCACCCTAAGTGGATATCGATGCAATAATTCAGAGAAAAGAGCTTGATATACATAGGAAAGTAACTCATTTTCACTACTAAGGGAAAAACGTATACGCAAATACATAAGATTATTACTGAAACAAATTATCAAAGCAACTTGGTTTTTTTCATGATGTATCTATCATCATTGCAAAACTAATAAAGTAATAATCTAGATAACAGAGCATATCAAAAGTATGTAGTCTTCAATGCTACAAATACCACGAGTAATATTTATTTCACATGAAGTTAGAGAGAGAGAGAGAGAGAGAGAGAGAGAGAGAGAGAGAGAGAGAGAGAGAGAGAGAGAGAGAGAGAGAGAGAGAGAGAGAGAGTAGAGAGAAGAGAGAGAGAGAGAGAGAGAGAGAGAGAGAGAGAGAGAGAGAGAGAGAGAGAGAGAGAGAGAGAGAGAGAGAGAGAGAGAGAGGAGTGCCTCCATATATATAATTTTGATACACCAACTTGATGTGTTTTCCCTCATATTACAACAACTACAATGTTTAGCTCGATGGCAAGCAATCTTGATTCCTTAAAATATACTATTACACATTGATTTTCTTATAAAACTAATCTCACTTGAATACCATATATGCACTCCACCAGCTTCTGAGAATAGTTTCTTCCCTCTCTAAACCTCCACTGAAGCTTCTAGTGAGTATTCCTGATAGAATTTGATTGATATTGGCAAATGATTACTGCTTCGCGGCCCATTTTCAATCCATGAAGGTAATATGTGCTTGGTTAAATATGAAGGCTTGCAGTTTTAGAATTGGTACTTGCTATCCATCCATACTTCTATAGATGAATTGTAATTTTTACATACTAGGCTGTATGTATGATGTAGTATGCTTGATGTGGGGTCTAGTTGCTCTAAATTTGCACAAGCACCCGTTACTTAACATTTACACCATTTAAAGATAATCGTATCTTAATGTTCATCTTTTCTCAACTGGTGAACCCTCTAATTACCTAATTCTTTTCTCCCCTTCTTTTAGAATCTTTAAAGCCTCTACAGAGTGATGATCGCACTCCTTTGTTCCTCACTGGATCTGGGAAATCCTTGTTGCTGAAACATTCTTCAATCAGGAAGGCATTATCTATCCTTCAAGATGAGGGGAATATGGAAACAGGTGATTATCATTTTTATTAGTTATGTGTAGATTTTGTATAGATTATGTTCTAGATAACGATTGTGCTACTTAAAAATGATAAAAAAGCAATCTACCTCTACCTTTGCTTTTCGATGTCAAACATTGTCCTATTTAAGGGTCACATTTGGCGATATTGATTTGTATGTTTGAGAAGCCATAATAATGGGCAATCATTACATTATAATGCATGTGCATCACTTCCTAAGCAGCAAACAACAGCTATCTTACATTGTTGCCTGCACCTAGACTTCTTCTATGAGAATGCGCTAAAATAGTTCTATTATTACCTGAAATAAGAAGCATCTCGCTAAAATTAGGATAAAGATTCCAACATCTTGGATTTTATATGGATTACTGATGCGAAACAATGCGGGAATGGTATTGTCAGTAATTGATTGAGCAAGCAGGGCTTAACTATTAATTTTGATACCAAGCGGGAAAATTAGTTCAAATAAATAACATGGGCATATGCGTTGGGAACTACTATCACCATGCCAATCGCTATCGAATCCGGGCGACAAATAGACAATACTTAAATTACTGGCTAATAGTCCTACTCGCAATATTTAGATTAGCAACTTAGCAGGCCAGGTGGACGCTCAATCTCACGAAAGGGGGGTAGCAGTTGGCAGTAATAAAAAAACTAGAGATTCAATTTATTGGTGTCTACCGGAAGCACCTAATCAGGAGGAAACGTACCTACTGAGGGTGGTGAGGGACCTCAGGGATCTCAGCTGGTGGCGGGGTCGATGTCGATGCGGGGTCCTCAGGCTGTGCCGGGGATTGAGCGAGGGCCCGGAGTGCCAATACGTTAGGATGTACAGGCGCGCCGGGATGCCACCGTTGATGGTTCTCCGAGATTCCCAGCCGTGCTTCCGCGCCTTTGGCGACGAGGTAGGTGATGCGCTCCACGTATTCCTTCACGTTCTCGCCGGCGCTGAACTGGATGTCGAGGAAGAGGGATCGGATATCGAGGAATCCGTCTTCGTCGTCGATCAGGCCGTGATCAACATCGGGATCCGCCATGCCGTCATGCCGCGGGGGGTGGGACGGTGGGGATTCGGGTTGGATCACGGGAGAGAACAGGGAGGGGGAAGGGATCGGGCGGTCAAGATGGGGGGGGGGGGGTGTTCGGGTGGGCTGCGGGGAAGGGGAGGGAGTGGGGTGAGGCCGGTCGGGTGAGAGAAGAGGAGGGAGGGGATCGGGGGCCGGAACGGGCGGCACGGGCAGGGGGGGAAGGGGCTCGCGGGTGAGAGAGAGAGAGGGAGAGATGAGGGGCAGCAGTGGAGGCTGGGGGAAAGAGAACGATAGGGGGAGGGGCCAACTAGGGTTTCACACGCCTAGGGTTTGGGTTTGGGGTTTCACACGCCTCACCCTGGTTTCTCTCAACACGCATGTGGAGGAAAACGAAAATTTTATTATTCATTCAATACCATTACATGACCAATGGGCAGGCCTATATAAAGGCCTGCGATAGTAAGCGAAAATCCCTGGAAGTCGAGGTGGGACTAAATAACACAATGCAACAAAGAAAACAACCAAGATGGTGCTGAATGTCTGATCAGAGCCATAGGCTCAGGTGGCGCCTCCTGCGCTGGTACACGCGCCATGGACGCTGCTCGATGTCCCCATCAATTACATTGCAAATTTTGATACACCAACTTGACATGTTTTCCCTAATATTCTAACAACTACAATGTTTAGCTCGATGGCAAACAATCCTCATTCCGTAACATATACTATTACTCTTTGATCTTATTATAAAACAAATCTCACGTGAATACCATATATGCGCTCCACCATCTTCCACGAATAGTTTCTTCTCTCTCGAAACCTCCACTTCAACTTCTAGTGAGTATTCCTGACAGAATTTGATTGATATTGGGAAATGATTACTGCTTCGCGGCCCATTTTTAATCCATGAAGGTAATATGTGCTTGGTTAAATATGAAGGCTTACAGGTTTAGAAGTTGGTCCTTGCTATCCATGCATACTTCTATAGATCAATTGTAACTTGTAGATACTAGGCTGTAAATTTGTTACCAATGGCTTGTATGTTGTAGTATGCTTAATGTGGGGGTCTAGTTGCTCTAAATTTGCACAAGCACCTGTTCCTTAACGTTACACCATTTAAAGATAATCGTAGCTTAACGTTCATATTTTCTCAACTGGTGAAACCTCTAATTACCTATTTCTTTTCTCCCCTTCTTTTAGAATCTTTAAAGCCTCTACAGGATGATGATAGCACTCCTTTGTTCCACACTGGATCTGGGAGATCCGTGTTGCTGAACAATCTTCAATCAGGAAGGCGTTATCTATCCTTCAAGATGAGGGGAATATGACATAGGATTGACCTGCATTCCCTGTTCAACATGTGTGCGGGTTATAATGAGAATGTTGACCACATCCTTTATCGAAGTCTGAAAATGAGTTCTGTGTGTAGTAACATCAGTAACACTAATCCATGGTAGGGAGATCTGAATTCAGTGGAGGACTGGTGCTAGGCCTTCGGGGTAGCTGTGAAATTATACGATGCTGAACCTTGGAAATGTAGCCTTCTCATCCATACAATCTGGTTCGTATGGTGTGTTAGGAATAAGGAGATCTTTTAGGGAAGAGACCTTAACCCAAATAATCTCATGAGAGGTCGCGCGCATCAAGTAGAGGAGTATTTTGATGTTAATGGGGTGCCAATGTGTTCACAGGTCCACAGGATCAGCAGCGTAGTGTGGAGGTTAAGTGGCAGCCGGACAAGCGGGCGCTGGCTTCAATATTTGTGATCATGAGCCATCATGCTGTTCTGTTTTCGGCCCATTCAATGATTGACTCTGAGATTCAAGGAGTTTGGGATGGGCTTCACACGACAACTAAATTTTACTCGTATGATTCCATGTGGGGCGAGGGAAACTCTGCATCCGTTGTGGACTGGATCATCACGGACGATGGTGGTCACTATTTACTTTAGGACGTGCTAGGCATGTGACGCTCCACCTCGCATCACATGTTGAGGTCTATCGGGAAGCCAACCAAGCAGTCGCCTTGCCGGGATGGCTATGAGCAATGGACCTGCCATGCTTTTTTCATCTAACTATCCTGCTGAGCTGCTTCATTTTTTATCTGTTTACAACAGTTCGTGTTTGTTTCTTCTATCAATTAGCAAGTAAATAGTAGTATTTGTTTCTCTACAAAAAAAAAAAAAAAAAATTCAAGTGAGATAATGGAATAAGAGGTGCATCTATAGAACCCACTTGCAGACTAATATATACTTTCAATTGCAAAGCCAACTCAAACTGGGTTAGGGTTTTTATAACCCTAACCTCTATTTATATTAATAAAGGAAATGCAGGAATTACAATTAAGTCCATAGACTTATACTAATTGGTAAAAAGGACAAAATCTCCAATACTCCCCCCCAAGCTGGAGCAAAGATATCAATCATGCCCAGCTTGGATATAGTAGAAAGAAGACGATTAGGTCCAACAGCCTTGGTAAAAGCATCAGCAATCTGAGCAATAGATGGAACGAACACCAGAGTGATGGTACCAAACCGAACTAGTCCCGGAGGAAGTGAATATCAACCTCAATATGCTTCGCCCTCTAATGAAGAACAGAGTCAGAAGCAAGCATAATTGCATACTGGTTATCACATAAGAGACGCGAACAACTGGATGTAGGAAATCCCAACTCTGCTAGAATAGAGTGTAACCAAATCAACGCAGTAGTCCCTTGTGCCATAGCACGATATTCAGCCTCAGCAGAAGAACGGGAAACTACATGTTGCCTTTTGCTTTTCCATAAAATGAGATGTGCACCATAAAATGTGCAAACTACAGAAGTTAAGCGACGATCTGTAAGGAAACCCGTGTAATCTGAGTCAGTATAACAAGCTAACTCTGATCCATCCTGAACCCTATAGAAAAGCCCAAGTCTAAGAGCAGCTTTAAGATAGCGTAGAATCCTCAGAGCTGCCTCTATATGTGACGTGCGGGGAGCGTGCATAAACTGACTAACCACACTAACCGTAAAGCTAATATCAGGGCGAGTATGTGTCAGATAGATCAATCGGCCAACAAAACGCTGATAGGAACTAGGATCAGGAAGAAGATCACCAGACTCTGCATGAAGACGATGATTAGGATCCATCGATGTACTCACCGATCTGCATCTAAGAAGACCAGTGTCACGAAGTAGATCAATGGTATACTTTCGCTGAGAGATGAAGATACCCTGCGAGAGCGAGCTATCAATCCCTAGAAAGTAACTAAGGGGACCAAGGTCCTTTACTTCGAAGGCTGCCTGAAGGATAGTCTTGACAGCAGTAATCCTAGTAGCATCATCTTTTGTAACTCTGTAAGAATAATATCATCAACATACACCAGAACAATAGCACGTCGACTATCTGCAGTGGTCTTGATGAAGCACGTCGGATCAGCGTGACATCGAGTGAATCCGTTTTGAAGAAGCACAGTACTAAAGCGCTCAAACCAAGGTCGGGGAGACTGCTTCAAGCTATAGAGAGACTTGAGCAAACGACAAACCTTGTCCGAATTCTCCCTCTGAAGACGATACCCGGGAGGGGGATCAATATAAATCTCCTTGTCCAGGTGACCATAGAGAAACACATTCTTCATATCAAGTTGATGTAGAGGCCAAAAGTGGCTAGCAGCAAGAGAGAGAAGCTATGAAGCACCGACACTCTCGAGACCTCAATGTGTCCGTGTCCGACACGTGTCGGACACCGACACTCTCCGACACGTGTCAGACACACCAAAAAACGTGTCTTCTATGAAGAAAGGTTGTTCGACACGTGTCGGAGCGTGTCAGATGCGTGTTGGAGCGTGTCGGATATTACCGGAGAGGTTTTTTCTCATTTGAAGATGTTGGGTTCTTGAGATTGCGAATCTTTTCATCAATGAGCCAAATATGGAGGCCGTGGTCTTCACGTCGATGGTGATGATGTGGTAACACTTGACGTTGGCCTTGATGGATGATGATTTTATGCGTGTTTTATTTGTTTTTTTTTTGTGTTTTGAAAGTTTGAAACTATACATTTGAATCATTTATGATGTTTGTTGGAGACTTTTTTAGTTAACTATTAGCATTATGTTTGATTAGAAATCATAATATAAAACTTGTTATATATATATATATATATATATATATATATATAATTCGGTGTGTCCCCTAACGTGTTCGTGTCCTGGTTTTTTGAAAAATATCGTGTCTGCGTGTCTGTGTCGTGTTCGTGTCCCATGTCTGTGTCCATGCTTCTTAGAAGAGAAGTAAACGAACACTGGTTAGCTTGGCAACAGGCGCAAAGGTAGCACCAAACTCATCAGCAGTTTGGGTGAAACCATGAGCAACCAGTTGTGCTTTATAGCGATCAAGAGATCCATCAGCACGATACTTTACAGTGTAGACCCACTTACAACCAACAGTACGCTTTCCAGAGGGCAGAGGGACTACCAACCAAGTGTGAGTCTGATGCAAGGCAGACATCTCAGCATCCATAGCTTTGACCCATTCCGGGTCACGAAGCGCCTCAGTAGTAGAACGGGGAATACGAATGGAATCAGTAGCAGTAAGGTACGTATGATATGCAGTGGAAAGACCCTGATAAGAGACAACACTAGCCAAAGGGTGATCAGTAACACAAGAACGCTTCCCTTGCAAAGAACAATAGGCAAGTCATCAGAAGCAGTAGGAGGAACGAAAGTGGAGGAAGGCATACCTGACTCTGGAGGAGGCTCTGGCACAGGGAGAGAAGGCTGGACAACCGAAGGCGGACGCGATCGCCGGTGATATGTCTGTGTCATAGGCGGGCGAGAAGGCAACATACTCGGGATAGGAAAGACATGCATCGGCTGAGCAACAGTAGATGGCACAGGGGTAGACAACAAGGTACGTGAAGACAACATCCGAAAATAGGATGCATCCTCATGAAAGGTGACATCCATAGAATGGTAAATCCGACGCGAAGTGGGCTCAAGGCAACGATATCCTTTGGCACTAGAAGATTAACCAAGAAAGACACACTAAATAGACTTGTTGTCAAGTTTGGACCGAGAAGGACTCTGGTCCTGGACAAAACACACACAACCAAAGACACGCAGCGGAATAGGAAAGAGAGGCTGATCAGGATGAAGAACCTGGAAGGGGGGGGGGGCGCTCATTATGGGAACGGGATGGAGTGCGGTTGATTAAATAAGTGGCAGTGAGAAGAGCAGAACTCCAAAAAGATTTTGGAACCGACATCCCACGAAAAACACACCTAACAATATTCAACAAATGATGATTCTTTCACTCGGCCACACCATTCTGCTCAGGTGTATAAGGACAGGAAAATTGATGAAGGGTACCTTGGTCGGCAAGAAAAGAAGTAAAAGAACGAGAAGTATATTCACCACCATTATCAGATCGAAGAACACGAACACGAGCACCATACTGAGTTAGTATCATAGCAGAGAACTGACAATACATGGCAAACACATCAGACTTGCGTTTCATAAGATAAACCCAACAACAACGAGAAAAATCATCAATAAAGATAACATAGTAACAAAAACCATCATAAGAATGAACCAATGCAAAAGAAGCAGATGATCGACTAGTAGAAGAAGAATAAGAACTACGTGTGTGCTTACAAAGTTCGCACACATCACAACGAAAAAAAGAACTAAAAGAGAATTCAAGGCAGACATGTGCCATAGTTTGAGGACTAGCATGACCAAAACGAGCATGCCATAGAACACTAGTCGGAGAAAAAGAGAAGCGAGCAGGAGAGGCAGCAGCAGCATCAACAGGTGGGTGAATAGGCAGACGATCGAGCACGTACAGCTCATCCTTCTCATAGCCCGTGCCAAAAATCCTCCTCGAAGTCAACACAACTACCAGGAAAAAATGTCACAGAAAAATGCAAAGAACGAGTTAAACGACTAACAGACAGTAGATTAAGGGCCAATTTAGGAACATGCAAAACAGAGTCGAGACAAATAGAAGAAGAAAGAGGAACAATACTCTTGCGGAGGATAGGAGTTATAGATCCATCAACAAGGTGCACGTTCCACTGACGATAAGACTCAATATGGGAAGGAGACCTAGATCACCAGTCATATGATCAGTGGCCCCAGAGTCGATGATCTAGGGAGAAGGATCAGGATCAACCGCTGAAACTTGGAAAGCGAACGGAGTACCTGAGGAAGCAGTGGATGCTGAGGGCTGAGAAGGCTGAGAAGTCTGTAGATGCTGAAGCTGGCTCATCAGATGCTGCACCTGGGACATCACCTGGCTCAAATCCGAAACGCCTAGAGACGGAGAAGGTTGAACCGACGGGCTAGAGAGATCGGTAGCCGCAACAGTCGGTGAGCGAGGAGAAGGTGCGGAGGAAGTACGCAGATGTGGGTACAGCTGGAAGCATTGAGCACCAGCGAAAAACGCGACGAGCATCAGAGAGGGGGACCTGCAAGGGTCTGCGAGGTGACGGCAGAAGGGGCCAGCGGGGTTGGGAGAGCCTGCAGGGGGGGCGAAGGGGACCCCGGGGTCAGAAAGTTCGACAGGGGGGGCGAAGGGGACCAGCGGGGTCGAAAGGCCCTGTAGGGGGGGGGGGGGGGCGGAGAGGATCGGTGAAGGCGTGAGAGAGTGCAGGAGGGGCGGAGGGGTCCTGCGGGAGTGCAGGAGGTGCGACGGGTCGAGAGAGACGGCGGGGGGGTTGGAGGTGTCCTGCGAGGGGGGCGGAGGGGACCAGTGGGGTTGGGAGATCCGGCAGGGGAGGCGGAGGAGACCGGCAGGGTCGTAAGATCCTGCAAGGAGGGGCAGAGACGGCTGGTGCGAGGGGGGGGGGGGGGGGGGGGGGGAGGGGACCGACGGGGTTGGGATGCCCTGCGGGAGGGTCGGAGGTGCCCTGCAGGGTGGTCGGGAAGAGGGAGGGGAGACAGCCGGCTCTGATACCAAATTGCAGAGCCAACTCAAACCGGGTTAGGGTTTTCATAACCCTAACCTCTATTTATATTAATAAAGGAAATGTAGGAATTACAATTAAGTCCGTAGACTTATACTAATTGGTAAAAAGGATAAAATCTCCTATACTTTCCATGTATAAACCCATACGACGGATTGAAAAATACACAAGCACATGACGCAGCAAACATGCATGTATTAAATGTATAAATAAGATAAAGTAGGCTTTTGCAGTGGAAGAATTTATTTGTTAGCATTTACTTTAGTCTCCAGTGTCTGTAATGGCTCTTGTATCTCAAGGGTGATTCATCAGTTGGGATTTAAATTTTAACCATGATGTAGGCCATTAAGGATGTAACTGCGTAAACAATCATAATAGTTTCACCAGGTGAATCTGATGTTTAACTGCAGTTGTTACCCTAATGGTATCAGTAACTTTACATATGGGTATCAAATTTATTATTCCCTATCATGTATGATGCGGAAGATGGTAACCTCTGTTACTGTTGCAGATCTGATGCATAAATATACTCTGGATGGCGGACACACTTTCTCTAATTCCCTTTTTCAGACAGGCTCTGGTAAAACTGTTAATATAACTTCTGCTGGTCTTTTCAGAGCTACCACTCTGTTGGGTTTGGAGGGAAATTGCAATCTTTCTACCTCAAAATGTTCTGAGGATCTAATGGATCAGTTGGATATGAACACAAGAAATAAATTGGGAAATACACATGGCATGGCCAAAGGGAGTGTCAACCATGGAACCACTGAAAAATCTTGTGTTGACCTTATGGATGTTCAATCGGTTCAAAGAAACTCACACAATTGCTCCAGGGATTTTCATTCATCAGGCAACCACACATTTAAAGATGCACTTCAAAATCCTGTGGCATCTGAATTGCGTGCTGATTGTCCCCAGTCTCCAATCAAGTTCCACACTGCACATGGAAGATCGATATCAATTTCTAGTGATGCATTACAGCGTGCAAGGAACCTTCTTGGTGACTCAGACTTGGGAGTTCTACATAATGCTGTAAAAACTGAGAAACCACTATCCACAATGCTTAAAGATGAAAATAATTTTGTCGAGGCTTCTTGGAACAAAGAAAATATTTCTTCTGCTCACCAAAATGTGAGGAGTAAACATGGAACAAAGGTCCTACCTCGCACCACAACATTTTTCAACACAAAGCAGCCGTCTTCTCTTGGTGGTACAAATGCCAAGTGCCTCATGTTGAATCCAGTGAATGCCAATGGTCTTTTATCGGATGCAATTCATCGCTCAAATGACAGCATTGCTCATATGCAAAAGCCTTCAAATAAAGATTTTTATGTAACTCATTCTACAGTCAATAGATTAGGAATGATTCCAGAACACGGTTCATCAGGTGGTCCACTGGTCGAAATCTCCAACAACATTGGTGTCGATTCTGTAAACATGTACCAGCTTCCCAGTGAAAAGAAAAGACATGGAAGGAAAAGCTCCATCTCTCCTTTCAAAAGGCCACGAAATTCTAGGTCTGTTAAATTTTTTTTTCATCTGTTGCATTTATCTCTGATTCTCTGCTTCATACTTCTAAAGTGATCTTGCTAGCTCTCATTCAGGTTCAGCACTCCTTTAAACAGCAGCATCTCTTACTTGGCTACTGGTAAAAGAGTGGAAATGTAGTTTAAATTGCACTGTTTTCAGGACTTACTACATTTCGACAATTTATTTACGGACATGTTTTGTAGGTTCATCTATGGCATCAACATCAGAAAATCTTGGTTGCAGAGCTAGGGTGTCCACGCGTTATCCATTTTTATTCAAAAGAACGGGTCTTAAGGATTTTTTTGGTGCCCCCCCAAGTCATCATAACCTGGTATTTTTGATGCCGTGACTTGCAGTTCACTTTTATATATGATGAATCTTCGTTTATCGACAGACTGACTGATGTAGTTATGATACCTATGAATTCAGTTTGGGCATCTACCAGATGACGTGAAACACATGAATGCAGATAATGCTGATAAGTATAGATTTAATGATGCCTCTGGTATTGATGGGATTGGACCAGAAGCCTTTCAGAATATGTTGCGTCAAGCTGGCGCTTCTTTGTTACACGCAACTAAGGAGTAAGACCTGCTAGTCTTTTTAAAGTTGTCTATTATTATAACTCCATGGCTATGATTTGACATAAACGTGTATTTGTTTGATATATAATGGTTTTTTCGGTTTACTAAAAAAAGTTATATCAATAACTAGCAAGCCCTTAAATTATTAGGGGTTGGGTTGTTTACTGTTTCAGTCCAACATTCTTAACTCGGTCCCTCTTCTCTTTCAAACATCTCTACCATATCTCAACTACTTATCAAAGTAACAAGGCTACCTGAACTCTGCATCTTCAGTAGCAGTTTGAGATGAAGGACCTTGGTCCTCTTAGCTACTTTCTTGGTATTGAGGTCGCCTACTTGTCCATAGGTTACCTGATCTCTAGCAGAAGTACACATCCGATCTGCTCTACTGTGCCATGCTCTCTGACACATGAATTGCACTTACTCCAGTAGAGCTCCATGTGAAACTTCGTCCTACCTCGATATCGTCAGCTGGTTGAAGGGTTACACTCTTAGTCAGTATGTCAGTGCTCCCCACTCTGTCCACTATGTAGTCTCATGTGTGTTTTCTGGTACATTCGAGGAACCATCACTCATTCCCTCTTGATGCCTTCTACCTCTTCTTTAGAGCTTCGTGCCTTTACTGATGTTGATTGGGCTGGAGATCCCACACACTATCGGTCGATCATTGGGTTTTGCATCTTTTCTGAAGACTTTCCTATCTCTTTGCAGAGCAAGAAACATGCTGTTGTCTCCCGCTCCAGCACTGAGGCTGAGTACCGTGCTATGACTGACACTTCCGTTGAGATTGTTTGGCTTCGATGTCTACTTCGTGACTTGGGCGTTGAGTCTATCTCTCGTACTTCTCTTCACTATGACAATTGGAGTACTCTCCAGATAGCTAGCAACTCGGTCTTTCATGAGTGAATAAAGTACATAGAGATCGATTGTCCTTTTGTCCATCAACACTATCTTCCAGGCACCATCACACTGTCTCATGTGCCCTCAGAGGATCAAAGTTCAGACTTGGTCACCAAGTCACATACAATCCATCACTCCTTGTATCCGGTAGACAAACTTCTCGATTCATGATCCACCATGAGTTTGAGGGGCTCACCATGTTGCTGACTACAATCACCTCCTTGTTATATAGTTGGGCCTAGTGCCCTGATAGAGAGAGGTTCATTTGCTTTATTACCAACAACAATAAGTACTTGATATGTCAACCTTCTTCCATCAGTAAATTTGAGATTTTAGTAAATCAAAATATGTGTGACTATTCCTCGTATTGGAGCCAAAAAGTCAACTCACAATTTAGGGGTTTATTATTTTAAATGAAATAATAGACTGCCTGAATTCTGAGTCAACATCACTTAGTAACCCATGACCAATAAAAAATAAAGCTACATTAATAAAAAAATAACATAGCTATTAACCACCAAGCATAAAGTATAAACTTTGGAGCAACATAACTTCACAACATCGAATTTCTTATTCAATTTACAAAATACAAAGATATACCTTGAAAGTCAAAACCGCTTAATACTAAGTGTCAATTATCTATCAACCCTAGACATATGAAGCGTAATTAGTGTTCAAGAACATTTAACCATTGAAAACTATTAACATTGCTCTTTTTAGTCACATCTGAAATGTAATTAGTGATCATTAATCAATAACAAATAACAATTATGATGGGGACATCCCAGTGCGCACCCCACCTGACCTCCGGGTCTACCAACGACGCGGGCAGAGGATAGCGACACCCCTATCGTTGGGGCTCAATGATTAGCCGATTAGCGCATTTTGTGTCTTCTCTCTCTCTCTCTCTCTCTTTCCCCCCCCCCCCCCCCCCCCCCCTTCTCTCTCTCTGGTTCTCTATGTGGCCGTGACCCATGCGACATGCCCGGCCTCCCCCTACCCTCTCCCTCTTTCTTTCTCTCGCTTCCTTTGGTTCTTTGTGTGGCCATGACCTGCGCTCGGCATCCCCTCCACAAGCCGTCGTCACCAGGTTTGCTCAACTGCAGTGTCAAAGCCTCACAACCTGTCGACCTGCCGTCCACCCCGACATCCAACCCGGGGCTGTCAGGCCGACGCTGATCCCCTTGCGGTCAACGGATTTGTGCATGGGTTTGCTCGTGTTCGTATTCACGCGCCGTTGACACTGACGGTTCCCTTCCGACACATATAGGCCTTGTTCAAAGACATCCTTTCTTACACCGCAGGATCATCTACAAACCAGGTTTTATTGTTCCACCCTTCTTGGTGACCAAAGGCAAAACCATCATTATAAATTTAATTCGGCTTGCCCATCATTAACATGAAACATAGAGCCTGCTCTTGATTGCAACAACTATTGGCGATCTCTGAAAAATTCATCTTTTCATAGTAGCCCCACATCAAATTGTATATTAGCTTTGCTATGCTTCATACTTATTACTATCCAAATTTCTTAATCAATTTACAACTATACCTCATATATAACAAGTTAGGGCTGGGACTTGGGCGGGTTGAAGGGTCTGCCCATGCCCAACCCGACTTGCACAAACCTTTGCCCGTTTTGCCCGTAGAACCCGGGGAACCCGGGGAAGCTCAACCCGTGCTTGTCCATTCTAGTTCCTCGGGTTGCTCGGGTTGCCCAATTTGCAAAATAATAAGCGAGTTGGGCAGGTTGCCCAATTAGAAATGCTTGTGCACATAAATAGATGGGAAAAAAATCCAACAGATTTTTGAATTGAATAAAAAAAATCTTTGATTTGCATAACAAAAACATAAAGTCCAACCCATATCCTCACATATTTCAAAGGAATTCTTATCATTCAACATCAAATAGGCAGTCTTTGATTTCCATAAAAAAAGAACTATCAAAGGATTCAACCTTAGTGTGTCACTTCCTCGGGTTCCTCGGGTTGGGAAGATCGGTGCCCAAACCCGTCCAAATTGAAATCGGGTTGAACTTTTTTTGTCCAAACCCGTCCAAGTTTTTAACCAACTTTGCCCATGTTTGTCCATTGTTCGGGTTGGGCGGGTCGGGCTCGGGTCAGACCGCCCTAGTCCCACCCCTATAACAAGTTGGAACCCTATATCTTATAAATACTAAAAAATTATTTGCATGATTTAAAATTAAGTTTGGTGGCAACCACTGTCACATCCCGTATTTTGGACCCACTTGGAAAAATAAGAAATGAGCGAAGTCGATTCAAACTACAGAATGTGAGGGGATTTTTCTTAGGAAGATAACAATAATACCATGCAAGGAAAAGGAAAAACATCGAACAAAAAATCTTATTCCAACTTGGAAGTTCAGAGTTTACATTAATGGTCCAAACTAACAAAGAAAATAAGTGAACGAAGTAAAGGAACTAGCCACTGCTAGCTACTGCATGCACTCCGAAGGAAGACGACACCTGCTCTGACTTTGCTACACTGCTACTGGAATACTCGCCTCCTACTGATTACCTGCCCCGTTGAACACTGGTGGGCGTCAAAAGAGTGACAAAACCACTATAATAAAAGTTAGTAATGCATTTTATTTCTTGCCGAAGTAACCAAGAAAAGCAAATATACTTCAGCTTTTCGATATACAAGTGAGGGCAATACTAGCAAGGTAATCATTTTTTTAAAATAAAGGAGAGAGTTCCCGATTGAACTATTAAAAGGAGGAGCATTGATAAAGCACAACCTTTGATTTCTATTATCAATATTCAATCCAAGGTCTGTACTATTTGCAAAGTTTTATAGGCAAGTAGTCAAGTTATAGAATTCTGTATGCTAGGGTGCGTTCTCACCTTCCAACAGTCGTGCCATTATGGCAACGCTTGCAATAACTTAATACATATTAATTTTAATTTAACTTAATTTAGTTTAAGTGGACCTAGAGAACATGGAGAGAGAGAGAGAGAGAGAGAGAGAGAGAGAGAGAGAGAGAGAGAGAGAGAGAGAGAGAGAGAGAGAGAGAGGTGGGGGGGAGAGACTGGGAGAGAAAAGAACATGTATGATATGGCCACTGCCAGCTTTTTCCGTCTTTCACAGAGGAGCTCCAGGCTCATCTTGCTTCCTTCGGAAATCCTAAGATTCCGCAGGACGACTTGCCAGTTTTAATATTTAACATATTAAGATAAATGATATATATATATATATATATATATATATATATATATATATATATATATATATATATATAGGTCCCCTATGGTGCGCACCTTTGGTGCGATCCGAGCACTGTGGGCCGCCCGATTTAATTTGTTTGGCTTTGATGCATTGTTTGGGCGGTGTATACAACACACTCAGGCCAGAAAACCCACATGTTGCTGTGCTTTACTGCATATGTTGCAGTCCTTCCAGTGCATATGTTGCCCTACATGGGCTGACCAGTGTAGGCATGCTAACATCACATGTTGTTGTGCTCCATGAAGGGCGTTGCGCTACTTCTAGTGCATATGTTTCTGGTCTGGGTCGCAGGGACTGGATCACACCTTTGGTGAGCACTTGAGGGTTTTTTTTTATATATATATATATATATTATAGGGCTTTAGTTTTTTATTTTGCATGGGGTCTTAGGCTATTTAAGTGAATGGTGTCTTCCTTTTCATATGGGCTTAGGTGGTTTTGGAATTTGGATTTTGGGGTCTTTTTTTTCATATTTGGCCTTAGGTGACCATCTTAATGGCCTTATTGTCTAGCTGGACCTACATGTCAGCGACCCTTACACCTTCGGAAAATTCCAAGTGGTTCCTTGGACAATGGGCAACCATCTTAAATTATTCTTTAAGTTGTTATTAGATGCATTTTAAGTTTTTCAACGGGTGGGAGTCCCACGGTCCTTCACCAAGTAACTGCAAGGCCTGCACATTCCCCACTGCTACTGGCCCAAGTCTTATTCATTAATATGCCCAAGCCTCTCAAGACAGGCAATAATATTGGGTACTAGTACATGTGTAACTAGCTAAGAAAGCTATTAACCCCAAATTCAACTAACAACTATTTGCATTTCTATTTTCCAAATATATCAAATTATTTAATTTAGCAAGGAAGGTTTTTCGAGTGTGGATTAACATTTCGGTTAGATTAAAAGTATAATAATTCAACAATTCATGCCGACGAATCCTACCGCATCATGTGATGATGAGTCCACCATCACCATACGATGGCTGGCTCAAAGGCCATATGCAATAGGCTCATCGCCTCATGCATGCAAGTTGGTTTCCTAGCCATAGCTAAGGTGTATGGGTAAACAATTTTGTTGTCAAATCTACAACTAGAGTGTATGGTAAGTGAGCAACCCAAAACTATTCATGTGCACTACACTACATTTTCATAATTGCCAAAAACAAGTGATATGTATAATAGTTCTGAGCAACCTAATTTTTTTTTAATGGACCGAACAACCTTAATACAAATATAATTTTAATCAACAGGTGATAAGTATGAGGTAGTGTGACCTGGCTAAGATGGTTGGTCTGCACTAGGGTTGCTCACCGATTGATCCTGCTACTTGTCACTCCGTACACTGCCTGATATTGTTTCCAATTTACATAAATCAGGATCATCACAAGTAACACCGAAGAATGAATGAGCAATAAAGACTAATTGATAGAGAAAAGAAGAATAGGGAGAGGAAAATAAAGAAAGGAAAAGACAAGATAAACTAGAGAAATAATTAATTTAGGGGAAGGTGTAGATAACAAAGAGAGATTAGAAGTTAAGAGAAAGATTAAGAGAGAGCGAGAGAAGAAAAAATCTAAGACAAGGAGAGAGAGAGAGAGAGAGAGAGAGAGAGAGAGAGAGAGAGAGAGAGAGAGAGAGAGAGAGAGAGAGAGAGAGAGAGAGAGAGAGAGAGACTGCTGGGCATAGATTAACATAATTATTTAAGTTGATCCGAAATACCGGGCGTAACACCTTAATCATAAATGCCAATGATAATTCGTGCTGAAAGACTACCCCATATGTTCCCTCACCTTGTTCTCTAATCTTTCAGTGTTAGTAAAATTTTGCGCAGAAACTATGAGGTTGGAATCCTTCCCTTGGTAGAATCCTCAATTGAAGGAATTTGGGTTCTTGACTACTACAAAATATACTGGGAGGGGTACTCCTTTTATCTTTAAATCTGAAAATATACAGGTCAATACAATTAGTTAAATGTTTTAACTTTTAAAGATAAAAGCTCCACAAACAAATTACCATAGTAAATACCTCATCTACCTCAGCTCGAATAGAATTTTGGTTGGTTTTGACCAAACCTTTCCTAAACCTACCGATCCTATGATCCGACCCTCAGTCATGGTTTCGCGGGTTTTTCGGACTTGGTTGCAGCTGAAACCGATCCTGTTTCATAACGATTTCGGGTGAAACCTCAAACCTTGCTCAGTTATTTGCACTCCTGAAATGCCAAGATGGAAGCCACGGCACTTGAATCTTGGTATGAAAATCATACCATCCAAGCTGATTTACCTTTGTTCTTTGCATACACAATAAATCAGCATTCACCTAGTCCTAGAGCCAAATTGAGTTGCATTAGCCGATTCAAGTTATGTTCCTGCTATGCTAATTTTCTTTTCTCATTTTATGGTTCTTCTGTTGAGCAAAAAACGAGTGGAAATCTATGTCTTTATTGTGCATAAGTTACAGCAATTTTGCAACTGATCACAATTAAATACTCCTTTGAATTCTTATTAATTGAGCTAGATATCACAATTTGGGGTTATATATTTGTCCTTAGATGGGTCGCAAATCACCACAAGTGGATAGTTTGGAAACTTGCAAGTTATGAGAGATGTTATCCAGCTCAGGCTCGTGGCACGTATTTAACAGTTCCTAACGTGCTTGAAGAATTAAAATACAGGTGAAATGACTCACTATCTCATATATTTTTTTGAATATGAGGTTTAGGTATAATGGCTGCACTGTTTTTGAATGCTAGATATGAGAAGGAGTTCAACTATGGACATAGATCAGCGATCAAAAGAATTCTAGATGGCGATGCATCGCCAGCTTCCATGATGGTTCTGTGTGTTTCCGCAATCCGTACTTATTCTAATCCAAAGATTGGTAATATGGATAATTCAACCAATCTTTATGAAAATAGCAAGAAGCTTAGTAGCTCAACTGAGGTTGAAAGTTATGATGCTGCAAAAATAGAATTAACTGATGGGTGGTAAGTTAATGCCGTCCCTCATTCTTATCAAATGGATATGCAACATTATTGAGGAGGTTGAAACTCCTGCTAGTTAGCAGGTATTCACTGGATGCCTTTTTAGATGTATCACTGTCAAAGCAACTAGCTGCTGGAAAGCTATTTCTTGGACAGAAGCTTCGGGTACTATGTGCTCTTGTCGTTGCTTGAGATCACTGTGTCCTTGCCTGGTATATTTCAGCAATTATATCAGTACCTGATTATATTTTGCAGATCTGGGGAGCTGGTTTATGTGGTTGGGTTGGACCTGTTTCATCCCTTGAGGTTCATTCCGTCTTCATTTGTTGAATCTGAGAGCGGGATATGGGCCCTGCATTCTATCTTAATGACATGTGCTTTTCAGGCATCGAAAGTGGTTGGTTTACTGTTACATATAAATGGGACGTATCGAGCGCATTGGGCTGATTCGTTGGGCTTCTGTATGCTGCTATGCTGATCTTGAAACTTGTTTTTGTGTATAATTTATAAAGTGCTATTTATGTTACTTTTGTACACATATTTCCAGGTAAAGATCTTGGAGCGCCATTGGCTTTTAGATGCATCAATGGTGGTGGGGGAAAAGTTCCAAGGACATTGGTTGGGGTGACACGGATTTATCCCATACTGTATAAGGAGAGGTGAGACTTGCATCCTACTTCAATTGTTTGCATGATATCTATGCCTTTCCTGAGTACTGAAAACTAATCATTGTGTAATTCAGGTTTTCTAATGGCGGGTCTATCGTGAGATCAGAAAGGATGGAAAAGAAAGCACTTCAGCTATACAATCAGAGGTAATTTGTTTTTGCTATTTGCAGACCACATAGATCAGTTAACTGGTTCTTGTATATGGTGAAGATTGGAGATTCGTATTTCTCAGCTCATTTTTCTTTCCTCCTTTCTTGTTTACTGGAGGCTCACCATATACCCATTCAAGTGAAATGGCTTTCTTGGATTATTTATGGTAAAAAATTTACGAAACCACAATATAGAACCACCGTAGGATCTTTTGTGGACCTTTTACCAATCTATTAAACATACTCCTAGCCACATATGTTGGTTTGATACATCTGATTGCTTATTCTTGAACAGTAGCACTGAGAATTAACAGAGGGGTCATAACTTATGGTATCAAAATGTTTTTAACCAACCATCAATCTGTTTGTGTTTTGCAGTCCAGATTCCAATTTCCATTATCTAGACTACTTGAAGTGGCAAATCACTAAATATTGATCTTCCTTTGATCACATTCAGTTTTTGCAGTAAGTAGTTGTAGCCTTAGTTGGGTGTGGTTGTAGAAATGTCCGAGTTGTGTATGTACTATATTTAAGATCCGGGAGGACCCTAAAGTGGTTTATATGAAGCTATTTTAATATTTAGATAAAATGCACTTATAGTTATAGGCGGCTGTATTTTTCCTTTCTTAGTAATTTGTGGCTTTATCTTAGCAAACAAATGATGCATAGCTTCTATACATGATAATAGTACTTCAATGGAATGGAACCAACATTATTTTTGAAGAGGACAAATAAATGATCCTTGATGAGATGTTGAAAGCATTGGCAAGTTGGAGTGTGATCCCAGTAGGTGTGGTACCACAGCATGAAGACCCGGTCTACTGACTTCATACTTCAATTTGGGAGATTCTCTGTCGATAGGCTCCAATGAAAGGGAATGTCTCCCTCCTTACCTTTCGGATGATAAAGCTGGTCAAAGTTATTTTCCTCATTGGGGTGCCTATCATCTGATTGTGACGGTTAATTACTTGCTGAACTCATAATGTGATGAACATCATGACAGCTTGCTTGCGTTCCCTCTTTAATGTAACCTATAGTAATAATACAAATTCTGTACTGGTTGTAAGTTAAATATATCTACCGAATATGTTGTTAATTGAATCCGCTTTACCAACAATAACACTTATGTTCTTTATCAGGCGATCTAACATTGCAGAGGATATCATTTCTGAGCAACAAGATACTTCTCTAAATGGCACAGATAATGAAGAAGGTGCAAGAATCTTTAAGATCCTTGAAAATGCTGCAGAGCCTGAAATGATTATGGCAGATATGAGTTCAGAGCAACTGATTTCTTTTTCAACATATCAGGCGAAGCAACAGGTGGGTTTTTGAGAATCTTGCTCTTCTTTGATCTTATCTGGAAAAAAAAAATTGAGTGCAAGACTTGTTGAACTTCAGGAAATTAGACAATGTGATATACAAAAGAAGATTGAGAAATCTTTGGAAGATGCAGGCCTTAGTTCGAGGGAGGTCACCCCCTTTATGAGAGTGAGGGTGGTGGGGTTAACCTCTAAAGGGTCATGCAAAAAGGGCCGCCCTAGGGAGGGCTTAATAACAATTTGGAACCCCTCTGAGAAGCAGGTAAGGATATAGGATTATGCTTCCTTGTCCTCTCTTCATGGTTCTTTTTGTTTTCTCTATTTTTGGAAAGTTGAGCTGAATCTTTAGAAATATAAGAATGCTGCGGGATGAAAAGTTATTTAGGAGGCGACATAGTATCTTCTCAATTCATTCAACTTTTTAAATTTGCATATGGTTCTTTTTCAAGATGCCTATTTATTTGCATATGTTGTGACAGCATATTTTGTTTCGTGATTATAACTGCAGCATTTTGTTTGATTTGCACTCATTTTGCTACAGAAACTTGATCTGGTGGAAGGCCATATATACCTTGTTGCAGGACTAATGCCACTGAACTTTGGTGCTAATATTATTTACTTACAAGCTAGAGGATCTTCCACAGTATGGAAATCCTTGCCTTCCACGGAAACGGAGAAATTTGAGTAAGCAATGTTTTATTGCGTTTGTTAGCTCAAAATGCTCGCATTAAGTCACACTTGTTTCTTGCAGACCATTCTTCACCCCTCGCAAATCAGTCCTATTGTCAAATTTGGGTGGGGTGCCTCTAGCAAGGTGATTCTGGAGCAATTGCCTGTTGTTTTCCCTTTCCTCTCTTATGCTTTTTTTATAACTGAATCTTGGTTTAAAGTGACCTGGAGGTTTACTTTGCTTACCCATATCAATCTTGTTGCTTGTTTCAGTGAATTTGATATTGCAGCTGTAATTGTACATGTGGGTGATGTTTATATATCTGGTCACCAGAAAAAACAGTGGATTTTCATGACAGATGGATCCAGATGCAGTTCTATGTTACAGTTAGAAGGCCAATATGATTGTCTGCTTGCTGTCAGTTTCTGTTCACCCATGATTGATAGTGATTTGTCTCCAATACTCAGCCAATGCCTTTCAGGAGCAACCGTATGATATACACTATCTGTTATAAGCATCATATATCTGTTCTTTCTTTATAGAGAAAATATGTTAGAAATTATTCTTCATACTTCTTGTTCCTTAGTGTCATTTTGTTTGACATTAATGGACATATTCTTCCTCCATAGGTTGGCTTCTGTAATCTTGTTAAGCGAGCTAGGGACCAATTGAATCAGCTTTGGGTAGCCGAGGCAACAGAGAACTCTGCATATTCCTTGAGCTATAACCTCCCTTGTAGTTCTCACCTCAAGGAAGCTGTGGACTCTGCTCAGAAATGGCAAAAAGAATCTTTTTCGGTGAGAAAATTAAATTTTCATATAACGATGATAATTTTGAAGGTGCTCTGTTTTATGAAATTTCGTTTTGCCTTCCTTTTTTGATTTTATGCAGACCATTCAGATGCTTAGGGAGAGGGCTTTATGTATTATTGGTGGTGATGGAAGTTAGGCTTTAAAAATAGATTAGTTATGCATTCTAAGAGGTAAGGAACTTGTTCACATCTTTCTGTCAGTTAGTGAATTTTCAATTACCATAATAATACAAATCTGCCTATCCATTCTTGCTTCAAATTGATTCAATTTTGCCAGGGTTAGCAATAGTTTCATGCTTTCATCTTTCTTTTACTTCGAACCAGAATGCCATTAATTATACCATATACGTTGTACCCATGTTACCAAGTTGGCCGTTTAAAAAAAAAAACGCATTTAAAACGCAACTTATTGTTGTGGCGTTTACTACATGATTTTTTTCCGATTTTTTGAACAAGTCGTGATTCTTTCAAAATATCATGACTTTGCGTTTTAATCCCGATTTACACATTTTAATCTCGATTAATTATGTTTTAATCCCGTTGTATACAGCTCAAAAAATTTAGTAGAACATCTTTATATATTTTTAAAAAACTTCTACCATTTTTTTCCTCAACTCTTTCTCGCCTTTTCCGATTTTTTTCCGACTCCCGACTTGGTAACTTTGCGTTGTACTAAGGGAGTAAAATAATATACATTTAGAGAGGAGACATTTTGATTCTAGTTCCTTAATTCTTCAGAATGTCGGATCCGAAAAGACCAAGGATTTGGCAAATTTTATTAAGTACTGGTAATTTGTGATCTAAAATGGATATTTATGTTTATTTGGAAATATATATTGCATAAGGATGCTGTCTTCTTGTGAAAATTGCGTGTACGCACACATAGATGTTGGTGAAATTGAATTCACCATTGAATGGTGAAATCATTTTTTAAAGAAGACACGTGTCCATCTTTTTGTATATAAAACTGTTTATAAAAACCATCTTTATTAATGCTACCATGTGGACTTGTAAGGAGCAAATAGGTGGACATGTGGCATGACTAAAACGTTGTTTCACCATTCTACGATGAGCTCTCTTATGTGGTTCCGATCGGATACGAAACCCTCTTATATGAGAAACCCAGCTATATGTGAAATCCTGTATGAGCCTCCTGTAATCTGACGGTCTGCATTTATTAGGATTCATTCGTTGAAGCTGTCGCAATCGTGTTCTTGTTTAAATGCACCCAAGAATGAAGACCCAAAATATTATAGTTTTCACCTTGGTACCTTGCCTTTAATCAGTTGTTCTCATTTATCTTTCTATTTTTTAACCACGTTATTTTCGGTACTTTTTTCAGTTCTGGCCGCCGACACTTTTTGCACACAAGAAAGTGGTGACAGAATTAAGACTCTTTGCTCTCTAGCGGCCAGTGGAAGTTTATTCGATTGACAAATCACTCAATTGGCGCTGGAGCTGAATTTTTGTCGTCGGTTACACCATTGATAATCTTGATGTTGATGCAGAACCGACGCCCAAAACATGCAGAGTTGGACAATGAGCATGTTTTGAGAGAGAGAGAGAGAGAGAGAGAGAGAGAGAAATATTTATGAATCAAAATAATCTCATTTTGCAGTGAGCAGAACTTAACACTGATTAGTGTCCATGCAGTCCTTTACAAGATGCAGACACTTGATATGTAAAAATATGCTTGTTCTTATGTTGATATTGATGCCTTTCAATTTGGACATCAAGAGAAGATGTTATGAAGGTTCATTTCAAGCATCACAAATGTTGGTTTTTTGGAAGACTAGCATTTAACCACTCATATCTAGAGAGAGAGAGAGAGAGAGAGAGAGAGAGAGAGAGAGAGAGAGAGAGAGAGAGAGAGCATTGGGTAATTAAGCTCTAATGAAAGGAACAGATGCATGTAAATCACACTCAGTATGAACACTGCCTCTAAAGATGCATTCTATGAGTGTTCACATGAGAGGCAAAAACTTCTATGTGGTGCAATAGATGCACCTTACAAAGAATTGAAGAGCAACTCATTCCAAACATCAGGCACCCCCGGCAAGCACCAATGTATACAGTCAGCATAGGTCACGGGATTCGACAGCTGCTGCGGGCTTATCGTCTCCCAGAATTTCCGGTAGACCGACGGATGCCCGTCCTTCCGATACTCCGATAGCTGAGTGACGTTGAGGACTGAAACCTTCGCCCCCCAACCCCCGCATCACATCCTTCACCATCCGCATGGTATCGATATCGGACCCACTCCCCCAATAGCCTTCCATTGTGATTGGCGACGTCTCTTGGAAGCAGTTCCCTTCGCTTCCCATATTCCACTCCTTGCTCCTGGAGAAAATTAAACATCAGATAGTCCATAAAGTTCAAAATCCTCTTACCATAACCATGAGTGCCTTTATGGATTCTTTTTTGCCAATTATTCCAAAATATGACTTGGTCTGCTGTCGCCGACAAGCGTTTCATCCTCCCCTTCAACATGGGGTCGACTTTAGGGAAGATTGACAAGAATTTTTTTGACTCTAAGATTGGAATTGAAGCAACTGCAGCTGCATCCCATCGGTTAACCTGTTGTTTTCCTCTCGGGAGGTCACAGGATCAAATCCCGGGTATGTGGGGCGAATAAATAATGTGGTGCACCAGTGGGAAAAAACACGCCTCGGTCTTTGACTCTTTGGCGAGGAAAAAAACTTTGCACTTATGGTTGAAAGATTGGTACCGAAAACATGACCAAGGGAACTTAGCAAGAGAGGGGGATGCAACGAAACCTAAAAGGAGAGAGAGAGAGAGAGAGAGAGAGAGAGAGAGAGAGAGAGAGAGAGAGAGAGAGAGAGAGAGAGAGAGAGAGAGAGAGAGAGAGAGAGAGAGAGAGAGAGAGAGAGAGAGAGTCCCATCGGTTAACCTGTTGTTTTTCTCTCGGGAGGTCACAGGATCAAATCCCGGGTATGTGGGGAGAATAAATAATGTGGTGCACCAGTGGGAAAAACAAGCCTTGGTCTTTTGACTCTTTGGCGAGGAAAAAAACTTTGCACTTATGGTTGACAGATTGGTACCGAAAACATAACCAAGGGAACTTAGCAAGAGAGGGGAATGCAAAGAAACCTAAAAGGAGAGAGAGAGAGAGAGAGAGAGAGAGAGAGAGAGAGAGAGAGAGAGAGAGAGAGAGAGAGAGAGAGAGAGAGAGAGAGAGAGAGTTACCTTGTTGCTTGTGGGGTTCAAGCTTAAGCAACAAGGGAGTCATCCTAGGCTAGGAAAGAATCTAGGTGAAGAGGTTATAAAGCAAGATTATTTTTTTTTGAGCAAGGTTATAAGGCAAGATTTGAGATAGGGAATGGAGGTAAGATTCGATTTAGAGGGTTCCATTCATATACTTGGCAATTAGAAGCCTAAGAGACATTATTGATATGATGATTCCTACAAGCCTAGCATTAGCACTCACCAGAGATGGGTAGGTGACATGGTAACAAAGAAGACTCGCTGCGTCAGGGGATTCACACCGGATGCCACCCAATCCGCCCACGTCTCCAGTGCCAGCTTCATGGCATCCAACCCATCGGCCTCCTCACAAACCACGTCATCACTACTCCATCTGCATCAAGAAGAGTAGAGTTGTGATCAGAAATCAATTGCAATGCAGTCTATTTCGAGTGAGCTAATCTTTGAATCATACTTACAATAATTTTATTTTTGGGCCGCTTCGCCACCATAAATACGAATTAAAAACCAATATATCCACATTCTCCCATTGAGATGCATGCTTAGAAACCGAATCTGGCCGGATGATCCTATTGTCTAATCTGTGGTTCACCGGATCATCGGAATTCGATTCTACGATGAGCGGAGCCCAGTAAAACTCAACCGAAGCGTTATATTCCTGCACAGATCGACAATGTACTGCAATATCTCTAAGTGCCAGAAAAAAATCGAGCCGTTATTAAAAGCATAAAAAAAAATCCGGCTTTACCTCTGCTCTGAAAATAGTCAGAGCGGCATTTGGCGACATGGACTTCTTGCCAGCCGGAATCAGAGATTGCAGAAGGCATACCATGGATATCCACTGCCCTCTGTTAAGTGAATCACCCACAAACATCAGCCTCTTACCTCTCAGCTTCTCCAGCATTTCTGTTCCATTCCACCTTTATAGAATACACAAGAAATAAAGCATCCTGTTATTATTTCCATAAGTTCCATTATTCATGTGCGATAAATACTAAATGGTGATTCCATGAGTGCAATTACCCATCTCATACCATGAAAAATTGGCTAAGTAAACTCTAAATTAGTTTTCAATTTGTTCTGGTTAGATACCCTCACCCCCCAAAACTAGGGTCGCAAGGGGCGGTCCACAGCGGGTATATTAAGCGGCCAATGGATGCCCCCCTTACCGATGTGGGATTAAACAGGTGGACTATCTCAACACCCCCCGCTCACACGGAGCATGCATGGCAAGGCACAATCGGTAAGGACGCACCCGGAGCAGGAAACAGGCTCAGCTTTGATACCATATTAGAACAGCTTATGTCTCCAAAAGGCTAGCCTTTTTGGTGTGGGGAGAGCACAACGAGTTTATTAAGCGGCCTATAGGTGCCCTTACCAATGTGGGACTATTCGTCAACACTTTCCCTCACACGCACAATCGACGGGGGCGCACCCGGAGCGGGAGCAGGAAACGGGCCCAGCTTTGATACCATGTCAGATACCCTCACCCCAAAACTTGGGTCGTAAGAGGAGGTCCACATCGGGTATATTAAGCGGCCAATGGGTGCCCCCCTTACTAATGTGGGACTAAACTGGTGGACTATCTCAATAGTTTTAAAATAAGCAAAGATAAAATTATCAACGAAATAACAAAAAAGGAAAAATTACTACTCAGATAGCCAATTCAGACACGGCTTATTAGTACTTTTGGAAGACGATACCAGTTTAATGTTTCTATGGATATGAAATCATGTTCTCTCCACAAATAATTACAAATAGAACATCGTACCCAACTTAACATATCCATCAGACCCAATGAATATTTTCCATAAGGGGTAATGTAGATGGGAATGACCTTTCACTTCAGCTCTTTGTATTCTTATTTGTGCCACAAAGAGGAATAAAATTACCTATATCAAATCCATGGGTAAGAGTAATATACATGAAAATGGTTGTCTGAGCTAAAATAGTGTAGCCAACAAGGTAAATCTCCATACCCACCAATTGGCTTTTAGATTTCTTGGCAGGCACCTCTTTTACCAAGTTGCCTTGGTCAGATTTTTTACACCAATCTAGAGAGTTGAGGAGGTTGGCAACCAATCGGAAAATTCTTATCAGCTTTCTATGGCGTCTTCTTAATTAGTGTTGTGCCCAATAGTTAACCCCATATCGATGGGATCAGACTTATGATGATAATGATGGTGGATGTGGTAGTGGTTAAAAGTGTATTTGTGGTTATTGTTGATGGACAACTAATTCTAGAGATTTTCTAATGTCCCTAGAAAAATAAATAATCTCACATAAGGAAGAAGCTGGAAAATTAGTTAAAATAGTTTTACCTACTCAATTCTCACTCATTTTTAACAAGATAAGCCATAAACTATAGATTTTCTGTCAATATAATACTAGGACATCCATTCTTTACCACATACGATTAGAAGAGCAAACACCAAATTCCCACTTTCTATGTTATTAAAGAAGCATCTAAGTGAAACTATCAGTCATATAGGGAAATTGAGTTGAAAAAGAGTGTTCTGATCCATTGGCTTACAAGACCGTTGAATAGACATAGTACAAAACTGAGTGAATTACATGAACTCTCCATTTAGTTTGAGTCATTATTATTTTAATCCCCTCATCTAGTTTTCCTAAACATACAACCTGGTAGTTTCAGTGGAATTACTTAAGTTGGTGTCATGAATAGAAATAACCTATTTACTCTTGGCCTACTTAAAGTTACAACCTTTGTTGGGGACAAAGACTCTGGCGATCAAGATCCGATCACTGGGTCTTATGCGGAAGCGTGCCGAGAGGATCAAGGTTGGTGTTTCTAGAGATAACAACCAGAGATGAGAATGCACACACAAGCACAAACAACGAATATATTGGTAATCAAGGATTATGATTTTCACTAATAGAGATTACAATAACCCGACAATGGTTAACCGCTTGTCAGAACCCCTAGCACATGTATTTATATTTTCTACTCTCTATATCAGAAAAATCACACGGCGAAGACAAACCACCAGGAAGTACACCAGAGATTTCTGAACAATACTGAGAGATGAAGCACCGAAGAAGTTGACGAAATAGACACGTCGAGGAGCCCAAAGAAGACCCGAGAAGCAAATAGAGATGCCCACCCGGCGAAGGATCCCTCCTTGGTCTCTCTCTTCTTACTTCCTTCTTCTTCCCTTCTCTCACACATTCTCTTTTCGTAGCCATCGTAGATGATCTCAACGTTCGGCATACAAACCCTAGTGTCACACACCCCTCTTTATAAGAGAGGAGTAGAGTCAACATATGGGAGTGATTTGGCTCGGTTTTCATTCAAGTAACATGTGGATATAAACTAGGTGTTTCCAAACTCATCTGGGACCCAACCCCGCAGGACAGATTGTTTAGTCCATCCTCGATTTGCCCAGATGAATTCCTGGTTGTCTGGATGAATTTGGCAGACTTTTTGTCTTGCCTGTCAGTACCTGATTAACTTAGCAAGCTCCTTTGGGTTAGCTTTTAATAGGCGAAAACCACCTTGGCCTTTTAAAAGCCGACACCATGAAGCCGACATCGTCCTTCGCCACCGTTCTGAAAGTCTTGTAAATATCCAGTTCCATCATTGACGCCACATTTGCACCCACACCAGGCGCCCGATCATCTAGACCGTGATTGACCAAGTCCTTTTTGCCTTTGGACTTGATTGGAATCCTCACTTCATCTTCCTGGCGCTTGAGGATGTTTCACCTGCAGACTTGTTCTTCACCGAACTCTTAGCCTTCGAAACTACCCCCGCAGCGACCAAGTACAAGCCTCCATTATAGATTCCCTCCACGATTAAAGAGTGTCATCCGTAAGCTTCAGGACTACACCTAAACCGGTGGTCTTATACTAGAGAGAATCTAATTTGAAAAGATAAATAGATTTGCTCTCATACTCGAAACATGATGAATGTTTCTGAGTGTCTGATCGATCCCTCAGACAGCCTCAAGTGAATTTTACCAATTCCTCTTGTCAGCAACCTGGAGTCATCGCCGATCGTCATACTACCACCCTCACACCCTACATAACTGCTAAACCACATCCTGTGTGAGCAAACATGATGTGTGGCACCGTTATCAAGAACCCAATCTTGGCTTCTATACTTAGTGACCACCAAGGCTACCTCTTTATCAAAATATACATTGATACTTGATTAGCGTTCTCCTCGGCCTCAGTCGGCCTGGAGCTATTTTCAGAATTTGCTCCATCTTTCCACTTGCACCCACTTCTCAAGTTCTCATACTTCCCACAGTGAATCTTCTTATTCCTCACATCATCCCTCACCACAATAAATCCTTCCACGAGATTTTCGTTAATAACACTTGCTTTCTTCAACCACAATTCGTTTGAAAGAAGTGCAACCCGCAACATCCTGCTCCTTAATGACGGTTACGGTTTTTTCGTAGATTAACTTAATCCTTGGATGCTCTAACAAAGAGGAAAGCGAATCCAAAAGAAGTAAAGCCTCGTCTTCATGTTCTGCGCAATCTGCATCCTTCATATCCAGTAACATATCCCTAACTTGCACTTGCCATAAGCCAAAGTTGATCTTCCCATCCAACTTTTCTATGCCAAACTTAATGGATGTCCCACTAAACGCCATCTCCGCTCCACCTACTTCGAAACCTTACACCGAACCCAAGGGCTATGATACCACTTGTTGGGGACAAAGGTTCCAACGATCAAGATCCGATCACTGGGTCTTATGTGGAAGCATGCCACGAGGATCGAGGTCGGAGTTTTCGGAGATAATAAGAGAAGAAATGCACACACAAGTACAAACAACGAGAATACGAGCAATCAAGGACTATGATTTTCACTAATAGAGATTACAATAACCCGGCAATGGTTCACCGCTTGTCCGAACCCGCACATGACCCTCTCTCTAAACAATCACACGACGAAGACAAACCACTAAGAAGTACACCAGAGATTTTCGAACAATACTGAGAGATGAATCACCGAAGAAGTTGCCGAAGTACACACTCGAGGAACCCGGAGAAGGCCCAGATGCTCGCCCGGAGAATGACCTTCTTTGTCTCTCTTCTTCCTTCCTTCCTTTTTTTTTCGTTTTCTTCTCCTTCCCTTCTATCTCACGTTCTCTCTTTATGTAGTCGTCGTAGACGATCTCAACGTTTAACACACAAACCCTAGAGCTACACACCCCTCTTTATAAGTAAGGAGTCGTATAGCAATAGGAGTCCACATATGATAGGGATTTGACTCGATCTTCATTCAAGTAACACATTTCCAAACTCATTTGGGACTCTAAACCTGCAGGCCAGACCGCTCAACCTGTTCCCGATTTACCCAGAGGAATTCTTGGTTGCCCAAGCAAATTTGGCAGACTTTGTCTTGCCTGCTAGTACCTAATTAGCCCGGGCAAGCCTGAATTAACCTGAGCGAATTTCTCAGACTACTGCCCTTTGAGTTGGCTTTTAATAGGCCAAAACCCAACAACCTAGACATATAAGGACAAAGACACACATACAAACACACACACACACACACACATATGCGCACGCGCACACACACACATTGAGAGAGAGAGAGAGAGAGAGAGAGAGAGAGAGAGAGAGAGAGAGAGAGAGAGAGAGAGAGAGAGAGAGAGATGGCGTCGGTGGTAGTTAAGTGTAATATACAAGCACTTGTTCGTGGTTCTTATTTATAAACCACTAGTTCTAGAGGTTATCAAATATCCTTGGAAAATCAATATAATAATTCACATAAGAAGCTATAAAACTACCAAGTACTTTCTCTATACACTATTCTAACTTGTCTTTAAAACAACACATAGTGATATATATTTTTTATCAATATAATATTAGAGCATCCATACTTCAGTACATAAGATTAACAATAATTTTTCAAAAACGGATTATTTCATATCATAATAATCCATACTTATAAGTGCTCTCAAAACGGATTATTTCATATCATGCTGTGGACTTGTAAGCGAGCTTATAAGTGAGGTCTTGAGAGCAAGGTTCAAAAACTCAAAACTGAAATAAGTATGGATTAACAATAAGGTGGGTGAGCTTATCGTGCTCTCAAAACTGAGTTTTTGAACCTTGCTCTCAAGAACTCACTTGTAAGCTCACCCACCTCGTTTTGCCTGAGCAATGTGGGACTAAAGAAATGTGTATCAATTCTCTTGAGTGAAGAATACCAATACCCCAAAAAAATACCATTTCATTTTGAAAATATCCCAACAGGCGGCTCTCTAAAAATCTGTTTAGTCTATTGTAACAAATAAAATCTCACATGATATGGTTTCACCTAAAATTATTCCTTTTTTTCATTGTATATTAGAATACCAATATTCAATCTCGTATCATATCTGTGTGAATTACATTCCACTTGAGCAGTCTAAATTGGGACAGGTGTGGATAGGAATAACACATAATCATTTTTAATCTAGCAGAAGAAAGGATAGGGTTTTTAATGAATATGACCAGTAGAATAGATGAAGCCATCATTATGAACATTACCTCTTCAAATTGCAATTGTGAGGCTGCCATCGCCACCGCTGGTAATCCTTATCAGGACGGCCATGCTTCCCACATGCCAGCTGATCAGACATGTACGGGCACCAGGCCTCATCGTACAGTGGATATGAGCTCTTATCGTAGACCCATCTCCCTGAAAACAGATCACACCCCCCTTCCGCCTGGGGCTCAATCAACCGGCCGTGTTCCTTTGCCAGGCTCGACCTACCTTCGTAGCTCTGAGCCGACGCACACGCCTTGGACCATTCAGAAGCACCTAAAGTTCCAAACCATTTCAGCATTGCATCCCAAGATATTACGAAACTACAAAATCAAAAGGATTTGGAAACACTAATGTCTTAGTCCATGTACAATTTAGAAACACCTAAACCCAAAACCAGATTCATCCCAAGAGACCAGAAAAGCAAAGACTGAAAGACTGATTGGTTATACCATGAGACAAACATAAAACCCATCTCAGCATTTCGGCCAAAGAAATCGGAAAAACGGAAGAAATTAACATGGTTCGAAGCATTCAATGAAAAAATCACTATTGGAACCAGAGAAACCAAAAGGGTTTTGGGGCATTGATCGGTAATCAAAAGATCAGTTAGGAACCCATTTCAGGCCAACAAATCAGAAATGCAGAGATTGTCAACGGGTTCTGAAACCCTGATTGGTTGTTCCATGGACCAACCACAAACAGCTATAGAAACCCAATGCCCAAATCAGCATTTAAGCCCGCCGATCAGAAAACCTGAAGGAATCAACAGGTTTCTAAGCATTCAACAAAACCCATTACTGCATTTCAGTCAATGACATCAAAAAAACAAAAAATTATATTCCAGCAATTGTGCACCAAATGGAAGCATACCTATGACCACCTTCTGGGCTTGTGGGGTGGAAGTGTTTGTGGCGAGGTAAGTGGGGAAGGAGGGGTGTGTGGTGTCGGGTTCAGTGAGCTCTTGGAACCTTAGTGTCTTGTGGCTGCCGAGAAGGGATGAGAGCATCAAGAGGGAGAAGAGAGCCAAGAAGAGGGAGAGCTGGGTCTTCCTCCTGCTCCACTTCTGCATTTTTGTGGGAGAGGGGGTGGATGTGGGGGAAGGGGAGAAGGGTTTCTTCTCTCTTTCCCTCTTTTGTGGAGGCAATGATGGAGTTCTATGGTGGTTGGGTGCTTGTTCTGGGAGTATAAAGGAGTGAGTCCTCTGCCAATTATTACAGCCAAACGCCATGAATGTTGGGAGCCGACGAAAGTGGAGCGTTGGGTGCATTTCAGTCAAGAGGTGGTAGGAATGCTTTTTCCGGTTTTCCATTGTTCCGGGTCCGGCTATCTACAGCACAGAGTTTACTGGGCACAGCACATTTTACGGAAAAACCATATCCTACCCCTGCACCATGGATGAGGACAATTTAGACCCAATTGCACCATGGACGCTGCCCACCTCTGCTGATTGCATCCGCCAACCGTATAAAATCCACCGTCGCTGTCACCTCCCTCCTCCTCTTCCTTCCTTCTCTTTCCTCCTCCTCCTCCCCCTCCCTCCTGTACCCAGTCGTTGCAGTCCGAGTCCCTAAACTATGGACTCGGCCATGTGATGTCGAGTGCACGGTTTAGGGACACGGCTAGCAATGACCAAGTGCAGGAGGAGAAAGGAGGAGGGGGGAGGAGGAGGAAGGAAGAAGGAATGAGGAAGAAGGAAGGCATGGGAAGATGAAGAAGGAGGAGGAGGAGGATGCAGTGGTGGCGGTGAATTAGATGGGACCAACGATCAAGGATGGGCGGCGACGGACCGACGACGATATGAACAGTGGGGTTAGGCCGACAGTTCGACGATGATGAACCACATGGCGAGCGGTGGTTTGCACCACACATTATTGGGGGAAGCACAATTGCATGTGCTGCACTTGGCAATCTGTAGCTGCCCCTAGTAATCTGTAGCTACCCCTTGTAATCTTTGTGCTGTAAATAGCAGGACCCCATTATTCCTTAGCTTTCCCCTCTTATGTTTTTTGTTTTGACAGTTATAACCTTCCCTTACCCCACTACATACCCCAGAGCATTTTTGCTACAATAAATTTTCCAAAACGAAATATAAAATATTAATATTATAATAAACAGAGCAAAACTTTATAAATTATAAAAAAAGAAATAGTACGCCATCTTAGACATCTTAGATTGCATTAAATCGTTTATGCCATAATAGATGGCGTAAAGGTGGGATATTAATTCTCAATACCTTAAGTATCCTTAAATTACACCATCTGAAATGGTGTAAATAATTTGAATTATGCTATTTGTCATGGCGTAATGGTTTACGCCATTTGGGATGACGTAAACGATTTATGCCATCATAGATGGCGTAAATCGTCTCTCTCTCTCTCTCTCTCTCGATATATATATATATATATATATATATATATATATATAGAGGAATGCTTAGGTGAGCTATGAGCTACGGAAGGAGAAAATGAGCTACAGATATTTTGACCACCCTAGAAGTTTTGAATTTCGTGAAAATCGGTGGGTGTGTTCTCTAGGGTAACATGATCATCCTCACCAATTTTTAAGGAATTCCAAAACTTCTAGGGTCATCAAATGGTAGAAGCAAAATTAACGGTTACTACGGACGGTAGATAAAGCTTCTACCATTTGATGACCATAGAAGTTTTGGAATTCATTGAAAATTGGTGAGGATGATCATGTTATCCTAGAGAACACACCCACCGATTTCACGAAATTCCAAAACTTCTAGGGTGGTCAAAATATCCGTAGCTCATTTTCTCCTTCCGTAGCTCATAGCTCACCTAAGCATTCCTCTATATATATATATATATATATATATATATATATATATATATATATATATATATATATATATATATATATATAGTAGTGATACATTGCGGCGGGTAACATGCGGGCTTAACGTGCGGCGACCCCCTTCGGGGGTATTTTCAGGATTTTTTTTTTGGGATTAATCACCCACCCTTGGATTGGACACGCAAAAAATTTCAACCCGATCCAAGACTTGTAGGCCGTCCAAATGTGTTGATCTTTTATCGGTCGTTCAATTTTTTTGCCATTTTGATCAACACATTTGGACGACCTATAGGTCTTGGATCGGGCTGAAATTTTTTGTGTGTCCAATCCAAGGGTGGATGATCAATCCCCAAAAAAAAAAAATCCCGAAAATACCCCCGAAGGGGGTGCCGCACGTTAAGCCCGCATGTTACCCGCCGCAATGTATCACTACTCTCTCTCTCTCTCTCTCTCTCTCTCTCTATATATATATATATATATATATATATATATATATATATATATATATATATATATATATATATATATATATATATATATATATATATAGGGGGCTGCTATGCTGCGGCATGCGGTGCGTGCGGCATCCCGCACGCACCGCATGCCGCATTCAAGCAAATCCCTATATATATATATATATAGAGGGGTAATGGAAGCTGAACTCGAGGTCATGATGTAATGATCACCATCTCGCTTACCAAAAAAAAAAAACATCGGCATTAGTTTGATAAATTGCTTTCCCAATCCAACCAAGACGGGTTCAAATCTCCTCCAGTTGCTCGCCCCGGTCGGTGGGCCTGACACACATCACATCTGCGTACAATCTGATGGAGTAGATTCACTTTCAGGTTGCTTGGCAACATGCGGCTATGATGCATACTGGATCCATGATTGGGGCCGATCGACTGGAGGAGATCTGAATTCAACATAGACTCCACAACTCCAAAGGAACCCCATTGGAATGACCAACCCAGAAACCATATGAGAAGTTTCAAACAAAAAAAAGCCATATATATATATATATATATATATATATATATATATATATATATATATATATATATATATAGTAGTGATACATTGCGGCGGGTAACATGCGGGCTTAACGTGCGGCACCCCCTTCGTGGGTATTTTCGGGATTTTTTTTTTGGGGATTGATCACCCACCCTTGGATTGGACACACAAAAAATTTCAGCCCGATCCAAGACCTATAGGCCGTCCAAATGTGTTGATCAAAATGGTGAAAAAATTGAACGACCGATAAAAGATCAACACATTTGGACGGCCTACAAGTCTTGGATCGGGCTGAAATTTTTTGTTGTGTCCAATCCAAGGGTGGGTGATCAATCCCCAAAAAAAAAAATCCCAAAAATACCCCCGAAGGGGGTCGCTGCACGTTAAGCCCGCATGTTACCCGCCGCAATGTATCACTACTCTCTCTCTCTCTCTCTCTCTCTCTCTCTCTCTATATATATATATATATATATATATATATATATATATATATATATATATATATATATATATATATATATATATATATATATATATATATATATATATATATATATATATATGCGGCATGCGGTGCATGCGGCACCGAACCGCAGCCGTCTGATGCAGTGCTGCGTGCATCGCATGCACGCAACGGTGCATCAGACGGCTGTGGTGAGGTGCCGCGCACTTACCGCATTATAGCATTTCTCTCTCTCTCTCTCTCTCTCTCTCTCTCTCTTTCTCTCTCTCTCTCTCTCTCTCTCTCTCTATATATATATATATATATATATATATATATATATATATATATTATATATATATATATATATATATATATATATATATATATATACTAAAATGGAAGCCTTCTCCCGTATTGTGACAAGTGACCGTCTTTTAAAGAGCTAGAATTCATCTTCCGTGTGTGAATGCGGTTCTCTTTTAAATTTATTTAAAAATCTACCATAAGGATGATAAATTTTCATTCAATGAGATTTAATGATCATTTGATGTTAATCTCTCTTTCTATCTCTCTAACAAGTGAATCACACTCACTTCATATTTCACACTTCTTTGAACAGTTGCGATGTCGTCTTTGCCAAATGACGTGCATCAAACACATTTGGGCATTGCCTGGGTTTCTTACTTGTATAATACTAAAATGGAAGCCTCTCTCCCACATGGTGACACGTGGACATCTTTTGAAGAGCTAAATCCTTCTCCTGTGTGTGAACATGGCTCTCTCTTATAAATCCTGTTAAAAACCTCCACCCATATAATGGCAGTTAATGTTCATTCAAATTAATTAAGAAAATCATGAGTACTCTCTCTCTCTTTCTCTCTCTCTGTCTCTAACAAGCACTAGATCGCGTGTTGAGTGAATCACACACTCTAGATTGCACATGCACTTCTTTGGACGACTATGATGTTGTCTGTGCCAAATGGCGTGCATCAAGTTCTTTCGGGTATTGCCCAGGTTTCTTACTAGTTTATAATATAACTAGGAAAAATGCTATTCAGCCATCCTATTTTCCAACCAGATCGGGCCACCCCGATGTGACAGCTGATCACAGATATCGGGTGCACCCAACTTCAATTCGACCTGTGAATCACACTATGCCCAATTGGCAGGCAACAAAAGGGTATGATCAGGTGCCACATTAGGATGGCCCCTTCCAAGATGAAAAAATTAACTAGATGGCTGAATAGCAGTTCTCTATAACTAGGGTTGACAATATGTCAGATTTAGATCCTAAGCTTGTATGACACCTGCGCGATGCCCATGCTCCATTCAGCAGTCATCCAATGTATAATTGTTGCCTGTGATTCGCACCTTTATGGAATCGACTCGTGTGGAGTATAGAAACCCGGGTGATGCCTGGATTCCATCCAATCATCCGATTATAATAGTTGATCGTGATTCACACCTCTTTTAACACTAGATCGCGTGTTTAGTTCATTTATTAACAATTTAAGCTTTTGAGTGGCATGGTTATTGTGTGTGTGTGCGCGTGTGTGGGGTGGGGTGGGGTGGGGGGGGGGGGGGGGGGGGGGGGGGGGGGGGGGGGCGCAAAACCCGCCGGCCACAGCCGATCATCAGATTGAGTTGGACTCCCTCCACCGTCTTCCCGCGGTACCTACAAAAAGACCGAGGCTCACCTTCGAGCCAAGGCCCCTCGGACGCTCAAGTCAGGAAAGGAAGAGATGTGTAGTGCGGTAGTGGGTACGGAAGCGAATTGCTTCTCTTGGGTTTCAATTCCCTTGAGTGAGGATTGCTTATTACTTACCTGCATATGAGGGGGCAGGGTTTCTTTTGTAGGTATCTTCGCATGTGTGCGTAATTACTGCAATCTATCCTTCGATGATCTCAAGTCTGTTATGGCAGATCCCCTCCGATCGGACGCCATTCAAATCTTCCTTCTATGCTCCCGTGGATCGTGGGTATTATATCTCATCGCGGGTAACCTACGACCCCGATGGGCGAGATTTCCTCGGGATCGTCCAGCTTGGTATGTATCTCGGACGTTACTGTGTCTTCCGATCTTTCCTCGTTTGATTGTGGTTCTTTGGGCCAGCCGTGTGGTCAGGTAGTCGAGCCAGCACCATGACCTACCCTGCTCCTCCCCCGACCTGCCTCCCGTCGAGGAGCTTGGGTTTCTCTGATCTCCTCCCTGGGCTCAATCTTCTATTAACAGAGCAGCTTGCGGGCCGGGTCTGGTAGAATTGGGCTCGGTTCATGCCATTGGATCCCACAGATCTCCACGCTAGACCAGACTGGGTAGTCCAGCGGTACACATGTCATCATCTGGTGGGCGTGGCAGAAAACCCCTTCTACAAAAGCCCCATTTCAGTCCTTGGTCTCTAGACCACGGGCCGAAAGTCCTCTTTGCTAGGGTTTCGCCACGCATCCTGAATCGGAACGACGACTCGGTGACGTGACTGGTGATCATCTTTGTTCTGGCTATGGGGGCTGCACTTCCTTCGTCCTTAAATATGGGGTTCAGCTGCCGAGGCAGTCGACTTTCCGACCGTTGGATCTTTATCTTTCGACGCCCAGGATCTCGCTGACATATCAACTCTTGTCGATTCCGAAAAGCGGACGGCGTTTCAGTGCTTCAAATATCTCTTCTTGGCTCGAGATCGGGACACCTATTCTTCTCCATTATATTTCCTTTTTCTTCATCTTCTCCCACCCTTCTGTGAATCTCATATTCGTACAATAATGGCTTGTCGTATAGACCTCTCGACGCTTTCTCCGGAGAAGCAGTTCTTCGTGTTGAAGGGAGAGTTCTATTTCCTCAATCGGTGCGATATACGGCCCACCAACGTCACTACCTCCGTTGAACTTGGTCATACCATCATATTTGGTGGGCAGCTGCACGCCGGACTGCCTCTGCCCCTGAGGCCTTTCTTGGGGTCACTTCTAGCTTACCTCTACCTCTGCCCTCGCCAATTGGGTGGGAACTCCTAGCGGATCCTTCATTGCTATGATGTCCTCCACGCACGAGGGGTGGCGGTTACTCTTGATTGGTTCTTTAGCAAGTTCCTCATGAAGACGGATTCGACCCCCGGAGTTATGGGGTATACTTCAGCAATCGTAGCGGTGCAGCCTCGGTTTTCGATGGGTTCTCGGATTCTGACCCGACCTGGACAGTTGCTCCCTTATACCTGGCCGGTGATTGGCAATGTGGGTTTCCAGTACCGACCTTCTGCAGCGTCGTGCCTGACGGTATCTCTCATCGCTATCGGCCCCTCAATGAGGATGCGGTGCGGGAAGAGCGGAGGCATATCGATACCCAAATCTCTATCCTCTACAGGCACACACCAGTTCGCTGGGAGTCCATCTTTGACTCAGACCCTGGCTGGTCCGCAGAGGTCTACATAGCTTGAGTCGGCGAAGTGCCTCTAGGTGTGTTCTTCGGTAAGATCAGTCGAGGGAGGGGAATGTCCAGTAGCGGCGGTGATGACGGTGGGAGCTGCAATGGCGATAGCGATGAGCACAACGATGGTGAGTGAACCGACCCCACGGATTCAGTGGGCCCTGGCTACGGTAGTGGCAGCAAAAATGACGGCGGGCTTAGCCTTAGAAATCCAGAAGGACCCGATGCTAGCGACGACAGTGAAAGGTGTCTCCAACTGAACCTCAGGCCATGACGATGGTAGCTACGAGGGTAAAACCCATGGGTCCCAGGGAGAGCCCGTGGTTGCCAGCCCCATACGACCATATTCCAGCAAGAGTTTGATGTGTTTGGGGGAAAGACCCATATGATCCGATCCATCGGGTCGCCCTCCTATTGATTCTTCTAAGGCAGCCTCCCCTCACTTGGGTGACGACCACCTTCGGTCGAGCAGCCCTCATGATACTCGAGAGGAGAAGAGAGTATGCGGTTCACCTCCCGACAACCCACTGGAGTTTGAGACAAATGTCGGTGTTGGCCTTGCGGCTAGTTGACCTCTTTCTGAGGAGGAGCTTAATGCAGCTTTTCATTGGGTCGGCCAAGCCAAGAAGGCACGGCTGCAGATGGAGCTGGCGGGCAATTCCAGCATAGGTTCAAGCAGCGTCCTCCCGGCGTTAGCTGAGCAGGCAGAATCAGGAGGCTCTGGTGCGGAGATTACGACGGCTCCGGTTCTTCCTTTGGTGGGGCCTCGTTCGGAAGGGCCAGGTACGGTCGAGCTAGTGTTGTAGCTCATGTGTCCTGAGCGTGAATTTTCTGTATTAACATTAATAAAGATGACTTTGGTTATTGCTTTAATTAGAATACTACTTTGGTGTATGTTAATTCATATATAATAAAGGACCATAGGGAACACAGTAGGCCACTGAGGTGCATGGTGGATACAAACTTAGGAGACCCAGTGGACTGGTTGTGTGTAGACCTAGAACTAGTTCACAGCTTTGGTGATGCCGGTCGCTTCACCGAGAATAAGCTGTTGGCAGGTAGAAGATGTGGTAAAGTCTCCACCATGGGAACGTGGGATTTCCATTCACCTGACCAAGCATGATGATCGTAATGAATAGGAACCAAGACGGTGCACAGTTTAGTGATTCTGGCACTGGTGCATAAACCGTCTTACTACTATAGATAATCTGTCCTTAACCCTGAGGGACTATGTACACTGAGCTAACCAGTTGTGTGGTGCTTTGATGTGCCAATATATGCGGACCCTTCATTGGTCAATACCACAGTACGTTGGGTTACCCGGTTGGCGCTAGAGTGACATGCAATCCCTATAGATTATCCGACATCCAGTGTTGGATGGATGGTTTTTGATGAGTCAATCTGTCCATACAATTAATTCAAGCCTGGTGGTTGTCAGTATGACTGACGACGTTTCGGATACTAGGCATAGCACCAGAAGGTGTGTGGTGTTATAGATGACAAGTCATCAAATCCTAGTCGGATGATCGATTGGGATCTGACAGTGCTCCCAACCACCCGAGTTGAATCATGACACCAGTAATAGGAGGGACTAAAGATTATCAGAGTATAATAAAGAACAGGGTTACGAGGGAGTAACATAAATTTAGGATCACTAGAGTTTAACTCGTGTCACACTCTAGGTGGCTACGCGGGTTAATCAGATTAGGACTGATTAGCGAAACTTTCGGTGTGTCACCGGAGTAGTTAATCAGGGATCCGGTTGGAGCTAGAGATTCTGAACCCTGAAGGTTTCACCCTGTCGCTGCATATAGTAATTGTTCTCCGACCTAGTTGGACACGTTAGATGCGAAGTAGAACGATGGAGCGCAAGCCCAAAGCCTAAGAACCTAATTCAGATATGTTAAGGGGTCATAGGGGTATTTTGGTTTTTATTGAAATATGGCTTATAACATATTGAATATGGATTTTAAATGAGCATAATAATTCCAGGAGCTCATAGGCGTTGACAGAACTCGATTCTGACTAGCGTACCTTATTCTATCTTTCTATCAACGGTATACCGACAAAAGGGCATTTTTGTCCAAGGTGTCATGGAGATAAGGGAAACCCTATCCCATGACCTTATCCCCTTGGAGAAATCCATCCTCCTCTCTTTTGTGGCTATTATAAAGTAATCCACAAGTAGTTTAGACTGATCTATAAAGTCACAAAGAGAGGGGGAGGGAAAAGCCCTAATTTTCTCTCCCTCCCCTTGAGAAATCTGACCCTTCCTTTCTCTCCTCTGTGGTTTTGGCCAAGAAAAAGGAGGAAGAAGAAAAAGGAAGAAAGAAGGAAGCAAAGGAGAAAGAAGAAGAAAATAGAAAGAGAAAAAGGAGGTATTCGAGGCACGCCATCGATTTCGCTACTTACCATCCTTCGTCGGTGCGTCGTCCTTGCACTCAGAGATAGGACGCCGTGGGTTCCTCCCTTCGCAAAGGATAATGTGCTATCCGATAGATTCTCTCTTGATTCATATACGGTTCATCATCATTCTATTCTCTTCGGATCAAAGATCCATAAGGTATGATGATTCTAACCACCTAACTAGATGCATGTACGTCTTCCATTGATCATAGTATGCCTCTAGGGTGTCCCTACATATGGTAGGATCATAGATTTGTATGTAGATTATTTGAAAGATAGATTGTAATAAAACATACACCATAAGATCCTCATATCTATCTTTTGCTTCCGCTACAACTGATAATAGGATTCAATTCCAACAATTGGTATCAGAGCACGCTTCGGTGTATGTTTTATCCATGAATTCATGAAAATATTATATAAATATATGATGATATATGTTTTTATCGAGGTTCGGCGTAGGTCATGCATATGGATTGTGCTATGCATCGTCTCTTTGCAGGTACTGCACTGAATAATAATATATGATTGTATGCCTCCGGGGGTCAGACCCCAGATTATTTTTTGCATTGCTTATTATTATGCTTATGGATTTTAAGGCTCTAGATGGGTGGGGGTGGAGGTTGACCACTCTCGGTTCCCTAACCATGTTTCTAGGATTGTTTCTTTTTTTTTATAGCGAAATTATATACAAACAAGTACTTGCTCGGAGCGTGTTAGCTTTTTCAGTTACATAAAAAGGAGACGAGCGATCCAAGATGCTACATCCACTGTTCGGGCAAGCGGTACCATGGAGTGCAAGGTCTTGGCCAAAGCATGCACGTTGGTGATAATTGGGATCATCGTTAGGAGATCGTGCAGAATGGAAGAACATGATATCTTGGCTGTACTATTCAGGTTCAGGGGTCGGACTCTGGACTTGATTCAGTTTGGATGCTTTTTCTATTATGCTCTTTACTTTATTTTTATAGAACCCCGATAATAATTTGTTTATCAGTCTTGCTTGTAAGTTAGTCTCTAGATCAGGCTTAGGGTTAGTACTTAGCTTATGGATTCATTGGTGTCTCTATATGTTTTTAACACGTGCTAATTCGGTGGTTATCTAAAAGGAAAGGTAATAACCGCCCTCGTGGTATTTCAGATAGCCGAGTACTGAGCACCAATATAAATGCAGTGATAGATTTATTAAGAGATGACTAATGACCCCATAGAAAGTATGATAAACCTAGTGGGATGCTTTTTCCCCACATGGTCCTATGACCAAGTTAGGTTAGGATTCCACTAAGTGATACATGTTTTTAGTTAACGTTTGATGGTAGTAAGAAATCATCACGATTTGATTATGCCACCATTAGGTTGAAGTCCGATGAAGGTTATCGGATGTCCCTATTTGGCCAGCATCGAAACCTATAATGAAATGAGATGAGATCTACTATGACATCAGGCATCAAATTATGAACAAGGCGTCATGCTAGTGGGAGTCCTTTCCACATTGACCTTAGGTTAGGCTCCAGATCTTAGGATTGTGAGCAGACTAGTGGAGTATCGAGATCCTTGGAATCTATATAATGTGATCCTTACGAAAAAGACAAAAGTTGAGTATTCAAGATAGAGAATTTTCCAAGGGTACTAATGCTTTGCAAGAAGGTTTGTAATCCTAGTGGGAGCGCAATAGACCAGGGTCTAGGTCTAGAAGGTCGTGGCCGTTCTAGAATGCATAAAACTTCATAAAGAAGGGATGTATAAGAGGTTCCCTTCAAAGGGGAGCCCCTGGCATCCACAATCAACCGGCTAAGGGTTTGGGTGGAAGATATGCAGTTCGATATTCCCACTGGGTGAGAGTTGTGTTTTCTTCCATGCTAGTTCGACTAGTGGTTTCCTTCGGGACATGGAGGATACCAGTGGCAGTAGGTGACGATTTTTTTCTATACTGTGGGGACCTATGAACTCCCCAAGTAACACCACCTAGATTTGTGGGAAGCATCCGGAAGCTTGTATGAAGTCGTCGTTGCTACGAATGGCGGGTTACATAAAGCTAGCCAAAAGGAGACTGAGAGGTCTTTCAGTTTATCGAGAGTAATTTTGATAAAGATTGGGTCATAAACACCCCGTTGGCAAAAGCGGTTGTATACTCTCACCGAGATGTTGTCTCCAATTCAAGACCGATAGTCTCAGTGCTCGAGCCCAGAGAATTTTGATTCCTGGATGTTTCCATTGGAGGTAGTGAAGACATAATGACTGGAGTAAATATTATTTATTTTTAAATTTCATAAAATAGATTATAATAGATCATAGTTTTAGCTTTGCACCATTGTTTACAGAAAATATGACCAAGCTTGACCCCCTTGCCTCCATCCTTAATGATAACAGACTTACAGGACCAAACTACGAGGACTGGAAGCGTAACCCGATGTTCATCCTAAGGGTTAGCAAACACACGATTACCCTAAGTACCTCTTAACCGACCATGTCGGGACCAAGTTCTATTGAGGTCTAGATGAAGGAATGGAAAGACTAGCTAGAAGCTGATGGGATATGCAAGTGTTATATTGTGGCCTCCTTGCAGACCGTCCTTCAGAAGCAAGTCGAAGACATAGCCTTTGCTGCAGACATGATGCTCTATTTAAAGAAAATATTTGAGGGTCGTAGTCGGGTGAATCGTTACCTGACCATCAAGAAATTGTTAACCATGAAGATGGCAGAAGGGACCTTAGTTTGGGATCATATATTGAAATTGTTTGGCTATGTGAATGACCTTGGTTCATTCGATGTCATCTTGGATGCAGAGATCCAGAGCAATATTTTTCTTATGTTTCTGTCAGGAACGTTTGAGGGCTTCGTTACTAACTTTAACCTTAACCGGTTGAAGATGACTAATACAGAGCTCCTAGCAGCGCTCCAGACGGCAGAGGATGGGATGAAAGCAGGTGCCCAATCCCTAAACGTAGAGCGAAAATCTTCTCTGAAAGCCAAATGCAAATTTCAGAAAAGAAAATCTAAGAAGCCGATAAATATGGGCCAGATGCAGTTGCAGGTTTCTAAGCAGGATGGTCCGGTGAAGCCCAAAGAAAAATACTTCTAATGTGGCAAGAAGGGGCACTAGAAGGGTGACTGCCGCACGACTTCTAAGAAGGTTGAGATAGGTATATCTCAAATCTACATAGTGGATTCTCTTGTAGCATCTAGTTATTCTCCAGTCTCATGGATTGTGGATTCTAGTTTCACTAACCATGTTTGCAATAATTTACAGGGGTTCAAGGAGACAAGAAATCTGGATGATGGGAGATCATCCTGACCATGGGAACCGAGACCGTGGCAGAGGCTGTGGCAGTTAGAGATGTCGTCTTGTAATTTTTTGATGGAAGAGGTTTATTACTTAGAGACACACTTTATGTACCGTCAATGCGATGAAACTTAATTTCTGTTTCCTTATTGAATAATGAAGGTTTTTCAGTTTTATTTGATACTTCTGGTGCATCAATTAAATTGAATGGTTCCTTTGTCTGTAAGGAGAAAACACAGAAAAGTCTCTATATAATTTACTCCACTCATAAACAGGATAACATAACTGAAGCCTGTATGATTAACTCATCTAAAAGAAAAAATCCCTCAGATAACCCAATACTCATTTGGCACCTAAGGCTTAAGCACATAGCCTTAGACAGGATTCATAGGTTGGTTAAGATAGGACTTTTGAGTCTAGATGTTTCAGAAAGCCTATCGATGTGTGAGTCTTACTTGGAAGGCAAAATGGCCAAAAAAACTTTCCAAACCAAAGATAGTAGATCCTAGGAAGTATTGGAGTTAGTACATTGATGTATGTGAGCCCATAAGTGTCTGTACTATAGGAGACTTCGAGTATTTCATCACCTTAACGGATGATCACTCGAGGTTTGGGTACATATACCTAATGCGGCAGAAGTTTGAATCTTTTGATAAGTTCAACCAGTTCAGAGCTGAAGCAGAAAAGTAGACGGGTAAGAGTATCAAGTCTTTTTGATCGGATCGAGGAGGCGAATACCTATCGGATGGATTTATTGGATACCTGCGTGAGTATAGGATCATATCCCAGTTGACTGCACTAGGGATACCACAATAAAACGATGTGTCTGAGAGAAGAAACCGAACTTTGTTAGACATGGTTCGGACTATGATAAGTATGTTTCGTTGCTATCTAGTTTTTGGGGATATGCCCTAGAGATGACAACATATACCTTGAACTTTGTTCCATCAAAGTCAGTACCTCTGACTCCATGAGAGCTGTGGTTGAAGCGAAAGCCAAGCTTGCAGTATTTTAGGATCTAGGGTTGTCCAACACATGTGCGGAAGGACAAGTAAGATAAGATGGAGTCAAAGACTAAGGTATGTCTGTTTGTTAGGTATGCAAAAGGGACAAAGAGTGGTCTGTTTTATGATCCTGAGGAGAAAAAGGTTATCGTTTCGATGAATATCGTATTCCTGGAACAGGATTATTTAATGGACCATAGGCCCTCCAGTAAAGTAGTTCTTGAAAAATTGCTTGGTACTGATGGAAATGCGCAGACAGAAAATATAGTGGGAGCTGATACCACTGAGATTAACGATACTGTAGAATCGACTCCTATGGAATCATCGTAGGGTCGTTACAGTGGAAGGATCACAAGAACTTCTGATAAATACATTGACCTTCATGGTGGATCCAGAGTTTCAGGAGGATGATCCTCTAAACTATGATGAAACGATGGTATCCTTTGACTATGCAGCATGACAGAAAGCCATGGAGGTAGAACTGACATCGATGTTCCAAAACTCTGTCTAGATACTTGTAATAACGCCTCACAATATTAAAGCTGTTGGGTGTACAAAAGAAAAAAAGGTTCGGATGGTACCGTTGAGACTTATAAGGCTAGACTAGTCGCTAAGGGTTATACCTAGTGAGAAATGATCGACTATGATGAAACCTTTTCGCCAATGGCTATGTTTAAGTCTATCTAGATCCTCTTGCATATTACAGTCCATTATGATAGGAAGATCTAACAAATGGACGTCAAGACTGTATTCCTTAACGGAGATTTGGAATAAGACATCTATATGTCTCAGCCTCCAGGCTTTGTCGCAAAGGGTCAGGAAAGTCTAGTGTGCAGCGAAGGTCCATTTATGGGCTGAAGCAAGCATCCAGAAGTTGAAACATGTATTTTGATCAAGCTATCCAGTCTTATGGATTTGAACAGAACATGGATGAGCCATGTGGTTATAAAAAGTGCGATAAGACTATAATAGTTTTTCTAGTTCTTCACGTAGACGATATCCTGCTCATTGGAAATAATATTGGAACGTTATCTACATGAATGTGTAGTTGTCCTCTCAATTTGATATGAAAGACCTGGGTAAAGTGAGTTATGTTCTGGGGATCAAAGTAACTCGAGATCGCCAAAACAAGATTCTCTCGCTGTCACAGTCAGCCTACATAGATACTATCTTGGTCAGATTCAGTATGCACAACTCTAAGAAGGGACTAGTTTCATTCAGACATGGAATAAAATTGTCCAAGGATCAGGATCCTAAGACTCCCAAGGAGAGGGCAAAGATGCAAAATATACCTTATGCTTCGGCTGTAGGAAGTTTGATATATGGCATACAGTGCACGAGACCAAATATATGCTATGTAGTAGGCATGATGGGTAGATATCAACCAAATCTAGATCCAGGGCATTGGACTGCTATGAAAAGTATACACAAGTATCTCCGTAGAACGAGAGATTATGAGTAGTTTACTCTTCACAGGAACTGACGCCGATTGGATACAAAGATTCTGACTTTGCAGCAGATTCGAATTATAGGAGATCGACGTCGGGACTTGTATTTTTATTAGAAGGGGGAGCGTCAGTTGGAGGAGTGTAAAGAAGGGATGTATCATGGATTCAACGACAGAGACTGAGTACGTTGTGGTGTGCGAGGCGGCCAAGAAGGTGGTATGGTTTAGGAAGTTCCTCATGGACTTTGGATATGTACCGGGAGCTCAAGATCATATTGTCCTTTACTGTGATAATAGTGGAGCAGTAGCACAATCCAAGGAGCTAAGATATCACCAGAAGAGTAAGCATATCGAGCAAAATACTATATTATCCGGGACTTACAGAAGCAATGGAAGGTTACAGTGACTTAAGTGGCGTTTACAGATAACATGACGGACCCTTTCACAAAGGTATTACCGACCAATGCTTTTGAGAAGCATGTAATGTTATGGGAGTTAAGACTGTTATTCCCCGCTATGCCAAGTGGAAGATTGTTATAGCTCGTGTGTCCTGAGCGTGGATTTTCTGTATTAACATTAATAAAGATAACTTTGGTTATTGCTTTAATTAGAATACTACTTTGGTGTACGTTAATTCATATATAATAAAGGACCCTAGGGAACACAATAGGCCATTGAGGCGCATGGTGGATCCATACTTGGGAGACTCAGTAGACCGATTGTGTGTAGACCTAGAACTAGTTCACAGCTTTGGTGATGCTGGTCGCTTCATCGAGAATAAGTTGTTGGAAGGTAGAGGATGTGGTGAAGTCTCCACCACGAGAATACGATTTTTATTTAACTGACAAAGTACGATGATCGTGTTGAACAGGAACCAAGACGGTGCATAGTTCAGTGATTCAGATACTGATGCATAAACCGTCTTACTACTATAGATAATATGTCCTTAATCATAAGGGACCATGTACACTACGCTACGTTCGGTTACCCGACTGGCGCCAGAGTGGCATGCAATCCCTACAGGTTATCCGATGTCCAGTGTTGGATGGGTACGGTTTGATAAATCAATCTGTCCACACAATTAATCTAGACCTGGTGGTTGTTAGTATGACTGATGACGTTCTGTATGCTAGGTATAGCACCGGAAGGTGTATGGTGTTATAGATGACAAGTCATTAAATCATAGTCAAATGATCGATCGGGATCTGACGGTGCTCCCCACAGCCCGAGTTGAATCATGACACCAGTAATGGGAGGGACTAATGATTATCAAAGTATAGTAGAAAACAGGGCTACGAGGGAGTAACATAAGTTTAGAATCACTAGAGTTCAACTCGCGTTGCACTTTGGGTAGCTACGCGGGTTAATTGGATTATGACTGATTAGTGGAACTTTCGGTGTGTCATTGGAATAGTTAATCAGGGATTCGATTGGAGCTAGAGATCCTGAATTCTGAAGGTTCCACCATGTCGTTACATATAGGAATTGTTCATCCGAAGTAGTTCGATGGAGCGCAAGCTCGAAACTTAAGAACCTAATTACATATGTTAAGGGGCTATAGGGATATTTTGATAAATATTGAAATATGGCTCAGAACATATTAAACATAGATCTTAAAATGAGCAGAATAATTTCAGAGGCTTATAGGCGCTGACGGAACTCGATTCCGACTAGTGTACGTCATTCTATCGCTCTATCAACGGTATGCCGACAAAATGACATTTTTATCCAAGGTGTCATGGAGATATGGGAAACCCTATCTCGTGGTCTTATCCCCTTAAAGAAATCCACCCCTCTTCTCTTGTGGTCATCATAGGGCTGGCCACAAATAGTTTACGCTAGCGTAAGCCACTTAGGGATCGATCTATAAAGGCACAAGGAGAGGGGGAGGGAAAAATCCTAATTTTCTCTCCCTCCCCTTGAGAAATCCGACCCCCCTCTCTCTCCTCTGTGGTTTCGGCCAAGAAAAAGGAGGAAGAAGAAAGAGGAGGAAAGGAGGAAAGAAAAGAGAAGGAAGAAGAAGAGAGAAAGAGAAAGAGGAGGTATTCAAGGCACACCATCGACTTCGCTATGTACCATCTTTCGTCGGCGTGTCGTCTTTGCACTCATAGATAGTACGCCGTGGGTTCCTTCCTTCACAAAGGACAGGGTGCTACCGACAAATTCCCTTTTGATTCACGTGCGGTTCATTATTATTCCGTTCTCTTCGGATCAAAAATCCATAAGGTATGATGATTCTAAACACCTAACTAAATACATGCATATCTTCTGTAGATCGTAGTATGCCTCTAGGGTGTCCGCATATATGCTAGGATCATAAATTCGCATGTAGATTGTTTGAATGATAGATTGTAATGAAACATACACCATGAGATCCTCAGATCTATCTTTTGCTTCCGTTGCAACTGATAATAGGATTCAATTCCAACAGTTAGTAGCTCCTTCGGTTCCGGCAGTCAGGCCGGATGGGCCAAGCGCGGCCTATGGTGATGCGAGCATGGCGGTGCTCGCAGAGATGGAGATGGACGTTCCCGTCGAGGAGGAAGACTTGACGAGGGTTATCGTCCCATGTACGGGAGATCAGCCCCAGTCCACAGGTAAGTCCTTGAGTGGTACTTCAAATATCCTTTCTAACATATTGAGCACTTTGTTTCTTGTGCAATTGGGGGTGAACGGGCTGGAGCTGAGGTCGCTGAAACATTGAGGCGAACCTTCCGAGACCCGTTCAGCGGTAAGAGTAGTTGATCCCGGCGCTCTGCTTTCTGGCCCCTTCTAATCGTCCGAGAGGAAGACGGAGGTAGTCGTCCAATTCTGGTGGATGATAGCTTCGCGGACCCTTGATTGGCTCTGACACTGGCCTGAGGGTGTGTTCTTCCCGAGGAATACAATAGAGATGTGTCCACACCATGGGCCCCCTTTCTACTAAGCTCAATCTCCCACCTAGTTCGTGTATACGCACCTTCCAATCTTCAGTAAGGAGCTGCGCCTCGAGTGCCTACCCGCCTTCTTCCTCGCAAGGTCATATGGACCTCATTCACATCGACGAGCGGGTGGGGCAAGCAGCTCGAGCGCTTTTCTAGCTCTGCGAGCTCACTTCATAGGTCTCTGGGCCCGATGCGACCCCTCCGGTTTCTCAACTGGTCCACGAGCTTGCTTTCCTCTCGGAGGAAGTGGAGAAGGGAAAGTGGCACACCCGCTGGGCCGAGAGTATGGCCATCGAGGAGGTAGCGAAGCGAAATGTAGCGACGGTGCACTTCGGGGGGAGTTGCTCATTCTTAGAGGATCTCTTATGCAAAGAAACTCCGAGGTCGAGGCACTCCAAACCAGAGCAGTGCAGCTCGAGCAGCAGGTTGTCGGTCTTCAAGTGGATCTCATCAAGCTCCAATCCTCGCTGGAAGTGAAGGAAAAAGAGCGTATGGCGGTGGCTATCCTCGCCCAGGGACTGCAGTCTAACCTGGATGGTACGAAGGCGGTTTGTGTGCGCCTCTAGGCCAATCTTGCTGCAGAGAAGGAAGCCCGCATGGACGAGGTGGCTGCTCTCCAGGAAGCACATCGGGGCCGATTTAGCCGCAAAGGATCAAGAGTGAGCTGCCAAGATCATAAAACTCCAGCATCGGTATCTTGAGATGGTCGAGTCCCTTGATTGAATATAGCACACTGCGGGGCCGGTGTCTGTACTTGAACTTTAAAATTTTGAATAAAGAAATTTGCCTTCATATCCAGCGTGTTAATGACTTTGCATTTGTGCTTGCACCCACTTAGATTATGGGTGCGCTTGATTTCTATCTTCATCTTTGCTCGCACCCCTTGAGACCATGGACGCACTTGACTTTGTGTCTGTACCAATTCAAACGTCCGACGTCATCTTCGCGAGGTTATGCTGACCGTTGTTATCGCTTCGAATCGTCACTTGGAAACCTCTGGAACTTCGTCTACCCGCGTAATACCGAGGCTTTTGTGCTAAAGGATACAATGAATCTGCACCTTCAAAGCTCTAAGATAACCACTTACCTCGAGAGATTATAATCAACCGTGAATTTCGTGCTTCTTCAGAATTGCCCGCTTGGCTATAAGTAGAGGTGTTTCCCAGCCGTCTACTATCATCACGATGAATCCGAATGTTTCTTCTTCCCTCAATCGGCAGCAATGCCTTCTTCACCAAGTACTTTGCCATGGATGGGATCCCGGAGGAGTCAAAGAGGATGCCGGTGACGATCTTCGTCAGAGGAGAGCACGTAAGGGGGGATCACTCGTGTACCCTATGACCTTGTTCGTTATAAGAGATCACATAAGATCCTCTCACTTCTTGCAGCACTTCACCTGGCCAGGGGGGCTTGGGAACAGGTCGAGGATGTAAGCCCTTGCCGGCTCCTAAGTTGAGTCATCCGACGGGGACGTTCGGGTTTGGGCTTCGTCCCCTGCTTTTTCGTGCTCAAGGGCTGGCGGCCTGCGTACGTCGCAGTGCCGCCATTGTGTCTCTCGGGGAGAACTCGTCATCTCCAAGCGGTACCCCGCTATCCCTTGCATCATATTTCATGAGCGATCCGCCAACGACCGACCGACTCGTCGTTGATGCTTCTCTTTTCTCTTTTTCGGCATTGGTTGGAGGGGACAGAGAAAATTAAGAACTTGGAGATGAGACGAGCGGCCGGCGCAACAACTTCCTTCTTCTTCTTCTACCACGAGTCTATGGTCTTCATTGTAATCCTTTGATGTAACTTTGAAATCTTCTTTTTGTTCTTCAATATAACCGATCTTGAAAGGAATAAAAAATTAAAAAAATTTAATTTCCCCTACATCCATTTTTTTTTTGCAATCTGAGTAGCATGCTGAATATCTTCGATTGGGCTCGTAGGAACCCCTAGCCCCCAAGTACGTGTTAGAATTGGTGAGGTCTATAGCTCGTAAAAACCTAGTGTTTAGCTTTGTATGGTTGATAGTATAAGATTGCATCTTGGTACGTACCTTAGTACTTGTTCTGATTAAAGAACAGAGAGCCATGGCTACATGGTGATCCACTTGAGTGGGAGACTCAAGGGATTGGTCCCATGTAACCTAAATACGTTCGCAGCTCTGATAAGGGTTGGTCGCCCTATCAGGATAAGCTGTTGGGATGACAGAGCGTGGGTGTCTCCACCACGGTCATTACCAGGCACAGTGTCTGTGGTCGAACGGAACCAACACGATGCACAGATCGGTGAGCAGACACCGGTGCACTAAACTGTATTTCTGCTTAGGGTAAAATGGTCCTAAACCTTGAGGAACCATGTCTGGTGGACTAACCAGTTGTGTGGTGCTTTGGCGCACCAATGTGTGAGGATCCGGATGCAGTGATCCAAAACCACGGTGTACTGGGTTACCCGGCTGGCATTGCATCAGTATATCACTCCTGCAGGCTATCCACACCCCTAACGGGAGGTGCGTTCCTTGGTCTGACCTACGTCGTATTAAACCCTGGCCAGGTGGTCATCAGTTGGACTGGTGACGGATCCGGTTGCTCGAAAGAGTAATCGGAGATACGATGTATGTGGTCAACCTGGAAGGAACCGAGTCATATGAGCACTCGAGTCTGACGGTATTCTCTACCGCTCGAGTTGCGTCATGGCACCAGTAGAGGGACAGCGAGTTTACCATACTAAGCGGAGAGCAGGGGTATGAGGGAGAACATAGTAAGTCTGGGGGAATTGAAGTGCAGCCTGCGTCGCACTCTGGGTGGCTACGCAGGTTAACTCAGACTCAGAGGATCGATGGTACACTCGGGTAATGTGTCGATCGAGTCTGAGTTGGAAGCCATGAACCCTGGTCCCTGAAGGTTCCACCTTATCGACATTATGTACGGTTCTTATACCATCTTCTCGAAACACAGAACGTAGTTAGAGGAAGCGAGAAGTCCAAGCCTACGCTCCGTGAGTGCTTCGCACTAGTGCACGGTAGATACATAGCTACGTGTGTGCACTAAGGGGAAACCTTAGGTTAGTGCAGAAACGTATGTAGCAATTCCTTGTCATAAGTGGACTTTGCCACATGGGTGCGATGCACCGGGATATATTGCGAGTTGACTAGTTGACTTCACTAGGGGCACCCTACGGGAACCTCAGAGAATAGTGAAATCATTGGTGCACTTCACTTATGTGTGCCTAGCAAAGTCTCGTACACGAGAAACGGCCAACTAGTGCCATAAGGGCGTTTTGGTCATACCATGCGCCACTATGCACTAAGGGGGCCGGCCCTAAGTGTTGAGAGACTGGTCAAGGCCGGCCCTATTAGTTTCAGGAGGTTGTTGCCTTCGATGAAAGGGCCGGTCATGAGGCACAGAAAATGGGCTGGTTTTGACCGTTTTCGAAAACAAGGAAAAGATAGAGATAAAAGAAGAGATATATAGGGAGAGTTTTGAATCAGTCAATCCTATCCGCTAGGCTTATCCGTAAGGATAAGGCCGGCCCTATATAAGGCATAGGGAGAGAGGGGGGGACGAAATTAATGAGCCATACAAGCCCTAGGGCCGGCCCAAGCCATGTGGGAAACCCTAGCCACCCCCTCTCCTCTCTTCGCATCTCCTCTCTCGTATCTCTCTCCCTCGCTTGCGCCATTGGATGACGACTCGTCTTCCTCACATGGTGTTTCGTAGAAGGAGAAGGCTCGTCGTATGGAGGCACTCAGAGATCCATCGACGAGGTGCCATGCATCGTGTGAGATCGGGTGAACTAGAAGGCATCTCCCACAACCTTTTGCTGTCCAGAATCTGCACAGAAAATCAGCGTTGTTTCTCTGATTCTGGGAGCTATAGAAGTCTAAACGATGTGAAACTTGTTGCAAAAGTTGCGTCTCGAAGTTGGCTACCTTCAGTCCAAATTTCAGCCCAATTGGAGTTCGGCGCAGAAAGTTATGGATGTCGCACCGAAGCTATGTCGAGCAGATCCGTAGCCCGTCTCCATCAACAAAGAAGAAATTTGTCGCGGTGAAAGATTCCGCACGCAGGTATGATCTCTAACAAGTAGATCTAACATAATTAGAACATGCATACATGCTAGATTGTTCTTTCGCGTTAGATCGTCGTTAGGGGTTCGCGTAGTTGCCATGCTAAATTCATACACGCATATGTAGATCGTTTCGATAAAAATTTTGATATGTAACGCACACCGCTCACGGTCCTCGGACCTTCACTTTGCTTCCGCTGCGGGCCTCTGCCAGGGATTTATTTCCAACAATTGGTATTAGAGCACGCTAGTGGTGTGCGTTTCATTTTTTTTTTCATGAAATCGTCATGTGCGCGCATGAATAGTATGTGCCGCCATCGGGGTTCTACAAGTAGATCATGCATAGTATATTTTGTGTGTTCTATGAATCATTCTTGCAGGGCGCTGCTTCTAAAATTATTCTGGATATGTGAATGCTTGATACCGGGGGTCGGACCCCGTGTTAGCAAATATTGTCTGGATGTTTTTTCTTCTGTGTGTGGATAGTTTTTAGAGCCTTAGTCGGGCAAGTGGTGGAAGTTGACCACCCTTGATTCCCAGGATTTTAGCTAGGTTTGTTTTCCTTTTTGTTATAGGAAATTGTGTACGAGCGAGCACCTACTCGAAGCGTACTAGATCTTTTTTGGTTACAGATTGAAGAGGAGGACCTACCGTGAAGATCCACCACCGGGAGGACGAGCGGAACCTTGGAGGACGATGACGATCCGTCGAAGCATACACGATGACGCCAAAGGGCAGAAAGCGTCAGGAGATCGTATACAGAGGCTTGCACCGGATCGAGGACCTTGCGAAGGAGACAGAGAGCCTGCGCTGTGCCAGTCAGGTTCAGGGGTCGGACCCTGAACTTGATTCAGTTGTGTGCTTGTTTCTTTCAGTAGTTCTTTATATTTCTGTAGAGAACCCCGATGCGATAATTTAATTATCTGTGTTAGAGGGATGCCCTTTCCCCTCGGGTCCTAGCGACCTTATTAGGATAGGATTCCACTAGTGACGCCTATTATTTAATTGACCCTTGATGATAGCATGAATTCCTCACATTTGGTTATGCCCCCATTAGGTCAACATCCGATTAGTCGGGTGTGCCTATTTGGCAAGCATCGAAACCTAGAATGAGTTGGAATTCTACTATGACATCATTCGTCAAATTTATAAGCGAGGCGCCATGGTAGTGGAAGACCTTTCCTGTCAGTCTGACCTTAGGCTAGGCTCCAGGGTATTAGCGTAATAGCCAAGTTTGCAGAGCATCGATGTTCTTGGGATATGTAATGTGACCCTTGAGTGGAGAAATCCACTTGAGGCAGGGACTATGATATTCCGAGATCGATTAATGCTTCGCAAAAGGCTTGAAAAGCTAGTGGGAGCACGGTATGACCAGGGTCTATTGTATAGGTTGTCGTGACTTTAGTTTACACTCATATTTGCATTAAATAACCCTCAACTATAATAAGGGATGTGTAAGAGGACTTTTAGAGATCCTCTGGTCTCCACAACCAACTATTTTGTGTCTGGGTGGAAGGGCGTAGCTCGACACCCCCTAGGGTGAGGGTTATGTCTTTTCCATGCTAGATGACTTAGCAGTCTCCTTTGGGATATGGTGGTTACGGGGTGAGGAGAGAAGGGCTTTTCATCCCACCCTAGTGGGGGCCGCATGAACTCCCGTGTCATAACTACCTAGGCTTGTGGGTAAGCATCCGAAGTGGACGTGAGGCATCCGTTGCTTGCACAATGGGGATCACGTGGCACTGGCCAAGAGGACAACCATGGTCCATCAAAGCCCTTAGTTGGCAGATTTGGACTGGGCCAAGGAAAGGCCCGTGTAAGCGGATTGACGCTGCATGATGCCCCCTAGGGCAGGTGTAGTCGATTCCGAGATCTTACATACATGGTTAATTAATCCATAGAGGTGTCTTCGCTGTGAGGGTAGCGCTGACATTTGGATATAATTAGCTTGTTTTTTAAAATCCATAAAATAAGTTATTTTGCATTCGTTTTTTATTCAACCATATAGTTCCCCTATCCGCTATCCCATAAGAGAACCAGTTATCGGGTCTCTAACTACGTAAAGCCGAAGCACTTTCTTTAGCTTATGCATAGGGTAGTAAAAACGTACATTGGCGTGTAATCTAAGTATCCCTGTATTAGACCTAATGGGTCCAGATATCACTAGGGCACTAACTAGGGCATATAAAGACTGGCGAGAGTCTAAGGAGATGTGCAAGTGCTATGTTATAGCAGACTTGCGGACAACTCTTTAGAAGCGAGTCAGAGATATGCCGGGTCTTCTCTAATTAAGTTTTACTTGCATTAGATGTCTGGAAGGCGAAGTCAGTCGACTCATCGCTTTTCCACTAAGATACTTGTCGGTACCAAGATGTTAGAGGGAATGCTTGTTCGGGAACACATCCTTGAGTTCCAGATCGAACTAGATTCCAAAGACATAGTACCAGATGACAAGGTGGTGGAAGACGTCTATCTTGCATCCTTGTCTGGAACCTTCGAAGGCGTTATCAGAGACTTTAGCTTTAACAAGTTAGAGATGATAAACGCAGAACTTCTAAGGAGATTTCCAAGAGACAAAGGATGAGATCAAGATTAAAGGCAATGCCTTTAGTGCTTAACCTAGGTCTTCTTTAGAAGAACCTAAGGGAATAACTTATAAGAGATCGAAAACTATTCTAGTGCAGAAACTAGTGTGGAATCCTAAGTCTGGTAACGCCAAGGACGGAAGTATTTTCGCTGTGGCGAGCATAGGGGGTATTTGAAGATTGAGTATGGCCTCAGGATGTTAGGAGTTGAGTCGCTATCTAGTAGCAGTTCTTATGCTTCTTGGAATGTAGACTTCGGGTCTACAGAGATTCAAGGAAAGCAGAAGGCTACTTTATAGTGAAGGAATCCTAACATAGGTACTGATGCCATAAGCCGCTGCGGAAGCTGTTAGATATGATTGTCTTAGTTTTTTCGAAACACGGATTTTGATCTTTAGAGATGTAGTTCTGTTTTCTCCTTGGTAAATGAAGTTTTTAGTTTTAGACAGTACCGTTGGTGTGTATCTTAAACTGAATAGATAGCTTCATTACTAGAGGAATAGATCAGAATAATCTCTTTGTATTTAATCCTAATTCGGAAATAGATTTTATGACAGCTGTAGCGTCTAATTGAAATTCATCTAAATCTTTCGGAGAAGCTATCCCATTTGTGACCCCTCTGATTTAGATATTCTGCCTTAGATAAATTCAAAGGTAAAAGAAGGCTGAGTTTCTGTTCACAGATTCATCGGAGATCCTTCTAACCTATGAGTGTTATCTAAAAGGCAGAATAACTAAAAGGGCCACTAAGGTATTGGTGTTAGTTATTTTGATGTCTATGTTTCCAAGAGCGTCTAGACAATAGAAGACTCTTTGATTTAATCGAAGGAATAAGTCACTATCGGACGAGTTCCATAGGATCCTAAAGGAGCATGGGATTATCTCCCAGTTAAATGCTCCAAGGATGACACGTCAGAATGAAGTCTCCGAGAGAAGGAATCGGACTCTGTTTGACATGGTCCGTAGTATGATGAATATTGCCAAGTATACTACCCACCTTTGGTGGGGTTGTATCTTAAAACAGTAGCTTATATCTGAAACTATCTCTCATCTAGATCAGTGCCTCAGACCTATAGAGAGCTATGGTCTAAGCAAAAGCTGACACTATAGAGTCTCGAGATATAGGGTTGTCCTGCACTTGTGTAAAAGGACAAGAGGGATGAGATGGAGATGTAGTTCCAGGTATATCTGTTTGTAGGTTACCCATAGGAGGCATAAGGTGGACTGTTCTATGATCTTAAGGTTTGGAAGGTAATCGTTTCTATGAACACCATCTACCTAGACCAGGATTATATTATAGACCATAAGTTTATCAGTAAGGTAGTTCTGGGTGAATTACTGGGTACTGGTAGAGAGTGCACATCTGAAAACGTAGTGGGAGTAGATGATACAGAAACTAGTATACCAGGTACTGTAGAAACGATTCACTTTGTACCACCACCACCTCATCGTTGTGGGAGCATCAGAGCTCCTGAAAGATACTATGGAGAAACTTCGATAGTTAATCCATTGTTTCAAGAGGATGATCCCTAGATCTACGAAGAAGTAGTGGGAGCTTCCTTTGTACCACCACCACCTCATCGTTATGGGACCATCAGAGCTCTTGAAAGATACTATGGAGAAACTTCGATAGTTAATCCAGAGTTTCAGGAGGATGATCCCTAGAGCTACGAAGAAGTAGTGGGAGCTTCTGACAGCTCTGACTGACAAAAGACCATGGAGGCAAATTAGCATCAATGTCCCTTGGAACAGTCTCAAACACTTATGACACTATCACCCTTCAGGGTATAGGAGGTGTATAAGAAGAGCACCCAGTTAAGACTTAAGTAGCTAGATTAGTTACGAAAGTAGAAGGGATTGACTATGTCAAAACCATCTCATTGGTAGCTATGCATAAGTCTATAACGGATCCTCTTAATCCATCGCAGCCCATTATAGTTGGGAGATCTGGTAGATGGATGTCAAGACAGTTATTCCCTAACGGGAATTTGGAAAGGACATATGGATGATATCGCCCCAGGCTTTGTGTCAGTAGGTCAGGAACATATGTGATGTAAGTTGCAAAGGTCCATTTATGGACTGATGCAAGCATCCAAGTTGGAATATCTATTTTGACCAAGGAAATCCGTTCACACGGATTTGATCAGAATGATGATAAACCAAGTGGGTACAAGAAAGGTGAAAAAGCTATAAGGGTGTACGTAGTAGTTTACGTTAACGATATCCTACTGATTGAAAATGACGTAAGAATATTGTTTACGGTAAAGGTTTGTAGTCATCACAATTCGATATGAAAGACCCTAGTGAGGCAAGTTATGCTCTGGGAATCAAGGTAACTCTAAATAACCAGAGCAAGGTTCTCTTGCTGTCACAGGCTACGCATGAAGATAAGATTCTAGCCAGATTCGTTTTACGAGGCTAGATATCTATTGCGCAGCAGGAATGATGGGTCGGTTTCAGTTGAACCCGGGTCCAGATCTCTGGACCGATGTGAAGGGTATACTCAAAAATTCTCATTAAGTAAGGATTGTGAGTTAGCTTGCACTTCACAGGTCCTGATATCGATTGGACACACATGGTCTGACTTTGGTGTCAGATGTGCGTTCCAGAGAATCGATTTCAGGGATTGTTTTTATCTTGGGATTAGAAGCGGTAGTTGGTAGAGTATGAAGCAAGAATACATCACAGACTCTACCACAATGGCTTAGCACGTTGTTGCGTGCGACGTAGTATATCAGGTGGTAAGGCTTAGGAAGTTCTTAGAGAACTTGGGACGCATACCAGAGGCTCAGTTATCTGTTGTTGAAACAGAAGAGTGGTAAGCAAGGTCCAAGGAGACTAGGCACCGCCGTGAGGGGAAATCCATCAAGTACAAACTCCACTTGATCTGACAGTTATAAGAGGAAATGCAAGTAGCGGTACTGAGGTGGAATCTACAGACAATGTTGCCAATTCCTTTAGGGAATTCCTGCAAAGGCTTTTGGGCAGCATGTAGAAGCTATATAGCTCAACACCGTTATTCCTCGTTAGACCTAGTGGGAGATTGTTAGAATTGGTGAGGTCTATAGCTCGTAAAAACCTAGTGTTTAGCTTTGTATGGTTGATAGTATAAGATTGCATCTTGGTACGTACCTTAGTACGTGTTCTGATTAAAGAACAGAGAGCCATGGCTACATGGTGATCCACTTGAGTGGGAGACTCAAGGGATTGGTCCTATGTAACCTAAATACGTTCGCAGCTCTGATAAGGGTTGGTCGCCCTATCAGGATAAGCTGTTGGGATGACAGAGCGTGGGTGTCTCCACCACGGTCATTACCAGGCACAGTGTCTGTGGCCGAACGGAACCAACACGGTGCACAGATCGGTGAGCAGACACCGGTGCACTAAACCGTGTTTCTGCTTAGGGTAAAACGGTCATAAACCCTGAGGAACCATGTCTGGTGGACTAACCAATTGTGTGGTGCTTTGGCGCACCAATGTGTGAGGATCCGGATGCAGTGATCCAAAACCACGGTGTACTGGGTTACCCGGCTGGCGTTGCATCAGCATGTCACTCCTGCAGGCTATCCACACCCCTAACGGGAGGTGCGTTCCTTGGTCTGACCTACGTCGTATTAAACCCTGGCCAGGTGGTCATCAGTTGGACTGGTGACGGATCCGGTTGCTCGAAAGATTAATCGGAGATACGATGTATGTGGTCAACCTGGAAGGAACCAAGTCATATGAGTACTCGAGTCTAACGGTATTCTCCACCGCTTGAGTTGCGTCATGGCACCAGTGGAGGGACAACGAGTTTACCATACTAAGCGAAGAGTAGGGGTATGAGGGAGAACATAGTAAGTCCGGGGGAATTGGAGTGCAGCCTGCGTCGTACTTTGGGTGGCTATGCAGGTTAACTCAGACTCAGAGGATCGATGGTACACTCGGGTAGTGTGTCGATCGAGTCTGAGTTGGAAGCCATGAACCCTGGTCCTTGAAGGTTCCACCTTATCGACATTATGTACGGTTCTTATACCATCTCCTCGAAACACAGAACGTAGTTAGAGGAAGCGAGAAGTCCAAGCCTACGCTCCGTGAGTGCTTCGCACTAGTGCACGGTAGATGCGTAGCTACGTGTGTGCACTAAAGGGAAACCCTAGGTTAGTGCAGAAACGCATGTAGCAATTCCTTGTCATAAGTGGACTTTGCCACATGGGTGCGATGCACCGGGATATGTTACGAGTTGACTAGTTGACTTCACTAGGGGCACCCTACGGGAACCTCAGAGAATAGTGAAATCATTGGTGCACTTCACTTATGTGTGCCTAGCAAAGTCTCGTACACGAGGAACGGCCAACTAGTGACATAAGGGCGTTTTGGTCATACCATGCGCCACTATGCACTAAGGGGGCCGGCCCTAAGTGTTGAGAGACTGGTCAAGGCCGGCCCTATTAGTTTTAGGAGGTTGTTGCCTCCGATGAAAGGGTCGGTCATGAGGCGCAGAAAACGGGCTGGTTTTGACCGTTTTCGAAAACAAGAAAAAGATAAAGATAAAAGAAGAGATATATAGGGAAAGTTTTGAATCAGTCAATCCTATTCGCTAGGCTTATCCGTAAGGATAAGGCCGGCCCTATATAAGGCATAGGGAGAGAGGGGGGGACGAAATTAATGAGCCATACAAGCCCTAGGGCCGGCCCAAGCCATGTGGGAAACCCTAGCCACCCCCTCTCCTCTCTTCGCATCTCCTCTCTCGTATCTCTCTCCCTCGCTTGCGCCATTGGATGGCGACTCGTCTTCCTCACGTGGTGTTTCGTAGAAGGAGAAGGCTCGTCGTATGGAGGCACTCAGAGATCCATCGACGAGGTGCCGTGCATCGTGTGAGATCGGGTGAACTAGAAGGCATCTCACGCAACCTTTTGCTGTCCAGAATCTGTACAGAAAATCAGCGTTGTTTCTGTGATTCCGGGAGCTACAGAAGTCTAAACGACGTGAAACTTGTTGCAAAAGTTGCGTCTCGAAGTTGGCTACCTGCAGTCCAAATTTTAGCCCAATCGGAGTTCGGAGCAGAAAGTTATAGCTGTTGCACCGAAGCTATGTCGAGCAGATCCGTAGCCCGTCTCCATCAATAAAGAAGAAATTTGTCGCGGTGAAAGATTCCGCACGCAGGTATGATCTCTAACAAGTAGATCTAACATAATTAGAACATGCATACATGCTAGATTGTTCTTTCACGTTAGATCGTCGTTAGGGGTTCGCGTAGTTGCCATGCTAAATTCATACACGCATATGTAGATCGTTTCGATGAAAATTTTGATATGTAACGCACACCGCTCACGGTCCTCGGACCTTCACTTTGCTTCCGCTGCGGGCCTCTGCCAGATATTTATTTCCAACAGTACGTGCTTTGCTCTGTCAAGGGCATGGGGTGCCCTTAACAGTGGGAGACTTTGAAAAGTCTGATCCCTAGCCTCTAAGGGTGTGCTTCGTCCTGTCAAGGGCGTGGCGCGCTCTTAACGGTGGGAGACTTTGAAAAGTTTGATCCCTAGACTTCAAAGTTGCACCCTCATATTTTGTACCTTCGGGGGAGATGCTAAGGCGTCAGACCCCTTAGCCTTCAGCTTGAATGACCTGCGGGGGATGATAAGGCATCGGACCCCCAGGTTCTCATATGTACGGCCTCAGGGGGATCCTGAACCCTGTCGTTGCATATAGGAATTGTTCTCCAACCTAGTTGGACGCATTGGATATGAAGTAGCGCGATGGAGCGCAAGCCCGAAGCCTGCGAACCTAATTCACATGTGTTAAGGGGCTATAGGGGTATTTTGGTCAATACTAAAAAATGACTCAGAACATATTGCATATAAATCTTAAAATGAACAAAATAATTTCAGGAGCTCATAGGCACTGACGGAACTCGATTCCGACTAGCTTACCTCATTCTATCTTCCTATCAGCGGCATGCCGACAAAAGGGCGTTTTTGTCCAATGTGTTATGGAGATAAGAAAAACCCTATCCCCAGGGCCTTATCCCCTTGAAAAAATCCTCTCCCTTCTCTTGTGGCCATCATAGGACCGACCACAAGTAGTTTACGCTAGCATAAGCCACTTGGGGACCGATCTATAAAGAACAAGGAGAAGGGGAGGGGAAAACCCTAATTTTCTCACCCTCCCCTTGAGAAATCTCCCCCCCCCCCTCTCTCTCTCTCTCTCTCTCCTTTATGATTTCGGCCAAGAAAAAAGAGAAAGAAGAAAGAGGAAGAAAGGAGGAAGGAAAGGAGAAGGAAAAAGAAGAGAGAAAGAGAAAGAGAAAGAGAAAAATGAGGTATTCGAGGCACGCCTTCGACTTCGCTACGTACCATCCTTCGTCGGTGCGTCGTCCATTCACTCAGAGATAGGACGCCGTGGGTTCCTTCCTTCGCAAAGGATAAGGTACTATCCAATAGATTCCCTCTTGATTCACGTGCGGTTCATCATCGTTCCGTTCTCTTCGGATCAAAGATCCATAAGGTATATATGATGATTCTAAACACCTAACTAGATGCATGCATGTCTTCCGTAGATCATAATATGCCTCTAGGGTATCCCCACATATGCTAGGATCATAGATTCGCATATAGATTGATTGAAAGATAGATTGTAATGAAACATACACCATGAGATCCTCGGATCTATCTTTTGCTTCCGCTGCGACTCTAATAATAGATTTAATTCCAATAGTAAGATGACTCTGCATCGACCACGATGAACTGAACCTGGCATGCCGTAGGTCCAGCGACCACTGTCAGGGTGATTTCTCTAGATACCTTCGTAGTTTCCCCAGCGAAGCCATATAACACGGTGCTTGAAGACTCCAACTACTCGCGAGTGAAGCCAAGCTGGTGGAAAGCTCGAAGATATATCACCTCTACGGAGCTTCCCATGTCCACAAGACATTGGTGGATGTTCCATCCTCCAATCATCAACTGGATTACCAGGGGGTCGTTGTGAGGGAGGCTCACCCCCTAGAGGTCGTTCTTGTTGAAGGTTAGGCCCTCTAGGTCATCCAGCACTCCATCCTCCTGGGGTACATGGATGACACTATTCACAGTTTGGATTCGGAGGATCTCCTTCGCTTTCTTCTGCATGGAATTCACGGAGGGGGCCGGCCCCGGCCTGCATCCGTGAATCATGTTCAGCTGTGGAGCAGCTCGTGGATCCAGCCGCTTAGGCGACGACGGTTGCACGGCTCCTCCGAAGCGGGGGGAGGAGGAGGTAGGCGTTCTTCAGCAGCTCGTCCGGTAGGGTCAGGTTGCGCTATAAACTCCTTGAGGTACCCCCTCTCAATGAGGTCCTCCAGCTCGTGCATCAGGACTCGACAGTGATGCGTATCGTGGCCTCGACCTTGGTGATACTCGTATTGCTTATTTTGTTCCTGTCCCCCAGCTATCCCTTGATGTGCTGGTTCTGGCCAGTATACATACCTCTCATTCCGAATTCACCGCAGGACCTTATCTGGAGGGTGTGTGAGGATATTAAACTTTATGTTTCTCCTATCTGTTGGTCCCGAGCATTCCAGAAACTTGCGCTTGGCACCTTGGCTCGTTGACGTACGCATCGTGGTCAGTTGTCGTCTTGATCTCATGCTGCTGCGGTGCAGCGGGCTTCGTCGTCTGGACGTCTTCCTCCATACGGATGTAGTGCTCCACCCGGTTGTAATGCTCACCCGTGCTCAAGGCAGGCTTTTTAACTAGGGAGTTCCGAAAGGCATGGTCAGGTCTCAGCCCACTCCGGAATGCCATAGCCACCGTCGTGCCCTGGCTGGTTAGATCGATGGCCAGGACCTCCGTTTTAAAGCAGAGGGTGAAGCCCTTCAGGGACTCGCACGGTGTCATCCGAAGGTTGAACAGGGAGTCAATCCCCTTAGACTGCCTCCGGTTACACCCATACTAGTCCAGGAACTGGCGGCCAAGTCGGTGTAGTTGTCAACGCTACCGACAGGCAGCTGAGAGTACCATTCCAGCATGGGTCCTTTGAGACTCCACTGGAACACCCGACATAACTTGTCCATCGAGTCATACGGATTCATCTGGTTCTTGTACTCCAGTAGGTGCGTACATGAATCACCTGACCCATTGAACCTCTCGAATCGCGGGACTCACCAATGATGGGGGAAATGGGTTGCCTGTACCCTCGTAGTGAGGGGGCTCTCCATTGCCCCCTTCATGGTGTTTTGCGTCATTGTATCAACCCGGTGTCCAAGACGTTGAACTACCAAGTTGACTAAATCCTCCTGGCACAGACGTGTGTGATCCTCTGGTAGAGGTGTTAGCATCGGGCGTCGAGGAGCGCTGGCTGGGATCGCCGGGTGATGGGCCGACTCTGCCTCACCATTCCCCTGGCGTTGAGGACGTTGATGACCCCCGTTGGAGGATGAGGATTCTCCGGATGGTGATGCGCCGACCTGGCCTTCCAAGGCCAACAAGAACCGCCGCTCCACCGCTGCGGTCTTAGGGCCGAGACGATCCCAAACATTAGGACGTGACTCGCTGTGCTTTGGCTCGGGTACATGGGGAACGGCGACTCACCCCGCCAATCCCCGAAGAATGTCTTTGATCGCTTCATTATCTTGGACGCTTGGAGGGTGCCCCTGGGGGTTCCTTTCCGACGCGTGGTGACGTCAGGACGTCTTCTCCTGGGATCGGCTCCTTTGTCGTCGCCCTATATCATCCCCGAGCTTCTTCGAGGTGATTCTGGAGATCCGTCCGCCGGTTGGCATGGTTCTCTGCCACCAAACCTTTCATCCTCTATAACAGCTTCGCTTGGTTGGCCAAGAGAGTTTCTAGCAGTTGCTGCGAGGGAAGAAGGTTAGGAGGATTATGATCCTCCGGATTCGAGTGAGTTCCTCCGTCGACGTGGGAGGAGGATGCAGGAACAATCGACTTATCCTTGCCCTGGCGAGTTGTCACCATCGTCGTGGCTAGTTGGAGAAGAAGTCGAAGAGAGATCCCACAGACGGCGCCAAAGAATTGGGGGGGGTGGGGCAAAACCCACCGGCCATACCCGATCGTCAGATGGAGCTGGACGCCCTCCACCGCCTTCCCGTAGTACCTGCAAAAAGACCGAGGCTCACATCCGAGCCAAGGTCCCTTCGACGCTCAAGTTAGGGAAGGGAGAGATGTGTAGTGTGGTAGTGGGTACGAAAACGAATTGCTTCTCTTGGGTTTCAATTCCCTTGAGTGAGGATTGCTTATTGCTTACCTGCCCATGAGGGGGCAGCGTTTCTTTTGTAGGCATCTTCGCACTTGTGCGTAATTACTGTGGTCTGTCCTCCAATGATCTCGGGTCTGTTACGGCGGATCCCCTACGATCAGACGCCATTCAAGTCTTACTTCTATGCCCCCGTGGATCGTAGGTGTTATACCTCATCGCGGGTAACCCACAACCCCGACAGGCGAGATTTTCTCGAGATCGCCCAACCTGACATGTATCCTAGCCATTACGGTGTCTTCCGATCTTTCCTTGCTTGATGGCAGTTCTTCGGTGCTGATCAGGTCGGGCCAACCGTGTGGTCGGGTAGTCGATCCAGCACCACGACCTACCCTGCGCCTCCCCCGACCTGGCTCCCGTCGAGGAGCTCGGGTTCCTTTGATCTCCTCCCCGGGCTCAATCTTCTGCTAACAGAGCAGCTCGCGGGCCGGGTCTGGTAGACTTGGGCCAGGTTTATGCCATCGGGTCCTATGGATCTCCAAGTTAGACCAGACTGAGTGGTCCACGGTACACGTGTCATCATCTGGTGGGCATGGCAAAAAATCCCTTCTACAGTTATCACATAGTATCCGAGCCCTGGTTTTTGAGTGGCCGGTCCTGGGTTCAAATATTATTACCTCCAGTTGTTTATTCTAGTATTGGTCCAATCTATTTAATTCTCCACCTAAGGAAAAGAGTCATTAAGGGAGAGGGGCTACGCATGATATACATTGGTTAGTTTGTTTCTTAACATGGCAAGACAACGGCTCTAAGTTACTTTTTTAGTATTATAGTATAGATAGATCATGGATCTTAATTTGGGTTGAGTCACCTTTGTACGTTCCAAACCCGAACCCGCATCCAGAAAGAGATGTGGGTTTCAGACCATCAAACATATCTAGTCTAATCCAGTGTTTCAAAAACAGGACCGGATCGGACGGTTCAACCAGTTTGGACCGGAACCGGAACATGTTTTGGTTTGGTCTTTGAATAAACCGGTTTGTATGTTAACCCAGGAATCGAACCTTGCCATTGAAGAATTTAGTAAATATCTATTTAAAAATATATATTTTTATGCGGTTCAAACGGTTAAACCAACGGTTTGAATTGATTTAGATCAAATCGGATGTCTTTTCGGTTCGGTTTTGAAAACATTGTTCTAATCTAATATATAATACTAAAATGAAAACCTCTCTCTTATGTTGTGACACGTGAATCTCTTTTGGTGATCCAAAATCCTTATGTTATGTGTGAACGCGGCTCTCTCTCATAAATCTTATTAAGAACTTGCTATAAAGATGATAAATACACATTCAATTACATTTAATGATCATTTGATGTTAATTAGAAAAATCATTAGTACCATCTCTCTCTAACAAGTGAAATCACACCCCGATGAGTAAATCACATTCCATGTTGTCCATTTCTTCGGACGGTTGTAATGTCGTCTGTACCTAGTGACGTGCATGAAGTTCATCCGGGCATTGACCGGGCTTCTTACTGATAGTAAAATACTAAAATGGAGTCCTTTCTCGCGTGTTGTGATATGTGGACCTCTTTTGACGAGTCAGAATCCTTCTCCTGTGTGTGAATGCGACTCTCCCTTATTAATCATATTAAAACCATGCTATAAAAATGATAAATATCCATTAAAAAAATAATATTTAAATTTGATCGATGTTAATTAGGAAAATCATTAGCACTATATCTCTCTCTCTAAAAAGTGAATCAGACCCCATTAATTGAATCACATTCATTCCAGATTCACAATTTTTCTGACGGTTGTGATGTCGTCTGTGTCAAATGGCATGCATCAAGTTCATCAGAAATTGCTCGGGTTTCCTACTAGCACTAATTAGATATGGATTCATATCCTGGTGCATTATTTGACGCACGAAATATGTTTGGTGTTGCTTTACTCGATTTATTAGGTCCATTGTACACAAAGCAGTATGGAGATAAAAGAATAAATGTGTATACTTAAGGCTGCAATTAACTTGGGGGGGCCAACTCAAACCCAACCTGAGACCAACTAGAATTTGGGGGGACTTGCCTTGCCTTGGGATTTTGTACAGGGCTAGGGGTGCAACTTGGGTCGAGTTGGTTCGGGTTTGAGTCAACCTGGAACCGAATCAAGCTAGTTCGATTCTGCCATATTGAAACCCGAACAAACCCAACTTGGGCATAAACCCGAACCAACCCAACCTACACTAAGGTCGGGTTGGTTTGGGTCAGTTCTCGGGTTGGTAATTGGTCTAAAAGATTATTGGTCATCGACGATATACTAGCAACCTGGAGGTCCACATTGGGATGTAGACCTTAACCACTAAGTGAGCTCTCTTGATCGTTGGTTCATAGTTGGCAAACATTACTCGGTTACTAGTGTGGTGTAGCCCAAAAGTCCAAACCCGTGACATATATATATATATATATATATATATATATATATATATATAAAAGTTTGGTTCTCATGTTGGATCAAGTCTACCCGAGCCCCTACCTGTATTTAATCGGGCCCAAAAAATTAGAACCGAACCAACACATTTAGTCAAAATACCCGAACCAACCCTACCCATTTAGGTCGGTTGGTTCGGTTCTCGGTTTTACCCAACCCCCTGTATTTTGGGTAGGGTTTGGGTAGAGGCTCTTGGCAACCTGACCCAACCCAAAGCCCCTACCTGTATTTTGGGTAGGGTTTGGGTAGAGGCTCTTGGCAACCTGACCCAACCCAAAGCCCGACCACTTAGTTAAAACATATTTTATATAATATAATATTGAGATAGGCTGTCCAATTAGAATCCATCAATTGGACCACACGCATGCTATGGTAGGAACTTTATGGGCATTTATCCCGTTTCTAATGGTGTTGGATGAATATTTATCCATCTAATGATTGACCGTTGATCATTATACGTATAAGAATGTAGATGGATGTTTTATGTATTACATTATTACAGAAGAACTATTATATGTTGATTTTTTTATTCTCTGCTATGTTGAAATCAACTAACATGCCCGCACAACCTGACCAACCTAACCAACTCGGCCAACATGCTCATACACCGAGCCAACCCGACCTTGGGTTGGGCTTAAACTAGGAAAATTCAACCCAACCTTGGGTTGGGTTGGGTTGGGCCTAGATTAACCCCTCAATCCATCCAACCTGCTCGAGTCGCAGTCCTAGTCATAATATGTGACAAGAAGCAAATAATAAGCCGATCTTGATAATCTAAGAAATATAAAAAACAACATAGGAGTTGTCAAACAAAAGAACCTTTCAACCATACTGAAAAATCATAATTATCCATAGATTGAAAATTGGGCCCTCAGACATAAATCAAACAATACCCTCTGTTTTCCCTACATTGTGTCAAAAGCACAAATATCATAGGTAAACTAATTTTAGGGATTTCTTGATCATTTTGAGTGTAGTTTATAATTTCGATGTCGACAAAAAAAGTCAAAAAATAGGGGACTTTCCTCCTCCGATATCTCTCTCTGTCCTTCCTTATCCTCATCATCTCTCCTCACACACACATCACGCATGCTTTACCCTATCTATATAAAATTATATATATATATATATATATATATATATATATTAATTTTCATACTAGATTTTGTCAGTGTTATTGGATTATGTAGTTTGGATTTGCATTAACAAAAAAAAAAAAAATACCAGTTGCTAATTATAGAAGCACAAGAAAACAAATTTAAAAAACCACCACCTTTTCCAGCAAATCACTATATAAACCCCCCCTTCCCCTATAAACCGCTCAATGCCCCCCAACACTTCTCCACCCCTCACACGGAGAGAGGAAGCAATGCCTTCAACCCCCCTACCAAAGCCCTCCGTCCAACACCAAAGGCTGGCCACCACCTCCAACGGCAACAGCATGACCCAGAGCAGGGCGGCGGCGGGAGGCGGCGCGGCGCGGTGCACCGCCCACGCGGTGCCGGAGGCGGTGCTGCCGCACCACGAGCACAGCGTGGCGCCCCACCAGTGCTGCTCCGCGGTGGTGCAGGCCGTCGACGCCCCCGTCCACACCGTCTGGTCGGTGGTCCGGCGCTTCGACAAGCCGCAGGCCTACAAGAACTTCGTCAAGAGCTGCCACGTCATCGTCGGGAACGGCGACGTCGGCACCCTCCGGGAGGTGGAGATCGTCTCCGGCCTCCCCGCCGCCACCAGCATGGAGCGCCTCGAGATCCTCGACGATGAGCGCCACGTGCTCAGCTTCCGGGTCGTCGGCGGGGAGCACCGCCTCGCCAACTACCGCTCCGTCACCACCCTCCACCCCGCGGCGGCGACAGCGGCCGAGGGCGGCGGCGGCGCGGGAGGTGGGACGGTGGTGGTGGAGTCGTACGTGGTGGACGTGCCGTCGGGGAACACGCGGGAGGAGACGCGCGTGTTCGTCGACACCATCGTCAAGTGCAACCTGCACTCCCTCGCGCGCACCGCCGAGAACATGGCCATGCGCGCCGGGAGGGCATCCGCGTAATTATACCAGCGCCATGGGGTCCTTTTCGTGAGCTGGCTTCCCCTCTCCTCTCACTCCCCACTTGTGGTACCCACCCCGCCCCCACTTGGAACCAGACGACGACGACTTCGTACTGCAACTGCTACTACTTTATAGCCCCTCCAGCTATCTTATTTTTCTCTCTTTTTTTTTTTTTACTTTTCTTTTCTGCGGCCCTTTTCTTTTTAGACTACAATAACATAAACAAGTATGTACACCCCCCCTCCCCCCCCCCCCCCTCTCTCTCTCTCTCTCTCTCTCTCTCTCTCCAGTGGTGTATGTTCATACTCACCTCAAGAAAGAAGTTAATGTTATTTTATAAAGTAAATTAGTCTCAATTCTGATGAATGGTGGTTCCTTGTTCTTGTAATCATCACATTATGGGCTGTGATTTAGCTCAATATATTGGATTGAAAGACATTCTATACTTTAAATGGATACATGTTATCTATGATCTTGGCTGTCTTTGATGTTGCGTTTGATGTTGCGATAACATCCGGAGCACTCCAAAAGACCGATCTTATGGAGGGAGGAGTACAACGGGTCTATAAGACAATGGCCTCCGCTTTGATTACCGATGTGGGACTAACCGCTCAACAGATATAAATGCATTGCTCTTTTCTCAATTTTTAAATATTGTGTTAATCTTCTATGAACTTGTTTAGTCCCGTATCAGATACTTAGGAGTTCTGCCTCCTCATATATTTATATGCATACATGGATATAGACACCAATGAAGACCAACCCATTTGACTCTCCAAATCTGTCCGACAATCAATATCATGTCACTGCACCAATACTGTTAAAAATGACAGACAATAATCATACATTTTCAGTATGCCGTTTTTTAATATCCGTTTTTTTTTTCACTAAAAATTATGTATCGATCGTTATTTTTTAAAAGATGAATTTTGTTCGTCGTTTATTTATGTAGTTTATTCCTCAAATTAATGTAGAGTATTTGAATCAATCACACGGTTAGTATTTTAAGAAAAAAAAAATTTAATATATCAAGTTGATGAAATTAAATTATTTTTTAAAAAAAAATTAATATTTTTAAACAATGTGAATTAGTGGCAGGGGCACCTTATAGGGTCCGTGCATGGAGATGCAAATGTTCCATTTAAAGAAAGAAAGAGGGTACTTTCTGGTGATGGGGAATCCGCAGCTGGTTGGTTGGTGCAAGTTGGCCTTATTAACTCCAACTTGTAGTAAAAAAAAAAAGGGTTGCAAGTTGTTGTGGGGGGTTTTTTCTTTCATCCCAAAGCTTTTGTCCTTCACCTACTTATTATATTTTTCTTTCTCTTCTTTGTTTCTTTTTTTTTTCTTTTTTTGGCGTAATGATGAATGGGGGTGGTTTTGCAAGTTGTTCTGCAAGTTGGTAAGGTAGCTCTTAAAGACCCCCATGGCCTCTTGTTTATATTTGACCGTTCTCTCTCTCTCTCTCTCTCTCTCTCTCTCTCTCTCTTCATGGGTCCCTTTCCAATCCTTTCCTTGGAACTGACCATACAGTGATACACCACCAAAAGAATTCCTGGTAAACCCTAGCTAGCCCCAAATTCACCACTAGGTTGTGGATTTAGGCCTAAAGCTAATGAAGGGCAAATTTGTAATTAGGAAAAAAAAGGAGAGCAGATGTGAGGTGTGAGCCTCCTCACCTGGATTTTATAAAGCACCAAATCAGATCTTATAGAGAATTTGGAGTTTAGTAAATTGATGCATGTCTTAAGAGAAATAGTGTATTATTTCCCATGGTAATAGTTTTATTGCTGATAATTTTAAAGGATATTAGAAAATTTATCTCCAGAAATAATATATCAACTTTCGTAATCTTCTTTGATTTTTTTGTAACTCTCTACCTATCAAATAAACTTATCGGCTCTGACTAACCCCCCTCACATTGAGGAATTCTTAAAAATTACGAATCCTGTGTCCCCTCAAAACGGGCCATGAGAGGGAGGGGACGAGTTATATGAAGACAAGGAAGTACTCCCACTCCATGCTGATGTGGACATGCATTTTAATGAGTAGACTTGGGGGAGGCAAAGTGGGCCCTAGCTTGCTTTGATACGAGTCACGAATCCCGTGCCCTCTCAAGATCAGTCATGAGAGGAAGGGCCAACGGGTATATGACGACAAGAAACTCCCCCCCCCCTCAGTCGATGCAGAACTAACTGCTCAACATAAAAAAAAAGTCGGACACAATATTTTTGTGATAATCGGTTAGAACTAGTATTTGTACTTATTTACATAATGCGGTTTCATGATCTAATCATGGGTCTACTATTGAAATTTTCTTAACCCCAAAACTAGAGCTGTAAAGGAACATCCCGGTCTGATATTTAAGGAAACTCTTGAGCTCCCCATAGCCGGTTCAGGCCGGCATAATCTTTAAGTAATCTCTTGATCTCCCCATAGTTGATGTGGGACTAAACAAATGTCACACGCCCCTTCACGTGGACAATACATGGACAACAAATTAAAGGGTGAGGACCCCACATCCGGGTGAGACTCTGACTTGGCTCTGATACCATATTGAATTTTTCTTAACCCCAAAACTTGAGTTGTAAGGGAAGGTCTCAGTCTGATATTTAAGCAAACTCCCGTACTCCCCATAATCGAGGTATGGAACAAAACAAACAAATATCACGTGCCCCCTCACGTGGACAACAAATGTCAACATCTACAATCCTTCGATTCCAACTGCAAAAATGAAATTATTTTTCATTATATCAATTGAGATAATGAACCTACTAATTAAGTAGCAGAAATATCTCAAATGACTCATTGATAATCCAGTTACACATCACTTTTGTATTAAACTCTACTGTCACCATGGATTGCTGAGCTTGCAATTTGCATAGCTCATATATACTTGTAAATGAGGTGGATTACCTAAGGGCAATTTGGTCTCACCCAGTGGCAAGTTTTCAAAAACTGAGGTATTAAACTATGTTTGATCAGTTCAATTGCAGTTTGCCAAAATCTTTTCCTTTCACATCTCTTGACTGCAGGAACCTCTATCGCCTCTCCTCTCCTGCAGCCATTTTAGAATATTTAGACTGCCCCATCATGCACATCACCATGAAGGGACCCTTTCACAAGATGAGAGTACAACATATGATCCTACCTTAAATACCTAAACAAATCAACTTTTTTATTTAAATATGATATTCCCTAATTAATGGTTAGATATCACCTCTAATACACCTAATCATCGAATGAATCTCCAAAAATCTACAATTATTGGCACTTAATCTATACTCTTGGCATAACTAGGAGATTCATGCATACGGGCGGTTGAACTCGGGTTTGTTTCGTTCTGCAACGAATCCCTGCTACTTTAATAGAAAGACCAAGTCTGTTTTACGGAGATCCTGCGATGGCCTACACGTAGTTTTGGCGCTACTGCCTTTGTGAGCGGAGAGCGTTACATCTTTTTGGCCGGTACCGTGGATCTTAATCGCAAATGTTAGTCCCGTTTCGCTAACGACAGACCGTCTTGAGGTCTTGTGGGTAAAGAGGCCTTGGCTTTACTAGAAGGTGATTCTTCCTTGGCGGTTACACCCATGGACGATAACGCCACCATGCAAATGGCGCTTAGTGAATCGTAGTTATCTCATTGCGCGCGATAGAGCCCATGTGCAATTTGGAAGCTTTGGTGACCTAATCCCACGTTGCGAAGAGGTGACGCCAATCCCTTATTGGACAAGCATTAAGGAATCCATTCTAACTAGGGAGTTTCGAATGATAACCATTTTGCTTTATTAGCCAACATGCCATATATGGTGTAAAGAGCTTCTTACATTACTCACTCATACATCAAAGAAGATCTCGTTTCACGCAGGAGAAAAAAAATCAGTACTAATTTACCCTTTATCATCCAAGTTTAATATGTGACACTGTAAACTCCACACAAAAATTTTCAATTCTGATGATGCATGTGCTAATGTATGATATGCCACCTTAGTTGTGCTTATATTAGCATGCATATATATAGCTCTCACTTGATTAAAAGTAGGGTCTGGTTTGAATAGGAAAAGATTTGTGCATGGTAAGATTATGATTAGATCCAATTTATGGTTTACATATTCATAAAACCTTAGATTAAGCAAGATTTTTTTTTTGTCTATCATTTTTTTGGAAGAAAAACCAAATCAAATTCATTTTTAGACATTAATAACTACACAAAAAGTCTAAAAGGGAATTCGATTGATTCCAATTAATAGATGGGTGAATAATGTAGGTATTGTTAAAAAGATCAGAAATTTTTTTAAAAAAACTTAAATGGTCTTGCCAAAGCAAGGATAGAGTCACAGATCTCGTGCCCCCTCAAAACCAGTAATGGGGGGAGGGGACAGTGCCGCAATAGGTATATGAAGACACGGAACTCCCACCCCTTGCTGATGTGGGACTAATTAACCGCTCAACATTGTCACGTAGTATTAGAGCTGGGCCCGCTCCGGAAACATTTGCCGATTGTGCCTTGACACGAGAGAGAGAGAGAGAGAGAGAGAGAGAGAGAGAGAGAGAGAGAGAGAGAGAGAGAGAGAGAGAGAGAGAGAGAGAGAGAGAGAGAGAGAGAGAGAGAGAGAGAGAGAGAGAGAGAGAGTTAAGATGGTCCGCCGGTAATAGTCCTACATCAGTAAGGGGATAAGGAGAGTGGGATTGGTCCGCTTCATATACTCGATGTGCTCTCCTCCCTTCAAGAGGTTAACTTTTTAGAGCAGTACTCCGGGTGTTGTCACACATAGATAGCCTTGTACATTAGCTATGAAGAGTTTGATCCTTATGGTGAAGGATTTACCCTTTTGTTCAATCCTATTGCCAAAGTTGGTGAACTATCAACTATAGTGAGCTCAATATAAAATGTCACCATTCATTTAAGAACTCCCAATGAAGCTAGGGGAAATGCAATCTAATGTCAAAACTCATTTCGGAACTACCAAATGGAGGTGAAAACTAAAATTATGCTCTTCAACAAAATGTCAATCCTTGGCAGCTTGATTGTGGCCTCAAGCTTCTTGCTCACGAAAACTAAAAATATCAATCAGTTGGGTTTGACAGCTATATAAAAATCATTAACATCGATTAATTTTAGATAACAATCTTAATCAGCGTTAATTTCGGAGAGGAAAAAGTCTTAAAAACTATAATGATAGGGTTTATATCTGAAATTTTGATAAAAATTGTTTCAGTCTCCATCCAGGGCACAATATATAGCAAGGAATGCACTAGCACTTACCCAGGGAACCACTATGTCAATTCTCACCCAACCTTGGCTCAGAATAACTCTAAACCCTTTCAGAGTCAGAGAAGGGAAGGTTCCACTTGATCTTATCTCAGACTCAACTTGGATCCAATCAAGTCCACCACCTAGCCCTTGTCCTTAACCTGTGTGGACCCACCAAACATGGGGCACTATGATGGTGGGATTTGCAACTACTTCCAGCTGAGGGTTCTCATCTTAGATCTATCCATAATGATGCACATATCTAAGAGATTATTAGACTCCCACAGGGCCACCAACTTGTTCTCTTATTGATTGCATATGTAAAATGGGTCAGAAAGGGAGCCCTCAAGCTCGAAACCGACGGTAAAGATCGATATATAAAAGTTTGATGGGAGATTTTTCCTTGCCTTCTTCTTGATTTGTTGTACAACCCCTTTGTCACATGCCATGATTGAACTACAAAGAGTGATGTACATTCCAAGTTGCCCAATATTAGAACAACATGATTGAGCTTTCCATAGGTCCACTTATGGTTAGGAGTGATTTTTTTTTCTTTCTTTCCTCCTAAACTATCTGGGTTTTCAATTCCAGCCAAGAAGGGCAAGTATGACATTTACCCCCCCCCCCGAGTTGCGATGTGTTGGTCTTAAGTTAATTAATCCTAGAGAATGACGTTATAGAACCTTCTAAACACACGCTAAAATTATGGCGTAGCGGAAGCGGGGTCGAAGAGCACACCTTCTTCGATTGATGACAGAGAGAAGATGCAACGATCCTCTCTCAAGAACTCCCACGAATCTCACGATGCGCAAGACCTTTGGGGAATAATAACAATCACTTCATTAAAAAATATCAAAATCTGCCTCCATTGCATGCTAGTAGTAGGCCTTTATATAGAGCCCAGCCGAGTATTAAGAAGGAAACAAAATAAAACAAAATAAAAAATTAATAACATTCCTTAAGAGCCTTTGATGAATATGGCCCATTTTTTGGTCTTGGTGTAAAATCACGTGGATACCAATTATTCGCCATTAACATCTTTCTTCTTTGGGATTGGATGGCCTTCCTTTTAAGTTGTTGTGGCTTCCATCTTTAGGGCGGACATAATGGCTTGCCTCTTTTGAAGAAGCGTGGATTTGTTGTAGCTGCCACTTTTGGAGAAGTGTGGGCTAGCTCTAGCTGCCTTGTTTGGAGGGACCCGATCTCCTGCATCATGGTCCTCCTCTTGATAAGAAATTAAGAACTCAACCCTGAGTTTCCTTGAACTATGTTTGGCTCATAAAAGTCGTATAAATCTTTGATTTTGAACGTCTTCGAAATTTTGTAGTTCTCTATTAGATCCACGATATAAGCGCTATCATTGATTTTGTTAAGGATCTTGTAAGGACTCGCTTTCTTCATCTTCAATTTATTGTAAGTGCCCACCGGAAATCTTTCATTTCGCAAATGTACCATTACTTGATCACCTTCATTGAAGCTCTTTATTTGCCTGTGATGGTCGGCAATTTGCTTGTAGCTGGCGTTGAATTTTTTAATATTTTCTTTTACTTCAGCATGAATGTCAGAGATTTTCTTCATCATGTGGTTCGCCGAAATATTCATGCTCGGGAGTTTTGGAAGCGGTACGAGATCCAGAGTGTGGGTAGGAGATTGGCCATACACGATCTCGAATGGGGCCTTGCCGGTTGACCGGTTGGGCATATTGTTAAAGGCAAACTCGGTCTGGGCTAGCGCCAGGTCCCAATGTTTCAGTTTCTCTCCGGCCAGGCACCTGAGGATGTTGCCTAAGATGCGGTTAACCACCTCTGTTTGTCCATCAGTTTGTGGGTGACACGTGCTGTTGTACTGGAGGGTGGTGTCAAGGCTCTGCCAGAAGGTCCTCAAAAAATGGCTAAGGAACTTGGTGTCCCTATCGGAGGTGATTGTTTAGGTTTGTCATGTAGTCGAACGATTTCTTAGAAGAAAATATTTGTGATGTTCACCGTGTTCGCCGTCTTCTTGCAAGGCACAAAATGGCTCATCCTTGAGAAGTAGTCGACTGCCACGAAGATGGAGTCAACGCCTCTCTGGGTGCGGGGAAGTCCAAGGACAAAGTCCATGGAGAGATCGATCCACGGGACGTTAGGGACAGTAAGTGGTATGTATAGCCCAATGTTTTGGGCTTGTCCTTTAGCGATCTGGCAAGTATAGCATCACTGCACGAAGTCGCTTGTATCCTACTTGAGTTGTGGCTAGTAGTATCTATCCTCCACAAGGGAGATAGACTTGTCCCGCCTTGGATGGCTTCCGAGTCCTTCGCAGTGTAGATCTTATACCAATTGCTCTCAGAGGGAACTACGAGGAATGCAAAGTTGATTACCTTTGAAGAGAAAGCCTTCTTGGATGTGGAAATTTTTGACACTCACCTGGTTAGTGATGCATCGCTCCCAGGCACCTCGAAGGTCGTTATCTTTTGGATACAATTCCTTGAGATAGTCGAAGCCTACTACCTCTGCCTGCATAGTAACGAGAAGGGTTGCTCTTCTACTAAGAGCATCGGCACCATGTTAAACTTTTTCGATTTATGCTTGATTACGTAGTTGAATTTTTGGATGCGGGCTACCTACCGAGTGTGCATCCGATTGGTATGCTTCGAGCTGTCGAGGTACCGGAGGGCTTGGTGGTCGGTGTGCAGGAGGAATTCCCTCTGAATGAGGTAATGTTCCCAGTGCCGGAGTGCTTGGACCACCGCATATAGATCATGTTCACAGGCCGACCACTTCGTTCTCACCTCGCTGAGCTTCTCGCTATCGAAAGCTATTAGCCTCGTTTCTTGGGACAATACTGCACCAACACCTATCATGGAAGCATCGCATCGACTTCGAATAGCTTTTCAAAGTTCGGTAGAGCTAGTACCGGGGCCATCGTCAGCTTATCTTTAATGGTGTTGAAGCTCTGCTCAGCCTCGTCTGTCCACTGGAACTTTCCCTTCTTCATGCAATTTGTTAGGGGAGCGGCAATGCTGCTGAAGTTCCATACAAAGTGCCTGTAGAAAGTCGCTAGGCCGTGGAAGCTCCTGACCTCGGTGGTACTTTTTGGGGTAGGCCACTCACATATAGCCTTCACCTTATCTTCATCGACATGGATCCCTTCATCGCTCACCACATAGCCTAGAAAAATGAGGCTAGTTGTGAGGAAACTATATTTTTTAAAATTTATGTAGAGCCTGGTTTTTTGAAGAGCTGAAAAGATCTGTCGTAAGTTCTGGATGCGGTCCTCCTCCGTCTGGCTGTACACCAGAATATCATCAAAGTATACCACAACAAATTTGCTTGCGAATGATTTCAGTGCTTGATTCATTAGCCTCATAAAAGTACTCGGGGCGTTGGAGAGACCGAAGGGCATAACAAGCCATTCATAGAGGCCCTCCTTCGTCTTGAAGACAGTCTTCCATTCGTCGCCGAGTCTGATTCGGATTTGGTGATAACCGCTCTTGAGATCGATCTTTGAAACGACTTTGGAGCCTTCCAGCATGTCATCCAGGCATGGGATCAGTAATCGGTACTTGATAGTGATCTTGTTGATCGTTCGGCTATCAATGCACATTCTCCAGCTCTCATCTTTCGTTGGCATCATCAGTGCCGGTACCGCACACGGGCTCATGCTCTCGCGAACTAGCCCTTTGTGGATGAGCACCTCCACTTGACCTTGTAGGATGTCGTACTCCTTCGGGCTCATCTGGTAGTGTCGAAGGTTCGGGAGACTTGCACCGGGGATGAGGTCGATGTGGTGCTGGATGTCCTGCATCGGTGGAAGCTCGTCTGTAAGGTCTTCTGGCATAATCCCACGAAACTCTTACAAGAGAGGTTTCACAGCATCAGGGGCGACGACATGCTCGGCTTCTTTCCCTTTCACCACTACTACGTAGAGGGTACCTATATATTTCAGATCACGGTCAAAATCATTAGTAACCAAAAAGGATCGCCCCTCCACTTTGGAAGCTTTGGGACGACCATTTTCCTTCATCGGCCCGAGGATGACCTTCTGTCCATCTTTGATGACGGCGCAGATATTTTTTTTGCCCTTATGCACGTACGACATTTCGATTAAATTGTCATGGTCTGCCAAGTAGAATATGGCAAGCATCCATTTCCACAACATCATATTGGATGTCATCTTTATACGTTTTGCCGATGGATAGGGGAATCATGGATCGTCGGGTTACCTTGATACAGCCGACGTCTTTGAGCCACCCGATGTCTTAGGGCGTCGGGTGTATCTTTGTGGGAATCTGGAGCTTGTCCACTATTGATTTGGAGATGATGTTCTCACTACTTCCCCCATTGATGATGACATCACACACCTTGTCATAGATGGTACACCATGTCCGGAAGATGCGGTGTCACTGGGATTAGAGATCTTTATGCGGTGCATACATAAGTCTATGTATAACGAGTAAGAGATGGTCTCCCTCATCATCGTATGTGACTTCCTCATCATTATCAGCCTCTTCTTCATGTGCTTCTTCACTGTAGCCTTCATTTGCTTCAGTAATGTTTGCCATGTGCCGTTATGTACATTGATTGGAGTAGTGCCCCACTTGATTGCATCGATGTCACTTGTCTCCCCGTTGAACCGCGTAAGGGTTTGTGGGCAGAGCTCTCGCAGGGTTTGTGGTGCCGGTCGTTCTCGTTTGACTAGTACTGGCTCCTTTATTTGCAGTAGCTGGTCCTTCTTTCTTAGAAGTTTTTCCTTTATTGGTCGAAGAATTGCTCGCTCGGGTTGGTACGGTTGTTCGATTGAAGGAGTTGTTTCGAGGATTTATCCTCCGCTCCAGTTGCATCTTCACACGCGTGGCTAGTTGCACCGCCTCGTGGAGAGTGTACACGGGTTGCAGGTGGACGATCCTGGATTGCTAGCTGAAGTCCCCCGATGTAGCATGCTACCTACTGAGCATCGGTCTCCTCTAGGTTGTTGCGAACCGCCAGACGGAAGAATTTCGTTGTGTACTCGTTGACAGTGCAGGGGCCCTACCTACTAGTTTGGTATTGTTGGAACAATACTTGGTCGTAGTCTGGTGGGAGGAAACATGCACAAAGGAGCCGCTTCATTCGTGACCAAGAACGGATAGGATTCTTTCCAATCCGAGCACGAGATTATTGGTGTTGCTCCCACCACGCGGATGCGTCTCCTTTGAGTTTGTAGGCCACCAGTTTGACCTTCTTCTCTTCCGCCGTATCCATATAGTCAAAGAATAGCTCGACTTTAGAGAGCCAGTCGAGGAACTCTTCAATGTTGAGGTGGCCGGTGAAGGCGGGGAGGTCCACCTTCATGCATAAGTCACAATCGTTGCTGCCGTTTCGGTAGCCTCCACAGAAGTTGCCGGGACCACCATTGTAGCCACTGTTGTAGCTGCCAAAGCCACCGTAAGGGCCGCCATATGGGTTGCCGTTTTCGCCTTGGTAGCCGCCATTGACGCCATGATTGCCGCCGTTGTAGCCGCAGCGACCACCGTAGTTGCCTCCCTGTCCACGGGCGAATCCACAACCTCCTGGGTAATGACCACCATATCCTCCCATAAGACGATTGTCACTGCCGTAGGGATCGTATTATGGGGGTGGCGTCTCCTTGTCACTTGAATAATCTTCGTAGGGAGTCCTACGATCTTGGCGTTGTGCATCTTCATGGAGGATCTCATCCTGTCGAAGCAATTCGATGGTGGCAACCTTCCTCGCGATGGGTTTGTTGATTTGCTTGGTGCACTCGAGGAAGCCCTCTATGAATCTGGTTGAGATTGAGATCATGCATTATCTTCACAAGAATCTTCCGTATCCCAACCAAATCCGCTTTCACCTCCAGATGAGAAGCCGCGAGACCCTCAAGGGTCGATACTCCCAGATCACTATCTGCAGAGTTGGGGTTTCTTGATCCATGCTGAGCAGCTATCGGAGCGGGATAACGCCTGCTCTGATACCAACTTGGCGTAGTGGAAGCGGGGTTGAAGATGAGCACGCCTTCTTCGATTGATGACAGAGAGAAGATGCAATGATCCTCTCTCAAGAATTCATTTGAGCGTTGGTCTCCTCTAGGTTGTTGCTAGACTCCAGATGGAAGAATTCCGTTGTGTACTCGTTAACAGTGTGGGGGCTCTGCCTACAAGTATGGTATTGTTGGAACAATACTTGGTCATAGTCTTGTAGGAGGAAACGCGTGCGAAGGAGCTGCTTCATTCGTGACCAAGAACGGATATGATTCTTCCCAATCCGGGCACGAGATTGTTGGTGTTGCTCCTACCACGCGGATGCGCCTCTTTTAAGTTTGTAGGCCACCAGTTTGACCTTCTTCTCTTCTGCCGTATCCATATAGTCAAAGAATCGCTCGACTTTAGAGAGCCAGTCGAGGAACTCTTCGATGTTGAGGTGGCCGATGAAAGCGGGTAGGTCCACCTTCATGCATAAGTCACGATTGTTGCCGCCGTTTCGGTAGCCTCCACCGAAGTTCCCGGGACCGCCGTTGCAGCCACTGTTGTAGCCGCCAAAGCCACCGTAAGGGCTGCCATGTGAGTCGTAGTTTCCTCCTTGGTAGCCACCATTGAGCCATGATTGTCGTCGTTGTAGCTGTCACGACCACCGTAGTTGCCTCCCCATCCGCGAGGGAATCCACGATCTCTCGAGTAGCGACCACCATATCCTCCCATAAGGCGATTGTCACTGCCGTAGGGATCGTATTGTGGGGGTGGCATCTCCTTGTCACTTGAATAATCTTCATAGGGAGTCCTACGATCTTGGCGTTGTGCGTCTTCATGGAGGATATTGTCACATCGAAGCAATTCGATGGTGGCGCTTGGACCTTCCTCGCGATGGGTTTGTTGATTTACTTGGTGCGCTCGAGGAAGTCCTCTGGGAATCTAGTCGAGATTGAGAGTATGTGTTATCTTCGCAAGAATCTCCTGTATCCCGACCAAATCCACTTTCACCTCCCGATGAGAAGCCGTGATACCCTCAAGGGTCGGTACTCCCTGATCACCGTCTGCGGAGTTGGGGTTTTCCGATCCATGCTAAGCAGCCATCGGAGCGGGATAACGCCTGCTCTGATACCAACTTGGCGTAGCGGAAGCGGGGTCGAAGAGGAGCACACCTTCTTCGATTGATGATAGAGAGAAGATGCAACGATCCACTCTCAAGAACTCTTGCAAATCTCACGAGACGCAAGAACTTTGGGAAATAATAACAATCACTTCATTAGAAAATATCAAAATTTGCCTCCACTACATGCTAGTAGTAGGCCTTTATATAGGGCCTAGCCGAGTATTAAGAAGGAAAGAAAATAAAACAAAATAAAAAATTAATAACATTCCTTGAGAGCCTTTGATGAATCTGGCCCACTTTTTGGTCTTGGTGCAAGATCACGTGGATACCGATTATTCGCCATTAACATCTTTCTTCTTTGCGATCGGATGACCTTCCTTTTAAGTTGTTGTGGTTGCCATTTTTAGAGGGGACATAATGACTTGCCTCTTTTGAAGAAGCGTGGACTGGTTGTAGCTGCCGCTTTTGGAGAAGCGTGGACTGGTTGTAGCTGCCGCTTTTGGAAAAGCGTGGACTGACTGTAGCTGCCTTGTTTGGAGGGACCCAATCTCCTGCTTCAAATTAGAAATGATTGCCTTTGGTAAAAAACCAAAGAAGTAATTTTTTTTCTTTATATGTAAAACTTTACTACCAATATATTTTTATATCTTATTGATGAGTATCTTGGAGCCTATGGTTATGTTGTTTCATTTTGGCTATTGTGCCATGGAGATGAATGAAATTTCCTAAATCAAATCTTTTCTTCTATGATTTTTGTCTAGACTATTACTTTGTATAGGAAATTCTTAAAGAGGGTTGCTCTCCAATTGCATAAGTTTAAACTGCATAACCAACAATGTAGGTCTCCCTATCGGCCAATTGGACTTTTTGGTACACCCCACTCTTGCTATGGTGCTAGGTTTTTGGTATCAATCATAAAGAACTGGTGTCGGGATGATGGCTGATAGAAAAAAATCTTATCAGCCTTTCCCATAGTCGACCCCATCTTGATTGACAAGACTGAGGATGATGGTATCTTATGATACATCTTGAGCACTTCGGTAGCCAACGATTGTTCCTTGATACAAGAAAGGTGAGATTGCAATCAACACAATACAATTGAAACAATGGTTTTTTGCAAATCAACCCCTCAAATTAGAGCTAATTATATATACACCCCTTGAGTTAGAATATTTATATATTGATCCCTATACCCCTCTAGTTAATTGACGCTCGTATTAGATGAATATTTTCAGAATATTTTATGATTGTCCTATTGCTTCAAATATGGGTGTTTTTGGACGAAAGTATCCTTGAGAATTTAAAATGATAAAATTAGTGGATGGGTGAGTGGTGGTGGTGGGCAATGGATGGTTGTGGGGTGTTAAGCGGTGGTGGTGGCTGGAGAGTGGTGGAGGTGAGTTTGCGGTGGTGGTGGTGGGTGGCTGTGGTGGAAGTGGATAGTGTTGGTAGATGGGTAGCAGCAATGGTGGTGGTGGAAATGGGCGACGATGGTAAAGGTGGGTTTGCAGTGGTGGTGGAAGTGGATGATAGTGGTGGAAGTTAATGGTGGTGGTGGATGGGCGGTGAGCAACCGTGATGGAGGTGGGTGGTGGTGGGAGGTGACGGGTGGGTGGTGGCCGGTGGTAGTGGGCAACAATGATGAAAGTGGGTGGTGGTGCTGGCTAGGCGATGGCTGATGGTGGTGGAGGTGGGTGATGGATGGTTGTGAGTAGTAAGCAATGTTGGTGGTGGAATGGGTGGCAATGGTAATGGCTGGGTGGTGGACGACAGTGGTGGTTAGTGATGGGCGGTGATTGTGGCAGAGAGAGAGAGGGGACCATTGAAGTTACACTCTATATATCGATTTGACTAATTTCTTTGATGTTTAACTTTAGAACTTCTATAATTCGATTTTTACGCTTCATCTATCCCTAGTTAGATTTAATGGTACCTAATATCATCTCCAAATGATCACTAAAGGTTATCCCTTTAAGTAAAGCTGATAAGTCTCCATATACTTTTGAAGATGGTCATTATTATGGATAAATGTTTCTATCATTATCAATATACCCTTATTACAATATGTGATTTCCATTATGATCTGTTCTTTTGGCACGTAAAATAGGTTGGACGTTGATTCACTCGGGAATTATAATATCTCATGTTTTTTTGTCCAATGTCCTGAGTAAACAAATTTCTAAGATTTTCTTTTTTTTCACTTTCGCAGGACATTGGTGTTCTACCAATTTTGGTCGGATATTGTTTGCCCACTAGTGGTATGACAGATATTTTTCATAAGAACAATCCTATTAAAATAGGATCGACCCACGACAACAAAATAAATTTCCAACCCATTTAAGTCTAAGGTAGAAAAAAACAGAGGAGCTGAATGTCTTAGAAAATTTAGTTGCACAACAAAAAAAAACATGGGACATTTAGATTCCCGAGACATCACTGTCTTTACACATGAATGTCTCAAGTAAATTAATTTCCCATCCCATTTATTATCATTCAAGTAAGATTGTCATAATACTTTAAGCTTTTCTCCAAATTAACAGAAACCTTTCTTGGTTTATCATCACTTTGAATTTTTCCATCACTTGCTCCAGTATGAAATTTACCTCAATGGTTGACATGCAACATTTTTGAACTTGTAAAAAAAATATTTAAAAACCTCATATTTTGTCTTGCTAGCCTCAACACTCATTTTGACCTTTTTCATCACTTCCATTTCCTATGACATCTGAATCCTTTTTGTTTTTGCATGTAACTACCTACATTTTGTAGTAATTAAAGAAAACCACTTCCATTATCACTATTTGCAAAGTGAACCCTGATTTACTTTCTTGTTTATTAAAAAAAATATATAAAGATTTTTACAACATAAACACACTAACATCCCAGTCTGTCGAGCATCCTTTGAACCTTTTAGATTTCATCTATATAACATGGCACGTCGGTTTTGTGCTGATTAGACAAAACGAAAGCTGACTAGGACAAGTTGACTGGACAAAAATGAACCGAATAGATCTAACCATTTATTCAAAAATCAACTCACGATCTCTTTCCCCCTCAATCAACTCCCTCCCTAACCATTTTAACTGCACTAAACCCCTAAAATCCTGGCCCATTTAAACTGCACTAAACCTGACCGTTCATCCCGTGATCGTTGTTCGCATCAACGGTTATAAACCAGAATGTTGAAATTTTGGCCGCCCCAAACCATCGGGTTGGTCTCGAGGAATCCGTTTGAATAGAGACAGCTGTCATTGATCAATTATAGGGGGAGGGGGAGTTGGTCGCGTAAAAGGCGCCTGTTTCGTGGCAATTGGCATGGGCGAGGAAATGGGTGTCCCTATGAATGCCAGTGTTGTTGTCGAAAGTGTTTTATTGCCGACGGTGTTCAGGTTTGTTGCCACCGAAGACGGCCCGCTACAATGCCGACAGGCACGGGCATGCACTAGTCTGCTACACGAAAACTATCCACTTTGTATCCAGTTTGTCGATGGCCCCTTTAAACCGCAGGTAGTTCTCCGGTCCAGATTAAACCGCAGGTTGTTCTCCGGTCCAGTGGGAATCGACGGTAAAGACGCTCTTGAATAAAGGCCTTAGGAAAAGCTATGAGTTGAGACTCAAGATGATATCTGAAGAACAGTCTTTCATGGAATGCTTGCTTCAAGATTAGTTTAGCTCCTAGGTTGCTTGTGACTCATTTGCATTTCATCAGGTTATATCCGGAATCGTGAATAAGATCGATAAGGATGCTGAAACCATGAATCGAGACTTCGATCCAAAATACAAAATTTTGGTTTCTGCAGCCTCAAAAACGAAATACTTGTGCGAAATCCTAAAAGTCTTTCGATCGAATTCGATGATGTTTCATAGGATTTTCATACATTTCGATAAAATTTCGACGGAAAACCAGTGGAGACCAGACTAAGTTGATATTTCATTTGAAAATCAATGAAAATTTTTGTCCCTGAAACGGAAAGGAAAGGAAGACTTAGGGGAACTCAAAAATCTCTTTTGGTGCTGTGCTTGTGTATCGAACAGAGCGGACGGACGAGGATTCAACTCCCTCTGCCCTAATGTAAACCATAACCATAACCATCAAGCCATGTCCCCCATCTACTAAGTGTGGGATTTATGAATCCTCTGCCCTAATGTAAGCAAGCACCATGATCCTACACACAAAGTCCAAGTAAAGACTTGGTGAGGTTAAGAAAGACAAAACCTTTTCTATTCTCGGCGCAGAAAACATCTAGCAACAGAGAATCTCAAAAGAATCCACAACATCAGCAAATACTTGTGAAAAGGAAAAAAAAAACACCAGGAATTGAGAATTTATAGGTACTTGAATAGCACATCAGAAATAGAGCAGATTACTTAAACATCAAGCCATACAAAATTCTCGATTCTCAAGAGCACAACAAAATTATCCATCCAAATGCCTCTCAACAAATATTTGTCCTGATTTGAGAGTCCATCACTAATTTATCTTCACGCAGACTCGGCGATGGGGAATTCAAACACAACCTCTTTCCCACAGAGCTTGCGGTAGACTGCTGCAAATGTATCTAGTTTGGTGTCTGTGTTGTTGCGCTCCTTTGGGTCCAGAAAAATCTGCGGCAAGAAAGTAAGTACGACTAAAACCTGATACCCTAGTAAAAAGGGCACCGACAAGATAGGAACACCTCAGTCAACTTGTACACCGCAACTATGCATAGCCCTAGAACAATGGATCAAGACACAACAGCATAACCCTAGAAGAATGGATCAAGACACAACAAGGGAAAGCCTCCGAAAGCTATTCTCAAATGTCAAAGTCAAAAAAATAAAGAAAATAGAAGCAATTTCCTTGCAATTGTCCAAAAATCTCACCAAGGTGAGCAAAACAATTTGAAGAGATGAGACTCCATTCTAATTCTCGGTTTAAAAAAGAAGAAAAAAAAAGCACCACAATTGTGGTATTCTATAAGCCTATATAAACTCTATGGTTTCCATTGATCAAGAAGAAATTGTCTATAAAATGATTATAGAAATAAACTGCAAGAACCTCAGTAATTCTTAGAATGTCCTCACCTTCATGATCTTCGTTCCATCCAACCGATATCTAACACGCTTCCCAACAATTTCGGCAGGGTACACTACGTCCTCCAATATGGCATCATGGACAGCAGTAAGCGTGCGGCTGCGAGGGCGTGTAGCAGCTGAACCTTTCTTGGGTGGCCTCAAAATCCTCCGCGAGGCAATCATGATTACTTCCTACAAAAGATCAAGGAAATCATTGAGAAAACATAAAACATCAACTCAAACTAATAAATATGCCAGTGAAAGAACTATTAACCATCTTAAGTACTCTGCATAAATAAAAGGGAAGAAAACCAACTTTCTGTTGGTAAGAAACGATAGAAGAGGAATTACATGGGAACTGAGACAGGACATCTCGATAGTCCCTACAATCGGAGCAATAGTGAAAACTCTTTCAGAGGTACAAATTAAATTTCATCTGGGCAAGAGTTCTCGGCAGGTCCAAGGTCCCAAGTAGATGGGGCATGGCTATAGTTGCATACCATTTGAAGGATTGAACTAGAAGATATACAGATTTATCTAAACATTTAAGGTATCGAATGTCCATGCCTTCAAGGATAATAGTCTAAGAAGCACCGACATTGGTACGGGGACACGGGTACGACACGACACGGGTACGACACGACATGGTAAATCCTAAAAAAGAACACGGATACGGTAGGGACACGGCAAAATAAATTAATATTTTTTATGTTTATAATTCATATATATTTCAATAACTGAAAAAACTTCATAGAAAACTAAAATAAAAATTTAATGCATACTGAATCACAACCGTTAGTTACACCCAACTTGATCGATGAATCGTACACAGCACAAAATGGCATGGAAAAAAACGACTGTGTTTCAATTTTGGCTTCAACCTATCTGAAACTTCAGAGGATCAGATACGTTAAAGCCAAAACTAAATTGTAACCGTCTGTTACAACCAGCCTGACAAGTGAATCACATTAAAGCCCAAATGGCATGTAAAAGGATGGTTGTGATTCAACTTTGGCTTCAACCTATTTGATCCTCTTAGGTTCAAGGAAACTTAGAGGATCAGATAGGTTGAAGCCAAAACTGAAACACAACAGCTAATGATCTGACCCTATATCGAACAACCAGTCAACCCGTCGTGTCTGGCACGTGTTCGAAGCATGTTCGACGAGTGTCTGGCGAGTGTTCGGCTCCCAGAAGCATGTGGGACACAGCACATGCGTGTTTAGTGCGTGTCGGTGTCCGACACGGGTACGGGGGGGCTAGGGAAGTGTCCGTGTTGCCTAGATAATAATGTTCAAAATGCAAGAAAAACAAAGATCATACAAGAATAAAATGTGTTTCGAAAGACAGGGAATTGTGCAATTGAGGAAGAACAGATTAAAGATTAACCAAGACTTGATGAACACAACAATTTTAGAAAAGAGCTACAAAAAACTTTTTTACTTCATAAAGATGATGCAAGTCGCCATCCCCGTCGAGACCAACCCAAAACTCTTTCCCCAACATAGTGTACTACCAAACAAGGACTCTGTCAGACTTAAATACGAAAATATACTTCATAAACCCAATTAAAAAATTTGAACAAAAGTCCAGAATTAATAATATAATAATAGTCTACCATAAGACTTACCAAATTCAAGGACTCTCAGAGGAGGAAGGGGTCCTAAAACAAGTAGGAATCATAATCCTTGAGGAATCCTATTGAAATAATGAATCCTAAACTCATTAATGAACCCTTTTTTAAGTAGGTATATATGATCATTAGGAAAAAGTCAGAAAGCAATAATGAATTAGGAATCAACAGGACTAACAAATCCTAATAGACTAGACAAAGATTCCCCAAATTCTAAATCTAATGGATCATGATAAAGATCCAGATGCTCTTGCATAAATTCTCCCAAGGTCGAAGAATTCTCCACTTCAGCAAGACGATCAGAAGTTTCAGAACGGTGAACTTGGATCCTTGATCAACCAGTGATGTGAGTAAATGCTGGACCTTTGCTTAATCGTACCTTAAGGATGTTGCATCAATGGCTCTATGTCGTCAATTTGGTTGTACCAGATCAGCCATTTGATGATAGAAAATTGTTTGCTTCGAATACTCAAAATATGGAGGAACATTGACCGATTCCTTCTACTGATCATCACAGACAGGGCACTCTATTGAGTCCACTTTTCACCAGAATTTTGTTGAAGGTGGATGTTCTAATATTTGTTGTGGGACAAATATCAAATAATTCTTCAATATCTGAATCGGCACCCCATGGTAAGTACAAATCCAGGCTGACTTTGAGGGTACATGCGATATTTGTCAAATTTAGTGCAGTTTTGAGTCAATAACTAGAAGCCCCCACCTAGAATAATCCACATGGCGAAAATCCATCTATCCTCGAAATTCTTCAATATCTGAATAGGGCCCAAGAGAACAGGTTTGCGCCTTGTAATCAACAATGGGTCTATGGTTCATGCACATGTAAGGTAAAAACTCAGACTTTGCAAGTCTTGTTTAGAGTCTTTAGACACCAAACACTAAGAGGGCAAGGGATTGCACTAATGCGTGACCCACGTGATCTGACTTCTCAAATCCGTGATCTCCCTCTATACGCTCAAGCCTGCCCATGATGGTAGTTTTTACCTCTGCAGGAATCCAAAGTTGATATAATGGTAAAATAGGCCTCACTTTTGATACTAAAGATCCATGTATAGGGATCAAATAGGCTTAGAGAGAGAGAGAGAGAGAGAGAGAGAGAGAGAGAGGATTGGGAGGGAAAAAATAGATTGAAGGGTTGATTATGTAAGTTTAGGAAATAGCCGAAATAAACTTTTTATTAGATAAAAACATGATCAAATGCAATATCCCCATTAAATGTGTTTATATAACCCTTCATACCAACCAAAACTCTATTCCAATATAAAGAAAATTTCCTTAAATTAATGTATTATCAAAACTAATACTCCTTTAATTACTTCCCTACTAAAAATATGGCTTCTAAACTCATTTTAGAAAATTGATTGACAAAATAATAAACTAAAAGGCAAATAAGAAAGCTAACTTTAAAACTTTATTCAGTTTCCATTCATATTCCGTTACAGAAGTAAAATCCTTATTGAAATAGGAATCATATAATATTAAGAAATCCTAATGGAAGTAGGAATCATAGATTATGTCCCCTAAGAACATTAGAACCAGAAAATAAGGATAGCAGATAAATACTAAATTTAAATTAATAAACTAAAGAATTATAATTAGGAATAAGCATCCAAGGATCACAGTTGCAGCTCTAACCTCTCATAAACGACCCCACTCACCCCATCTCTTTTTCAATCGTATACATTAAACCGGGTCTGATTTTTGTGCACCATACAAGTTCTTCACTCGTAAACACTAAGGGTCCGTTTGGTTGTGTTGTACCTTTTAGAATAATTGTTGTAATGAAAAGTGCTTTTAAAAAAGTGATGTATATTTAAAGGCCAACAATGTTTAATAATTGGTTTTCGAAAATGTTATTTTTCGTGAAAAAACACTCTCTCTCTTTGTTTAGCAAAACAGTTATTAGACTGTAAAGTGGCAATATGCCCCAATGAGGGAGTCCCAGTGTAACAAAGAGAAAATGATTTAGTCAGTCTCTTAAAAAACAATGAACTACAAATATAGCTCTACAAGCTAGGATTTTTAGCTTTTTAGGCAAATGAGCTTTCTCTAGAAGATTGGATTTGCTCAAGTGTTTTTAGGTAGTTACCAAACGCAATTGAAAGTGCTTAAGCCTTCCAAGACCTAAAAAAAATTAATATAGACACACCTAAAACCATCAATCCCGACACTAATGGACCAGGATGAACCCCCAAATGCTATTTCATTAATTTGGGTCACCCAGCCTAAGTTTAGAATTCTATCCCAATTCTTGAAATTACATCTAAAGATATACTTACAGAGATTATATAGCATTCACATTGTTTCCAGCAAGGTTCTAAAAAGCGCTAGGCGCTAGTCGGGTGGTGGGGGGCCGCCTAGCGCCTAGGCGGCCTAGGCGGGGCCTAGGTGGCGCCTAGGCGTTTTGCTTTTTTTAAATTATTTTAATTATAATTTTGATATTATATAATATATATACATATATATTTGTTTAAAAATTAATATAAGTTCAAGATTATCCCAAATCATTATTTTAAAGAACAAGTATATTACCATAATTCAAGATTGAGTGATTAACAAGAACAAAAGCAAACATGGTCCGCCTGACCAGCTTCAGCCCGCCTGGCCAGTCTCAACCCGCTTGGCCAGCCTCAGCCCGCCTGGCCAGCCTCAGCCCGCCTAGACCGCCTCAGCGGCCGCCTTGCCCCGCCTAGGCGGCCTAGCTCCGCCTAGAAACTTGGCAGCTTTTCTGGAGCGCCTAGGATCTAGGCGAGGCGGTGGGGGGCCGCCTAGCGCCTAGGCGGCTGTCTGGACCGCTTTTTAGAACACTGATTTCCAGGAAACGATAAAAATGCCATATCATTTCTAGTGCTTCCTAGGTAGGAACAATATACGATGATAGAGTAGAAAGTCATTCTTTAGGTATACAAAGCAATGACTTTTGGTAAAAGATTAAGGAATTAAACTGAATCAGCTTGACAGCTTCTCAATCGAATGGATCTATAAGGAGTTAAAACAACAAAAATGATTTTTTATGAGCTTTGCGGCATGTATTTTACTCCATGAGGCAATACATAAGGCATATGCTATTGTACGGTCACAGCCGATTTGTGCCCAAAAACAATTTCTATTTTTTGTTGGTTTGTTTGTTGAATTTCAAACTAAAAACAATACACATTTAGCCAAATAGTGCCTTCATTCCCACATTGAGCCATTACCCTTTAATCAATTCTTATTTTCAACTACATTATATTGTTTAAAAAAGTACATTTAAAAAAGAGTGAAAATAGAAAAAATACAACTAGTTTTTTCTTTATAGCCCTCGACCCCGTACCGTCACCTTCCAATGCATCTTTGCCTTCAGTTTTGCCGGTGGTGTAGAGGGCATCCTCCTCCTCGGTGTTACTATCCTCCAGCTGCTCCCACTCACATAGATCCTATTCCGACTTGTGCTTGGTGTACCTGCTCCTGTTGTGACGTCGTAGGTCCGCACAAGCACTTCTGTGACCGCACATGTGTTTGTGCAGTCGCACAACTCCAATAGTCTGAAGTTGAATGTTGGCCTAGTGTGGTCGTACAAGCTCTTATGTGGCCCGACAACTCCAACAGTCCAAATTCAAGCTGTTGGGCTTAGTGTGGTCGCACATAACCAAGCGGTCGCACAAGTCATGTGTGACTGCATATGTGCCTCCTCGCATGTGCAGAGTTCGCATAATAGTTTTTATAAGGTACTTTTGCACTCTGTAGTCAAAGCGTCCCCTGGGAGCCTAGGCGACACCCTAGGCGGGCGGTTTTCTCTAAACGACCACCTAGGTGCTTGGGCTGTTTTTCACTTGATCCAATTTGGGATTTTTTCAAAATTGAGCTGAATTAACTCATAATTGAGTTGGATAAGCTAATAATTGAGTTAAATTAACTCAAATTCTTATGATGGGTTCATAAGAATTTGGGGTTTTTTCAAAATTGAGTTGAATTAACTTAAAATTCAGCTGAATTAATTAACTTTAATTCTTATGATGGGTTCAATTATCTCAAATTGAGTATAAGTAACTCAAATTGTGTTGAATTAACTCCAATTCTTAAGGGTTTTTCAAATTTGAGTATATGGGTTGATAAGAATTTACGGGTTTTTCAAAATTGAGTTGAATTAACTCAAAATTGAGTTGAATTAAATCTAAACTTAAACCCTAACCCTAATATTTTATTATTTTATCTTTATTTTTTTAGAATTTTTTAAAAAAATTCATATTTTTTCGTTAGTTTTTTTATTTTTTTATTTTCTAATTCAGTTTATGAGTACGGTATTTCTATACTTTCTAGATAATTTGACTTTTAGGTGGTGAAAATTATAATCAACATGCTACTAGATTACTAAAATCATGTGTGTGTATATATATATATATATATATATATATATATATATATATATATATATATATATATATATATATATATATATATACTCTATATAAAAAAATTTCATAATTACTTGTCGCCTAGGCGCAGCTTTGCCTAGATAGGTCAAAACGCCTAGGCATCGTCTAGACGCCTTGACTACACTGCTTTCGCATATGCGGTTGCAAATGTGCATATGCGGCTGCATAAGACAACATCGAGCAATATCAAGTACTAGCTTGCGTGGATGAGTAAAGTACTTGAGCATTTAAATAATGTTCTATTGGCAATATAAAAAAATCCAAGAAAAAACTGTGGTTTGCAAATTAATCTACATCAAGAAGAATACAAGGAAAAGACACAAATGATGCAAGATTATGTGCAAGGTACCCACCAACGTAGATCCCACCACCTCACCCCAACCCCATAAATTGGTAGTTAACAAAATTTTAAAAGAATCCACACCTCTGTAAGAGCTCATGTTTTAGAAACAGCAATCTATATCTCTTATTAATTTTCTCTCCATCATGCTGATATCATCTACGGGCATGTAACAATGAAAAGAAAAATATATGAAATAGCTTAAAGCCAACGTCACCTTCCCACTAAACTTCTTCTCCAATTCTCTGACAAGCCTCACATGAATCTTCCGAAAAGCCTTCCTAAGCCTGTAGGGTACATGAATAACAACAGCTTTCGGGTTGCCAGCTACAACAAGTTGACTGCATTAAATTACACACACAAAAAAAAAGCGAAAACAATCTTGTTAAGCACTTGTTTAAACTAAAAAAATAGAGGAAAAAATCAGACAGTAAAAAACAGCACACACTTACAATGCTGAATTGATATAAAGATCTTTCAGGTCGCTCTTCAGCTCTTGATTTGTATTCTCCAAATCAAACAACGCCTACAAGAAGTAGAGAATTAGAAACTATAAAAGAAAATATGAAAGAACAATTAAACTGAGTGTCTGCAATAAACCTGAGCTACTGAGTCCTCAAAATCAGTCGGCTCCACGCCCTTTTCCTTCAGGATTTTCCTCCTCGCAGTAAACATTTTGATTAGTCTGACCAGTAACTTAGACCTACAAAAGAAAAAATCAGAAAGCAACAATACAAAAGAATTAAGAGAATACAGTGTCTAGATTTTGAAACATTTATCAGGTTATACAGAGTAAAAAACATGAGCACCCTACAAAACTCATATACCCTAAATAACACAGGGATCAAATGTCGAAAGGCACCCAACTAATGGGCCACCATCATAAAAACTGGTTCTTTATACTTGATTGAAAACTGAAATAAATGGTTATCATAAAATGAATATTCAATATATTTAAAGATTCAAAATTTATCAAAAATAAATTGCGGACGTGCCGCATATTACATGGTCATTGTGGGTCTAATCGAAAAAAGGGTTTCTGTGTTTCTTGAAACCCTAAAACGAAACTTAAAAATGAATATTTCAGGCTTAAATAGAATCATGAACGAATGCGTTTCTCGCCATCCTCTTACATGTTATATATCACCCGTCTTTAATTTTGGGGTAATGTAACCTGAAATTACCCTCACGTGCTCTCCACCCTCCCATCTCTCTTGAACTGCCATGGCGATGGCGGAGACAACACGAGCAACAAAGGTGGCGGCGGCGGGCGGGCGGGCACGACGTCCTCCTCCCCTCTGTCATCCTCAACGCCTGCGACAACCTCGGCCTCTGCCTCCTCCCACACCCCAATGCCTCTTCCTTCCTCCTCAACAACACGAGCAGCCGCAGCTCGAGTTGCAGCTGCTCGCCATCGCCACCCAACGGCTACGAGCAGCGGAGACGAGAGCCAAGTGGCAGACGGGGTTCAGTTTGGTTCGGATTAGGTTTAGGATTAGGCCTAGGGTTCATCCCATATCATATAGATCTTAGGGTTTAGGATTCGGTTTAGTTTAGAAATGAGTGGCATTGAAATGAAAATTTGAATCACAGTGAGGGGTACTTTCGTCCTCTGTCCTTTAGCTAAACCTGATCTCTTGTAGGAGTCAGTTCACTAAATCCCCCTTTAATTTTCTTTTATATTAAACCGAAACACCCCAAATCTCAATTTTAATTATTTTAAAAATCTATAAAAAAAATGAAAGAACACTGATCTATATATGCAGCACATAATACCATATAAACAGTAGATAATCACATATTAAATTATTTAATAATAGCCCGAATATCATTCACACAAACAACGTCCTGCTCAACTTAAAATTCAGATGGCATGAACGATAAATCTGATTAGACAAACTAAAATTCAGATGAAATATCCTTAATTTCACATCTTTCCTTAATGAATCCAACTGGCATGGATTTAAACGAGAAGTATAGCTCGAATTAGATACTAGATCTGGAGCAGGGAATGAGAAACCCAAACGACTAAGTGCATCAATAGAAGAAAAAAATAACCCTAACTCACGATAGTGGAGATAGTATAAGAGGACGAAGTACTTGGCAGCGGGTAAGAAATGGGGTGAGATGGAGGGAGAGAAAACGCAGTCGCGCGTTTATTAGGGTTTCTCTGCTCTCACCTCTAACTTTTGTACCGTTCCAACCAAGGTTTCATTTTATAGTATTTACACTTTTACCCACGTCAGTCGTGTATTCTATTTATTTCATTTATTCTTTTTTGGTAATTTTAACTCTATTTTTATTTTAGCCAATGCTGTTAATGCTGATTAATAATGGAAAAATGATTCGGGTCTCACCTTCTATAGGCCCCAAGCAAGCCTTATGACGTGGCAGTCCAAATCCATTTATTTGATTATCGTCCTACCCTTTGCTTGTCTTACCTTCATTTTTTAAAAGGATTAAAGAATGAGCAAATTGTTCTTTTTGGGAGTTATGTTTTTCATTTTAAAAAATCTATAACTTTTTATATACTCATCGAAATTATGAAATATTTATATTTTTGGAATCTACTAATTAAGATCTACCAAACTAGACCCATTGTGACTATGAAATTCCGAGAAAATAAACCCGGATACAAGTGACCTATAATTAAGTGATATACTGATAGTTAAAATAAACGAAAATTTTCACCTTTAAAACCAAATTGTCACATAAACTAATTAACATCACTTTTCAAAAACAAATGTAACTTAATTGACAGTTATAAAATTAAGAGACTTTTATCGCCAGTTTATGTCCGATAAAGTCTCTTGATTTTACAACTATCAGTTTTACGTGACATTTGCTTTTGTAAGTGACATTTAGTTAGTTAACGTGAAACCAAGATTTTGAAAGTGACATTTTTCAGTTTTTTATAACAATCAACAAATGTCACTTAATTCTATAAATGTTACTTAATTATAGAGTAGTGCTTCGGTCTCAATTTTGAATTAATTCAACACAATTTTGAAAACCCCCAAATTCAATTTTGAGTTAATTCACTAAATGTTACTTAATCTTATTCTGCCTTTAATTCTACGAACCAGCCCATAAGTTGAAGTGCTTCGATCTCAATGGATTACGGTTCCAACATAATAAAGTCATCTTTCAGGCTGATAGGCATATGCCACAATGTAAACACCAGATTAATAGCCATACCGACATCACCAGACATCATAGGCCAATTGGTGTACAACCTAGTGTTCTGAACGGGATTATTGCATTATTGGGTCAAAATCTGACTCATTGCCCTTTTGTATAACAAAGTAAGGCATCCGGTCACACATTAGGGATGGTATGGGTACTAAGGTGCCTAAACCCATACTTGTAAAATCAATTAAACGTAGAAAAATTCAAAAAATAATTATACGAATTACGTTCGGGTATGGAACCTATACCCAAATCCATATTTTCATGTCCGAGTACATGAGTTTAGGGTTCCAATGCTACCTAGGGTCTTCATGGTCAGAATTTTTAAGAAAATTTGGAACCAAACCGAAGTAGATAGGTTCCCTGAAAAATGAAACCAAACCAAAACCCAAAACATTCCTTGGTCAAAAAAAACGAGCCAAGCTGAATGAGAAAAATTCGATTTTTTTCCGTTCGATTCTGCCGATCAGTTAACACACTGGACAACCTTGCACATACATCAAGATAACCAATAAAAATAGCAACGCCTACTAGAGCATACAATTAAATATGAAAATAACAACCTTATTAAGATAAACATACAATCACATTCTTAACATCCAAATAAAAGTTCAACCAAGCAAAATCCACGAAGCATAATATAACCAACAAGACAAGTGGATCCAATGACTACTATTCAACACATACATGTTTCAACGGTTCAACCCAGATTGGTTCATTTCACGAAACTTAAAAGTCCAAAACCAAACCGAATTGATGGATTTTTAAAAAGAAAAAATTGAACCAAAGTGAACCAAACCAAACATTTAAAAAGCCCGATCCAAACCAAACCAATTAGGTTGGTTTGCTTCGGTTTATTGAATCAAACCAACAACAAAACGAGAAAATATTCAGTGAGTCCAATGTACCATGTCAGCCATGTATCCCCCACACCCAATGCATTATTAAGAGAAGTGATAGGGGAGCCCCATTATATAGGCCCCATCAGGAAGCCCCATGATGTGGCAACCATTCAATGGATTAACAATGTCATGTGAAAAAGATAACAAACTTCAAATGTCTTAATTGCCCTCATCAGTAGGTTCTATAAGCGGCAAGTATCAGCTCCCATATCCATCAGTTGTTTTATATAATATTTTTTGGGAGTTGGGTTTTCCACTTTAAAAAATCCATAACTTCTTGTATAAATATAAAATTTATATTTTTGGAATCTACTATTGGAGCTCTACAAAACAAGACCCATATTGCCAATGAATTCCTAAGAAAAAAAATTCGGATATAAGACTACCCTATAATCAAGTAACATTTATATAATTAAGTGATATTTGTTGATTGTTATAAAAAACTTAAAAATGTCAGTTTCGAAATCTTGGTTTCATGTTAACTAACTAAATCACTTACAAAAGTAAATGTCATATAAAACTGACAGTTGTAAAATCAAAATACTTTATCGGATACAAACTGGAGATAAAAGTCTCTTAATTTTATAACTGTCAATTAAGTGACATTTGGTTTTGAAAAGTGATATTTAGTCAGTTTAGGTGACAATTTAGTTTTAAAGGTGAAATTTTTCGTTTATTTGTAACTATCAGTATGTCACTTAACTATAGGTCACTTGTATCCGAGTTTTTTTCGGAATTTCATAGACACAATGGGTCTAGTTTGGTAGATCTCAATCAGTAGATTCCAAAAATATAAATTCATAATTTCGATGAGTATATAAAAAGTTATAGATTTTTTAAAAAATGAAGGTAAGACAAACAAATGGTAGGATGATCATCAAATAAATGGGTTTGGATTGCCACGTCATGGGGCTTGCTTGGGGCCTATAGAAGGTGAAACCCGAATCATTTTTTCATTATTAATCAACGTTAACAGCATTGGCTAAAATAGAAATAGAGTTAAGATTACCAAAAAAGAATAAATAAAATACACGGCTGACGTGGGTAAAAGTGTAAATATGAAAAATAAAACCCTGGTTGGAATGGCACAAAAGCGAGAGGTGAGAGCAGAGAAACCCTAATAAGCGTGCGGCTGTGTTTTCTCTCCCTCCGTCTCACCCCATTTCTTGCCCGCTGCCAGGTACTTCGCCCTTCTCTTATACTATCTCCGCTATTATTAGTGAGGGTTAGGGTTCTTTTTTCTTCTGTTGATGCACTTAACGGTTTGGGTTTCTCATCCCCTGCTCCAGATCGAGTATATGATTCGAGCTATACTTTTCGTTTAAATCCATGCGCTTTGGATTCAACGAGTAAAGGTGTGAAATTAAATTTCATTTTGGCTAATGAGATTTATAGTTCATTTCATTTGAATTTCAAGTTAAGCAGGGCGTTGTTTGTATGAATGAAATTTGAGATACTATTAAATAATTTTATCTGTGATTATTTGTTGTTTATATAGTATTATCTCCTGCATATATAGATTTTCACCTTAAAGAATAATCCATATTATGTATAGTCATGGCTCAATTATTTGGTGCAAGTACTGTACTTGCACATTATACTTTCAAGTGGAGAATTGCAACAAATTCACGAGTGTGATATGATCAATGTGAAAAAAATGCTAATATATAAACTTTTCCACATCTAACAAAGAAAGTGCATAAATAACGCACATATTTGACACAAGCACAAGCCATGAAGGCTTTCCGAAGAATCTACATAGATGGATATGAGAAGGGCATTACACCAAACATGCAAATAGAAGGAGTGCATTTTTGGTGATTTGCAAAGGTTGAACTCCAACATAAAAGGTGTGCTAACATTTGGTGCAAGAAAAGAATGGAGCTTTGTGCGAGGATGGAACTTCATAAAACAAATCGCGACTCCGAAACAAATCCGACTCAATTCAAACCGTATGCTGAAGACTCTGAAATAGATTACTACGCCCGAATCAGAGCTTAAAGCTCTGTTTAAGAACAGAAATTCCAACAATTGAGCAGATCCAAACAGATACATTAGGAAAAATATACAGACATATGAAATATTAGAGTATGAATCGCATGATCGAGATTGGTGACTACACAAGATCGAAAGGAGTGGGGTTTGAAAGAGAAGAACAGTTCCAATCAGATCCTGGATCCAGAGCAGGTGATGCGAACCCTAAAACTGAGAGATACTCGATCCAGAACACGAAACCCTAATTCAAGATCATGGGTTTTCTAAAGGAGATCGAAGTACCTGGCAGGTAGCAAGGAAGGCGAGAAGGAGATGGAGCGAGAGACCGCTTTCTAGGGTCCTCTTCTCTCACCTCCGCCTTTTGTAGCGTTCCAGGTTCCAACCAAGGTTTTAATTTGGGCTTTTTTCTCAAAATATTATTAAAAAATAAAATATTTAACGAAATAGCAGCTGACCAAACTATTTACCAACCTAGCGCTCTGACAGCCACGTGGCATGTCAGCGCCGTAAAGCGAACGCAAAGATTTTTTTTTTTTCTATTTCAAGTAGAATCCGATATTTGGAATGCCGGGTTTAAACCCGATATTGTGGATACCGAATTTATCCAAAATCCAGAGAGAAAACGACTGAAATCCAAAGAGAAAACAGCTAAGTATGGAAACCTCATACATGAGGCTTCAGTTAAACTCGGTATCCCGATTACCAGTTTTAATACAAAAATCGGGTTCTACTTCAACCAGAAAAAATAAAAATCGCGTTCGCTTAACAGCGCTGACATGCCATCAGAGCGCTAGGTTAGTAAATAGTTTCTGCCAGTCGCTTTTTATTTAAATATTTTATTTTTTAATAATATTTTGAAAAAATCCCCTTTCAATTTTTTGTATTTACCATCTTAGCACTCACCTTGCCTCTCTCTTCGTCAAATCGTGGTTCGGCGGATACCTTCTCTTTGAGATAAACATTGGTACAACCATTATACCAGCTCATCTGGTGTCACGTCCAATCTCTCTTTAGGTTCGAATGCAAAATCTTATTAAGGCATGGTGGGTTTGGTTCATGCAAGGTTCTTCAATCTTCAGTGTGTAAAACCTTCGAGCATCTCCAACGGGCTCCCAAACATAAGTTCCTTTCAAAGTGGGTCGATGGTGAAAAGTGACCTCCGATAGGCTCCTTCATGTTTCACTAGAGTCCGATTTTTCTACTCTCGTTAGTGTTGGCAAGAGTAGTAGGAAAATCCTTGTGATGGGCCTCCTCTTATTTGATTAAAACAAAATTAATAAAAGTCACTTTTATTGCTAATTTTCAGAACAGCCTCTTTGTCCCTTGCACTTGCTGTGCTGACCTGTTTGAAACATTTGGTCATTTCAAGAAATAAGGAGAGATTTGTGAAGACCCTATTGTAGTACATTTCAATTCCCACTCCATACTTTGCCTACGTGACATCTAGGAGCCCCAAGAATAGGGAAGGAACCTGGGAGTCTGTTGGAGATGCTCTTAGGGCCTATGTGCATATTGATCCAACATGTTGTTGTCCAATAGAGTTGGCTGGCGATATAGTCATATAGGTGTTGTGCTTATCAAAGAGCCATTGATCGTTGATATTTGTCGTTTACTCTTATATCATCAAGGATGCACATAGGTTTTGGGTTCAGGTTGATGTTCTATGGTGGTACAGTGGATTCATGACACGGAGTCGGCTAGCGACAGAGTTGACCTAAGACTAATCAAAGAGCCACCAGTTGGGCAGAGGCATTAGCGGGATATCGCATGTTAGGGCAAGATGGAGGGAGAGAAAACGTAGCCACGTTCTTATTAGGGTTTCTCTACTCTCACCTCTCGCTTTTGTATTGTTCCAACCAGGGTTTTATTTTTTTATATTTACACTTTTACCCATGTCAGCCGTATATCTCAACATCTTGCAAGTATTAAACATTTTTATTTATTTTTATTTATTTTTCTTTTTTTTTTGGTTATCTTTACTCTATTTCTATTTTAGCCAATGATGTTAACGCTGATTAATAATGCATTGGGTGTGGGGGATACACAGCTGACATGGTACGTTGACTCATGAACATTTTATTATTATGTGATTGGTTTGATCCAATAAACTGAAGCAAATAGACCTAATTGGTTTGATTTGGATCGGGCTTTTTTAATGTTTGGTTTGGTTCAATTCAGTTCAAAAAAATTTAATCCATCAATTCGGTTTTGTTTTGGACTCTTAAGTTTAGTGATCTGAACCAATTTGGGTTGAACATCTGAAATATGAATATGTTGAATAGTAGTCATTGGATTCGCTTGTCTTGTTGGTTACATTATGCTTCGTGGATTTTTCTTGGCTGAACTTCTATTTGGATGTTAAGAATGTGATTGTATGTTTATCTTAATAAGGTGGTTGTTTTCTTATTTAGTTGTATGTTCTAGTAGGCAGTATTTATTTTTATTGATTATCTAGATGTATGTGCAAGATTGTCCAGTGTGTTAACTGATGGCAGAATCGAACGGAACAAAATCGAATTTTTCTTAGTTCAATTTGGCTCGATTTTTTTTTTTACCAAGGAATGATTTGGGGTTTGGTTTGGTTTCATTTTTCAGAGAACTGATCTACTTCTGTTGGGTTCCAAATTTTCTCAAAAATTCAAACCATTAAGACCTTGGAGAGCATGGGAACCCTAACCTCGTGTACTTAGGAAAATATGGATTTCGGTATAGGCTCCATACCCGAACGAAATTCATATAATTATTTTTTGATTTTTTCTACGTTCTTGATTTTTCAAGTATGGGTTTAGGCACCTTAGCACCCATACCCATCCCTAATAACTGACCAGAGGCCTTACTTATTAGGGGTGCAACTTGGGTCGGGTAAAACCGAGAACCGACCCAACCCGACCTAAATGGATCGGGTTGGTTCGGGTATTTTAACTAAACGGGTTGGCTCGATTCTAAGCTTTGTGGACCCGACTAAATATGGGTCGGTTCCGGGTTGGGGGTCGGGTAGACCCGACCCAACCCGAGAACCGAACTCATATATATTAGGCCACATATGTATGTCACGGGTTGGACTTCTAGCTACATCATACTAGCACCGGAGTAAACATTAGTTGTTTGCTAACATTGAATCAACTATCAAGAGAACTCAACGGGTGGCTAAAGCCAAAAGCCCAACGTGGACCTCCGGCTAGCTAGTAAATAGCCGATGGCTATTATTTTTTTAGACCAACTACCAACCCGAGAACCGACCCGAACCAACCCGACCTAGTATGGGTTGGGTTGGTTCGGGGTTAGTTCGGGTTTCAATATGGTAGAACCGAACTAGTTCGGTTCGGCTCTGAGTTAGCTCAAACCCGAACCAACCCGACCCGAGTTGCACCCCAATTACTTATACAAAATGGCAATGGGTCGGATCCTAACCCAATAATGTAATAATCCCGTTCAGAGCACGAAGTTGTACACCAATTGACCTATGGTGTCTGGTGATGTCTGTATGGCTATTAATCTGGTGTTTACCTAGTATCATGTCTATCAACCTAAAAGATGTCTTAATCACGTTGGAACCGCGGTCCATGAGACCGAAGCACTTCAGCCTACGAGCTGGTTTGCGAAATTAAAGGGGGAATAGGATGTCGGGGAAATGGATACCCGAAAATGGATATCGGGTTTATTTCCTGGCTAATTTCGCGAACCCCCCTCCCCAACCCAAGCATGTGTAATGTGCTTTATAAGATTGTGTCCAAGATCCTGATGAAGACTTAAAAGCCATGTTGGAGGGTAAAATGGGAAGCCCAGAGATGGACAATTGACGATTGTTTTGGATGGTGCGGTATGGCAGATTGCAGGATACATCATCAGAGGTTGCAACAGACGATTGTGGCATCCATCTCTACCTCATGCGGAAATTAGAGGAGCATGGGAAGGGATCAAGGCTTTTGCTCCTCCACCCAGAAGAAAGGTGTGGTTCCAAGGGGGCTCCCTTCTTGTCAAGGACTGCAAGCAGTGGTTCAGGGGCTTCATAAGCATCAGGATCGCTCGCGTCTACAGAAAAAGGCAACAAGTCTTATCAGAGAACATAACAAGCATAGACTAACATGTCATCGATGCGATGAAGAGATCACGAGTACAAACCAATTCTTTTTACACCAGCGTTGAGTCCACTTCAATGATGCGATGAGGAGATTAAGTTCAAATCATTCTGATTAACCGAACAAACAATGAAGTTTAACAGACATCACAACACAAAAACCACATGGGCAAGGTCTGGAACCCAACAATGGAGTACAATTCAAAAGCCCATGAGTTTGTTTATCGGGCGAACGGTTTGTTCTCATTCCTTCTTTCCAATTCCATGAGACATGTTGTAGATCCCACGGCCCTGTTTGTCAAAAAAAAAAAAAAGCATCTCACCCGAAAAGAACCATAAAGGGAAAGTTTATAAATCAGGATAATAACACATAGACCTCTTGTAGTTTGACCAATTATCACTTTCACCCCTCATGTTTAAAACCCTACAAATGCTCCCTCTCCCCCTTAGGAGGGGGTGAAAATGATATGTTCTTCAAACTAGGGAGGGGGGGCGGGGGGAACCATAAGGGGTCTATGTATAGTTTACCCTATAAATTATTGATTGACGGAAGTTAACCACTCACGATGAGGGCCAGTGCAGAGCCAACCAATGCGAGGGGGATAGCGACTGATGTGATCACATCATAGCGCCCTTTCAGGTACGTGTGCTTATGAGCATTTTGGAAATAATGTTGATACTTCTGCAGCCTCTCCCTGGGGACAAACGGCGGCTCTGACATCCTGCACGAGATTTATCGACTTAGTATGGGAACTGGCATCTCCATAAATCAATCCTTTCTTCGTTGTTTAAAAATCGGTTTCCTTAATTCTCAAAATAGAATTAAATTTTACACTGATTCAATCAATACATTAACCAGTTACACAACCCTTCAGGCCCTTCATAAACTTCGAGCACAGATTCCTCCTGTAAATCCAACGTAACTTTCAAGTATGACGAAGAAAAACCATAGGACTCGACCAAAGGTTGCTAAGACACGGTGTGAGTCCTAAGTTCTTAGCTCAAACTTCATTGCAATACACAAAAATACAACACAGTTCTGTGAACACATGATTCACTTTCATAAAACAATCAACGAACAGATAAACACTTTATTAAAATTTATTATCCACACCAAACTTGCTCATCTCTTAGATAAATCTATCACCAGAATCCAGATTAAACCAAAGCAGAAATTCTCAATTTGTATGATGAACGACCAGCTTTGCTTGCAAGTTGTATTTTAATTAGGAAGCAGAAGCTGTATCAAGAATACCATAATTGATTATTCCAAGAGATGGTTCTGAGTCAATTCACATTTTTTTATCCAACTGAAGTTGATAGAATGCGGTGTATGGGTACAGATGACTATCAGCGCATGTGAAAGATTAAGAGGGCTTTGAACAGGAAATCAAGAGTAGGAAGTGTGGCAATGAGCGATACATAGGTTATGTTATCTACAAGAAAAAACCTGAAGTATGATTGAATTAATATTAAAAAACTGACATGCCAAAAACTTAACTCTTAAGAGACGATCGGGAAAGAAGATGCAGAGAAGAATTGGATGTGCTGGAGTAAACTGCATCAAGAAATAAAGGTACCCACCAGGGGATTGGAGAGTTGGCAAAGCAACTGATGCTTTGGTGATGAGGTTGTGGGTTCAACTCTTCCTCCCCTCGATTTACCCAGGAGTGAAGTGGGAATTGCCGAGTGGGTCGGGCTTCACTCCCGGAGGGATTAGTCCGAGCCTGAAGTGGGCCATTGCCCGAAAGGTTTCGGGACACCCGCCGATCTCAAAAAAAAAAAAAAAAGGTTGATGAGGCCTCATCAAAGAATATTTGGGCTAAAAGCATGAATCTTAAGTTGAAATCAGACACGCGGCAAGTACTTGCTCAGCAGCAGAGTTGAACCAAAAGAGTAGGTCAATGCTGGGGACCATTGGGCATTCTGTCAATGAGAATGCACTATTAGCAACGGCCCACAAATAAAAAACAGGATCCATAGCCTCCAATTATTTTTCTTTTGTAAATGGTTCAAATACCAAAAGGAATGATGTCAAATTATCTACATGATAATTAATAAAAATACTCTCTCTTAGTAGTGATGGAGAAATCATTATTATTACAATCAAAAGAAATAAATATATTTCAGCTTTCTACCAAAGCATGATCATAATTAAAAATTATTGTAATTTCTCTTACTTTTTGGGAAAACTACTACTACAACACAATGGAGAGAGAATCTTCATGGCTTCGAACAAAAGAAGGTGTGTTTTCAACATTGCATAAGATTTTGCACGAGGTTGAAATAGGTTAGTATGGGCTTTCTAATAAGAGAGATGCATAGACCAGCGGCAAGTATTACCCTTGAAAATAGAAAACAGAAAGATCTTCTATGAATCTATTTTAATAGCAAACATAAGGATTTGTTTTACAAAGTTAGAAATCTGTTGTGGGTATTTCATGAATTGCTAAGCAAAATCTTATAGTGCAACACTAATTAGCAAATTAAAGGATTTGCCATTGGTCTTCTAATTTTCTACAAATCTCGAGTGAATTTCTCTGAATTCGTACAAGATTGTATTTCGATCGAATAGTGCTTTTTATTTTGCTCTATGATTTCTTTTCATACTTTTTCTCAATCATGGGTGGTGACTAATCTTTGATGAACATATATGTTGTCCTTTTTATAGCCTTTCACATGTATCGGATCCACTGGAGAAAAAAAAAAAAGGAAAAATTATCATTTGGTGATCCTAGCAAGATATTTTTATTATGATTTGCAAAACCTTTAAAATATAACTTGATCACAAGTTACTACATAAGGATGAGATTAATTAGTAGAGTAACTTTGAATTAGAGAAAAACAATTAAAGATCACTATACAAATGTTTTCATATGTTTAAACCGTAGATTAATATATAAGGTGGAGATTGAGGAAGTCAAACTTTTCAAAATTAAAGAGGTGCTGGGATACACCGATACTTCGAAACAGGTGTCGTACCCATATCGGATACTTCCCGATACTCCGATATGGCCCGATAAGGCGGGATACGTATCTGATACGGCTGTGAAGTATCGAGGTTTCAAAAAAAAAATCCGATACATCGAGGATATGGGGCTGATACACCAAGGATACGGGACCGATACGCCGGGATACGTATGGATGGTCATGTAGTCCAAAATCCAAAAATCCAACCCAAACCCGACCGAAACGTCGGATATAGGTCTAAATTCTATACGTGACCATTTGCTTAATGATATTATTTATATGTTTTGTTTTTTGGATGATACATGTGACACTAACTTTGTATTTTGTAATGGATGATGAATGTCAGCGTTTTTTGCTAGCGTTATGGACGATGAATGTGGCACTTGCGTAATGTTATTAGCGTTACTTTTTTGTAATAGATGAATGTGACACTAGCTTGTATTTTTTAGTTGTATAGGATGTAAATCATGTAACGAATGATGAGTATGGTCATATTTAATTTTCAAACTATTCACTATCCATATTCTAGCACAAAAAATATTATATTTAATTATTATTCTTATTATATATATATATATATATAGACACACAAATGTATCCCTGTCGTACCGTGTATCCTAGTTTTTCAAAAATCCACGTATCGCCGTATCCGTATCCTCGCATCCGTATCTTCGTATTCGTATCGGTGCATCCTAGACGAGGTGTAAAAGAACTACAAGTTAACCAACGAAAGGCATGACAATATACGAAGGTGGGATTGGCAATTGCAAGATTCAAGATATTATAATCAATGTAGTCAAAGCGTCGGTTATGCACCACCTAGTTGGGAGCCTAGGCATTTAGGAACCCCCAGCGCCTAGGTGCGTCTCTACTCAGACTGTGTAGCCTGGACGGCCGCCTCAGCACCTGGACAGTTTTTCTGATTTGTCAAGGCACCTTTTACTTGGATAATGCAACCACTAGGGGACCTTGTCTATAATGATTATTTAACATGAGATCTTGTTGCTAAAAGAAGTGGAAACAATGAAGGGCGAAGACATAGGCGAAAGAAACACACAACAAACACTTGAAGATGACGAACAATCTTTAGATGACTTCCAATATTCAAATGGAGAAGAATATGCTAAAGTTGGTGGTGATTCTAATAGGGGAGTCATATTTCAAATGAAATCGATCTCTAGGGAAATGACGATGATGATTTTGATATCTTATTAGTTATAAGCCTATGAGTTTTTTATGACTTTGTGGCTAAGAAGCACTAACACTGGTACGGGGACACGGGTACGCCGACACGGCAACTACTAAAAAAGAGGACAAGGGTACGACAGAGACCCAACAAAATAAATTAAAATTTTTTATTTATATTTTATGTGTTTACAATTCATATATATTTCAATAACCGAAAAAACCCCATAGAAAACAACTAAAATGAAATTTTAATGCATACTAAATCGCAACCGTTAGTTACACCTAGCCCTATCGGTGAATCACACACAGCCCTAAATGGCATGGAAAAGAGCGGTTGTGTTTCAGTTTTGGCTTCAACATATCTGAAACCTCAGAGGATCAAATAGGTTAAAGCCAAAACTGAATCATAACCGTCCGATACAACCAGCTTGATAAGTGAATCGCACTCAACCTCAAATGGTATGCAAAAGAACGGCTGCGATTCAGTTTTGTCTGAGGTTATAAAGGTTATAACCTCAGAGGATCAGATAGGTTGAAGTCAAAACTGAATCACAACAGCTTGTGACCCGACCCTATATCGAACAGCCCGGCAACCGGCTGTGTCCGACGAGTGTCTGGCTCCCGGAAGCACATGGGACACGACACATGTCTCCGGTGAGTGTCGATGTCCGACACGGGTACGGCGGGCCTGAAAAAGTGTCCTTGCCTCCTAGCTTTGTGGTGTCTATATATGTTGTCAAGAAAATAAACTTGCTTACAATAACAACTTTGCTTTTGATCCATGTTTGAATATTTAACGATACCATCTTATTGAGCACTTAAAAGGATATCATTTTATATTCTTTACTAAATTTTTGTATGTATGAAGAATATGATAACATACAATTTTATAGTAAAAAAAACTTTTTATATATATACATATATATATATACTAGTATTTCTCGTGCCTGTCAGCACTGCAACGGCCGCCTTCGGTGGCAAAACATAGTCATGATCAAAGACGGTCAACGTGTTTTGCCCCCAAAGGCAACCGTTGCAATGTCAACATTCGGGATCCAAGTAATTTTGCAGGTGCAAATAGAAACACCCTTGCTACACTGCACATAAGAGATCTTATCATCACTGTTGGATCTCTAAGCACATATGCTTCTATCCATTCATACTATATAAAGAGAGTGTATTAAACGACCTTACTTATTCGGTCATCCTTATTGTAATCGGCCATTTTTATTCGGTCATGCTTAATCGTGGGCTTACCCAAAAAAAAAAATTATGAAGCATTAAATGTGGGGCATTTAATCAGAATTCCTTATTCATGGAACTGATTTTAACCAGCCTGCCTTAATCATGGTGGCTGATTTTAATCGGCTTCCTTATTTGGTTAATGGTGCATGTGCATAAACCTCAATCATTGAATAGGTGAATCACACTCGACTTTTCTCAGCTGCACGCCTAGTCCCTTATATATATGGAAAGGTGATCCTACACCCGAGGTATAGCTTCGTTGCTACACCTCATGTGTAGTTTACCACTCTAGAAGTTTTAAAATTTAATGATTTTTGGTGGATGTCTTATCTAGGGTAAGACGATCATCCTTATCAAAAATCAACAAATTCCAAAACTTCTAGGGTCATCAAATGATAGAAGCTTTATTGATTGTCCATTGTAACCGTTAATTTTGCTTAGCACATTTGATGATCCTATAAGTTTTAGAATTTGCTGATTTTTGGTGAGGATGGTCTTATCTAGGGTAAGACGATCATCCTCATCAAAAATCAACAAATTCCAAAACTTCTAGGGTCATCAAATGATAGAAGCTTTATTGACTGTCCATTGTAATCGTTAATTTGCTTAGCACATTTGATGATCCTATAAGTTTTAGAATTTGCTGATTTTTGGTGAGGATGATCACCTTACTCTAGATAAGGTATCCATCAAAAATCACCAAATTTTAAAATTTCTAGGGTGGTAAACAAGAGAAGAGAGGTGTAGCAATGAAGCTACACCTCAGGTGCAAGTTCCGTGCACGCACACACACACGCACATATATATATGTCAGGATTAGCTGACCCATATTCATATTTGACCCATCATCCTAATTGTTGGATTCGGGATTTAGAATGTGCTGATTTTTTGTAGAGGTGCTATCTATGGTATGTTGATCATCCTCACAAAAAAACAGCACATTCAAAAACCTCTAGCTGCATCAAATGTGCCCTTCAAATCGAAAATTGAAATTGACGGTCAAAAAAGCTTATAACATTTGACCCCCTAAAAGTTTTGGAATTTGATGAAAATTGGTGAGGATGATCATCTTACCCTAGACAACACCCTCACCAAATTTCATAAAATTCCAAAACTCTTGGGGGGGGGTAAAATACCCACAGCTCACTTTCTAAACTGGCAGCTCACAGCTCGTCTAGGCCCCGCTTCGTTTAGAAAAGCCTATATACCTAAGCACCACCTAAACTACACTATTGATAATTGAACATGGTTTAATTAATAAACATTCATCCATCTATATGGGTCAGTTTTATCGATCTTTTATGTCATTTATTCATGTATATCTATAAACTTTCATAAATGTTTCTTACAATCTCTAACCATGCTTTCTTAGTTATTTACATCAATTTTTTCCTATATGTCCCTTCTATATGAATTAATACCTCAAAAAAATTAATTTTTTAATATCCTTTGTAACCGACCGTGAAATCTTGATAAAAATTGCATCATCTTACCTTCTACATGTGAAAGATCCTGAGTTTTATTTTCCTGATGCAAACATGTGAACTTTGTTCCTACTGATTTTATCAAATATCCACCTTAACTCTCTCATTTATTAAGCTTATATGTATCACCTTCCTATTTTTGCTCAGTATGATCACTCATACGACATCTTGTAGCATTATCATGTAAACTAATGGCATAAGCTGCAATAAAATATAAATAAAAAAAGAAGACACTTTATGATAATTCACCATGTTTTACTTTTTTAATTTTTCTTTATATTTGAAGTAGTCTTTTGAGGTATCTCTTGACCACAAATTTTGTCTATGAACTAAATTTTTGCACACATCAGCAAAGCATATAAGGCGTGGAATGGCAAATCAGTGAACTTTCCGCCATTGGTACACAAGTCCAGAAATAGCAAATCACTACAGGATTAGTAGTCCTATAAATTATGAACTTCCCCTTGTGGTGCAGAAAATAAGTATGGAATTCCTCAAACCGTACAAATTACAAAACTTCTTCAACAGATGGCAATAGTAGAAGTTAAGGGATTCAAAAATAAGAGAGGACGAGATTGAAAAACACTAGGAAAACCTCTTGGATCATGAGTCCTTAAGTGGCTCAGCAGGTTGGATAAAGAGATTTGGGCCCTTTTAAATGAACTAAGAAATGGTGCGTGTAAATTGACCCGTGAACCAGTACACATACACCCATTTGCCAATGGAAGGCTCAAGCCAGAAATGGCGCACCGGTTAGGCTTTGAGACCTAGCCACTATTTGGCTCGCACCAACATACACACACCAACATAGCCCACATCAGACTCTATTTGGCACACACCAACGTAGCCCACATCGGACCCAAACTTGTGTTAATTGATTTTTGCGCCCGAGGCCACAACCCAAAAAAGAAAGAACGAGGAAGCAATATAAACTCCCTCCCCATTTCCCTAGTCGATGTCGGAGTAAAGTCCCAACATATGAATAGTATCAATAATCATAGTTGAAATTTCTCTTTAAATATAATTAGAGCCTATTTGGAAGTACTTATCTGATTGAAAAAGAGGTTCCAAATTGAGGTATGTTTCAAATAAAAGCTAAGAGCTGAACCTGTTTGGCAACACTAACTGAAACTGACTCCTTATTTTGGCTCTGTTTTAGGGTCATATGATAGAGACTTGGATATATCGATGGCTCAATTATTTGGTTCAAGTACTGTACTTGCACATTATACTTTCAAGTGGAGAATTGCAACAAATTCACAACAGAGTGATATGATCAACATGAAAAAATGCTAATATCGTCTTATTAACTTGTCCACATCTAACAAAGAAAGTGCATAAATAACGCACATATTTTGACACAAACACACGCCGAAAATCAACGCATTCCAAATGGTTATGCTACAATTGATGAATATGAGGGGCATTTCATCAAACGTGAAGGCTTTCCGAAGAATCTACATAGATGGATATGAGAAGGACCGTATACCAAACATGCAAAATAGAATGAGTGCATTTTTGGGTGATTTGCAGAGGTTGAACTCCAACATAAAAGGTGTGCTAACATTTGGTGCAACAAGAGAATAGAGCTTTGTGCGCGGACGGAGCTTCATAAAACAAATCGCCACTCCGAAACAAATCCGAATCAATTCAAACCGTATGCTGAAGACCCTGAACTAGATTACTAAGCCCGAATCAGCGCAGAAAGCTCTGTTTAAGAACAGAAATTCCAACAAGTGAGCAGATCCAAACAGATATATTAGGAAAAATATACAGGCATATGAAAGATTAGAGCATGAATCGCATGATCGAGATTGGTGGCTACACACGATCCAAAGGAGTGGGGTTTGAACGAGAAGAACAGTTCGCATCAGATCCTGGATCCAGAGCAGGTGATGCGAACCCTAAAACTGAGAGAGACTCGATCCAGAACACGAAACTCTAATTCAAGATCATGGTTTTTCTAAATGATATCGAAGTACCTGGCAGGCAGCAAGGAAGGCGAGAAGGAGATGGAGCGAGAGACCGCTTTCTAGGGTCCGCTTCTCTCACCTCGGCCTTTTGTAGCGTTCCAGGTTCCAACCAAGGTTTCAATTTCCCGTATTTACTATCTTACCACTCATCTCGTCGCTCTCTTCTCTTTGAGATAAACTTTGGTACAACCTCTATACCACTTTGTCACGATCTCATGCAGAAAATCAAATCTAACACAAAATATTGGTAAATGGATTTTAACAAAAGTTTGCAGGCAGCTCAGCCAACCAATCTAACACCGATTATCCAAACAACAGGGAGCTCAGTTATATTGGTATGGATCCACCAGTAAAATCTGGGCTAATAACAAACAGGGTATGCATAATCATAACTCACGTTTATGGTAAACAATATATATAATAAATAATATCCAAGAGACTCGACTAATGGTATCACCCTCGAATATTCGTCAGGAAATAAAAACTCACCAACTGAGAAACATGCGGGACCTCAAGAACCTCTGGGGGTGGTGGAGTCGGTGCGGGATCCTCTGGATGAATCGGAGCCGATGTGAGAGCCTATAGAACCATAATGTTCGGATGTACGAGTGCGTCGGGATGCCACCGTTTGATGTGTCATTGACAACGAGGTTTGGATGCTCTTCACGTAGTCGTTCATAATTTCGCCTAGGTCGAACTGAAAATCGAGGAACAGAGGGCAAATATCGAGCAATTCGTCTTCATCGTGAATCAGCCCATGATCGGCGTCCAGATCAACCATACCGGCATGTCGGGGTGCGTCGATTGGCACAGGCTCATGAGCGGGAGGGGAATGGGGTTCAGATTGTGGTCGACTGTGAGGCAGGGAGAGGAGGATGGGGGGATGGTTCGGGTGTAGGCTGGGAGGAGAAAAGGGGAGGTGGGGTGGCAGCGGGCTGTAGAGGAGAGGGGGAGGGGGAGGTTGTAGGCTAGCAAAGGAGGGGAGCGGGGCCGGTTGTGGTAGGGAAGGGAGCCAGGTGGCATGGGGCTACGGGGACGGGGTATGGGGCGATGGGCTGCGGGCTGGCAGAGGATGTGGAGAGAGGGGGCGGAGGTCGGGTGCAGATCAGGGAGATAGGAACAAGAGAGGGAGAGGCAAAGGGATCACGATAGAGAGGGGAATGGAATCACGAGAAAGAGATAGGGGATCACTGGAGAGAGAGAGAGAGAGACAGGGGGGGATCACTGGAGAGAGAAGAGAGATCGCATGAGAGAGAGAGAGAGGATCAAAGCAGCCGTGCGGGTTTCGATAGGGTTTAGGGTTTCACATGCTAAACTGAGCCTAGGATTTCACACTCCTAGGTTTAGGGTTAGGGTTTCACACACCTCTCCCTGATGTCTCTCAACAAATGATGAGGAACAAAAGTTTTTATTCATTGCATGCATGATCAATAGAAAAGAGACCTATAAATAGGCTTAAAACGACAAACAAACCACCCATTAAATGAGGTGGGACTAAATGCGACAGAAACAACTAGAACAACATAACTAGCCCACTAAACAAGGTGGGACTAGACTCAACATGACCGACCATTAGCCAACATGGCTGGACTCGAATCAAAACTAGATGTTCATGTGGCGCCTCCTGTGCTGGTACATGCTCCAGGGATATGGCTCGATGCCCTCATCATTCTCCCCGGGTGGGAGAGAACTCGACCTTGTTGAGTAAGGATCTGCAAAGCACTTGTACTGCTCCAACATGTCAGGGTCCAACTGCTGGAGGTTGCTGCAGTCAAGCCAGGCATCATAAGTGGATCTTCCTTTCCAATGGATCAAATACCGTTGGGTTCCATTATCCCTAGTAGAGACAATCTCATCATCCATGATTTTATATATTTTCTCTAATGTATAATTTGGCAGGATTTCTAGAAGTGGAGGTAAGAACGGGCTCTCAGAAATAGGGTCATGGGAAGACTCACCTATAAGAGGATTACTAGGGTTAAATTCAGGGCCCTTGTAGGCTACTAGGTCCTTAATATTGAAGGTGGAACTGATGCCAAAATCTTCAAGAAGATCAATAACGCAAGCATTGTCGTTCAACTTTTTCAAGATTTGGAAAGAGCTCGCACTGCGTGCATGCAATTGTGGGGGAAATTTTTGTGTCGTCTTGATCAGGATGCTCACCCCACAATTCTTGATTGAAGGTGGATGATTTGCCAAGATAAAGATTAGAGAGTAGAGAGAGAGATGACACAGTGAGTTATTGTTGAAGTTCGGTCTTACAACCTATGTCTCCAGGCGAGAGGTGCCACCTGGTTTGCACTATAACAAATGTGAAAAGGGAGGTCAGCGTTCTCTTGACATACCGAGAGAACATTCTTACAATCAGAGTTGCACGGAGCAACTAAAAGAGAACAAGAAAAAGAGAAGAGAGCTCTGGCTCTGGCTTTGGAATCCTCTCCTTCTTTGATCGATGACCAACCCCTCTTCTGTAAACTATACGAGTTTTTTTATAGCTGAAGTACGTGCTCATTATAGCAGTGATGAGATGGCATTGGGCTTGGGCCTTCACGTGTGTCATTGTCTAGGCCTCATCGCTGGGCCCCTATGGGTCGTTGTCCAGACCCAATAAGGGGGGCTTGATTTGTGGGCCCTGTAGAGTAAGTCCATGAGTGGGCCTATCTATTAGGGCTGTTGCGTGGATCCATATGGGTCTGGTCCAATCTGGTACAAATTTTGCACCTACAATTACCCCCTCCTAGTTGGGCCAGGGTTCTGTGGGTCAATTGGGATCTCCTAGTGCAAAGAAGTATATCTGCATAGTCTGGCTCGAGTTTGGACAGCCCCCGGTGTTGCGGGGTCGGTAGGCTCGAGCTAGTAGAGCTGTCAGTTCAGTCGTGGGTCGAGGCGATGACTTTCTGAACTTAGTTTTTCTGCTGCGTTCTTGCCCTACTTCAGTGCGCTATAATTTGGGATGCAAGTTCCAGACTTAGTTCTTCGGGCGAAGCCTGGCCCTACTTCGGTGCGCCATGCTTCGGAATGTGCGTTCCAGACTTAGTTTTTGGAGCAAAATCTGGTCCTGCTTCGGTGCGCCATGCTTCGAGATGCATGTTCCAGACTTAGTTTTTGGGGCAAAGTCTAGCCCTGCTTCAGTGCGCATGCTTCGGAATACACGTTACAGACTTAGTTTTTCGAGCAAAGTCTGGCCCTGCTTTGTGCTTCATGCTTCGGGATGCACGTTCTAGACTTAATTTTAGGGCGTCTGAAGCTAGGGTTTCCTCCTACCTTCGTCCAAGTCATCGTCTCCATGCAGGTATACTTCCTCCCTCCCTCTCCCTCTTTCTCGAATTTCCTAGCCATCGAGAGGGAGGAGGCAAGGAGGAATTGTGCGGGAGGGCAGTCAGATTGATCTCCCTTCCTGACATTGTACAGATCGAACATAACGGAGGAGGTGGGGTGGCACGGGTTCCCCCCCCCCCACCCCCACCCCTCTTTGCTGTAGGGGGAGATGGGCGGTGGCGTTGACGACCCACCCCCTTTCTTTGTTGCTTCACAAAATAGTGGAGAAGGGGGAAGGGGGGTGGGGTTTGTGGCTCACCATCCTTTATTTGTTGCTACACAAAATAGTGGAGGGGTGGGGGGTCTGTGGCCCACCCTCCTTTGTTTATATGGGGTGAAGAAGCGGGATGCCCTCTCTGTGATTGGATCGACGGAGAAGAAGAGAACGGGCCTCGATCCCGTACATCTTTTCCTTCTCTATGTCCATCCAAGCCATCCAAGATGCATTCGACCGCGAGGATCGCGTTGATATGGTTGGCAACCTCAACCCTGATCGTCTCTGTGTCGGCCACTGCGAGGGAGATGGGGGGGTTTGTTGCTCCCCCGTCATCGTGAGGAATCATGTGGGTGCAGGTGGGGGAGGGGTCGGACCCTCCCTCTTACGTCGTCATGGCCGCTGCTAGGAACGAGCCGACAGGGGGCAACCATGACTATCTCGACGTCAGCCACCGCAAGAGAGACGGGGGGGATTCGGTAGGCTGGAACCGTGATTAGCGGTCGCGATCTCGAGAAGTGCATAACGGGCGGCTTGTGAGGAGGATTAGGGGGGGGGCATTTGGTTCATCCGACCCCCCCTTGGGTTGTCTCGGGCGGCTGCGAGGAAAAGTGCATGGTGGGCCGGGGGGGTTTGGTTCGTCCAAACCCCCCCCCCCCCCTCGGATCGTCACGAGTAGGAATGGCAGTGGTGCGGTTTAAAACCGAAAACCACGGTAAACTGCACCGCATGGTGCGGTTTTGGTTTGCCAAAATATAAAACCGTCGTGGTGCGATACGGTTTCGGTTTTTGATTTCGGTGTAGCAGTGTGGTTTCGGTTTTGACCAATATCGCACCGTTTAGGTCTTTATAATGATAAACCACAGTGCACCGCATCGCATGGTGTGGTTTCAGTTTTACATAATGGTAAACCATCGCAGCGCGGTGCGTTTTCGGTGTGGCGGTTCGGTGTTGCGGTGCGGTTTCGGTTTTGCCTGAAACCACACCGAAACCGCACCGTTGCCATCCCTAGTCTCGAGCAGCTGCGAGGAGAAGCGCACGAGAACCATGTTCCCTGCCACCCCCGGCCCCCTCGTCGTACGTCCTGGTCTGTGATGGGGGCGATGACGGTAGTGACAAGGAGCATAGTGATGGTGGCGTTAACGGTTTTGCCGGTGGCGTCGTGGATGTTGGCGAACCACGGGGGGACCACGTGAGTGTGGGTGAAGTGGGTGAGGTAGAGAAAGCGGTAGGTAGCGGTGGTGATGGCCATGGATCCATTAGTCCCCCCCGATGCCATTTGTGGGCTGTTGTTGGATGAATATGCGAGGGGGGAGGCCCCCCCCCCCTCGGGCCATCGCAGGGAGAACGTGCGGATCGGCTAGCTTGACGAGTAATAGTTCTGAAATTCACCTTCATAAAAAGGTGAATTTAAAGAGTGGGTCGGCTAGGTTTCCAACTCGCGTCTTTAAGAGTCAATGACACATGGTAATTCACCCGTCATTGTTTAACACCCAACCGCACCTAATTACTGTGTTCACTAGGGACTATGGTCGAGCCCCAATGATGACATGGCGGTTATCGCGGGCCCACCCCCTGATGAGAGGGGGAATTTACATGCTCTCTTTTGCTTATAAATAGTGTCGGATGATTGTTCTTTTCTTTGACTTATGCTTACAGACTGTTTCTGTTTTACTTACCGGTTACCTTGTACTTGCTCTTTGTCCGTTTTCACGATGGAGGTCGATGCGGGTACGAGTGGCTCCGGGAAGAGTCACAGGTCGTCTCGAGAGGTTGTTGACATTCTGCCCCTTGGTAGGAGGGCTCTGGTTCAGATGGTGAGGTGGGGCCGTTGACGCCGATCGAGGATGAGGAGACTACTCCTGATCACATTCGTGTGGACGAGAGGCATGCAGCATGGCAGAAACTTTTTTTACAATTCCGGGAGGATAAGGAGAGGTCGTTGATAGATAGCGTGTACATGGCCTTCGGCATCCGCAGAGACGCTATTTTCTTAGCGGAGGCAAGCATGGAGAACATATTGGGGATGGTTGTCATAGTGGGACAGATGAACATTGGTCTCCATTTGCCGCTTCCTCCGTTCACGGCCAGACTGTTGCCCGTGTCAGGTCTCTGCCCTGGGCAGGGGGGAGTGCCAATGCATGGAAGGTGATATATACCTTTTACCGCGTTGAGTCCGATTACAACGAGGAGGTGAGGGCATGCTACTCTCTAATTCCAGATGGTGAGCTTTCGAAGATTGAGCTGTGATACTTCTTTCACCATTATCAGTGTAAGAAAGTTTCAAAGTGTCAGCTGTTCAACCTTCAGGGGCGCTCATTTGGCTGTCATCCCATACAGGGCTTGGAGGCATCGGATAGGTACTTCAGAATGTACCCCATGTTCGTCACTGGAGCTTGGTCTCTAGTGATCAAGATTGCCTATACTCCTATGGCAAAGGTTGACTCAATGGTCTAGTGGTATTAGCCTAGGGGCAAGAGAGCATGGACGGCCACCCGGTGCAAAAAGCTGGACAAGATCTTCAAGAGGCTCACTATTGGTACCAACCTCTGGGTGGAGTTTTCCCACTCGCTAGCGTGGATTAACCACAAGGATCGGTTGGACTACACTCGCCATAGGACACCAGAGAATGGGGTAGTGCTTTCCGATTATGAGCAGGACGTCTCTTGTGGTCATGATGATCCATCCCGTGCCGATTTGATTCACTGGTTGATCGAGCTAGCATGGGTCACACAGAGTGTTTTTCCCAGGGAGTTCAAGGTGGTGCGGAATAAAAAAAAAAGAGTCACCCAGCCCAAGGCAAGTAAGGAGAGGATCGTTAAGGTCCAATGAATTCGGGATTCTCATCTCCCGGGGAAAAATTTAAAGGCATGTGCTGCTTTAGCTAACCATGTCCATGTTCCTCTGGTTGTCGCCTTGGGAGGTACAGGAGGTACAGCTGAGGGTGTCGACAGCAAGGAAGATAGAGGTGTATCTTCTCGGGCTTCTGACGGTTGTGGAGAGGATGGGGATGATGAGCTTCGGTCACCTGGAGCTGGTGCCTTGGTTGTGGTTTCTCCCTCTTGAGATCCCCGATCTTGTGTGATTAAGAGGAACCTTGAAGAGGCGATTGACGATGGCCAGCCCACTACATTGAGCTATAGACCTGGGCGCCTGATGTGCGGGATCAAAGTTAGGAGAGTGAAGGGAAGCAATGACCCCTTGGCTGAGGTAGGTGCCTTGGCAGCACATGCGCCCCCGACTCCTCCCACGAGGACAGTTGCAGTAGTAGATTATGGACCTGTGTCTAGAAGGATCCTTTGCTTGGATCAGATAAGAGTGATGATGGTAGAGCGTAATGCTCCGAGGGGTGAAGGTTGCTTGTCCGAGCTAGCGACCGTCGACCCTGTTGAGGCTGAGGGCGTCGACGTTTCGCATCCGATTGTCGTCGACTGTATTCTTCTTTACCCCTTTCCATTTTTATCAAATAGTTCCGGGTCTTCCATCCTGACTGTGTCGCTTGTTTGCAGTGTCTGCTGGGGACACTCAAGTGCTGGATGTAGCACTTTCAGCTCAGGACACGCCGGTGCCTCGGTAGGATGAGGCCATTGTTGAGGGCGTCATTGGTGAGCCTTCCGTCCCGAGGGAGGTTGTATGTGGCTGGAAGGAGAAGTCTGCTTCAGTGCCTCGGAAGGCGAAGGGAAAAGTTGTGGCATCAGGACCTGCACTGGAGATGCCACCTCATCGCCCAGCTCCGCCGTCAGAGCTTACCACCTTCTTTAGGAACAACTTGGGATTGCCCCAAGTCAATCACCAGAAGGTGATGGATGGTCTTCAGGATATGGCGAGCCGTCTCTTGCTCTTCCCCTCCTTCTCTTTTTACTTGGTTGTACTAATTTGTTGACCCTTTGAGTCAGATGTCAACCCTTCTGGATATTGGGATCCGTAGCGAGCGCTGTGGGTGCAAAAATTGTACCGGACCGGATCAGAGCAGCATGGGCCCGCGCAACGGCCCAAGTGGGTAAGCCCGCCCAGGCTCATGGGCCCACTCTACGGGCTCGCAGATCAAGCCCTCCCCCTTATTGGGCCCGAATAACAGCCCAATAAGGGCCTAGCAAGGAGGCCCAGAACCAGTGCCACGTCATTATCGCCACATCATCACTGCCATATTGGGCACATGCCTATGCTATAAAAGGACCCCCAAAGCATCCAGGAAGGGGGTTGGTCATTCAATCAGAGGAGGAGGATTCCAGAGCAAGTGCTAGAGCTCAATTCTCCCCTTCTTGTTCTCTTCTAGTTGCTCCGTGCAACCCCACTGTACGAAGCTTCTCTTGGCCTGTCAAGAGAATGCTCACCCATTATTTACTCAAATTATAGTGAAGATCAGGTGGCACCTCTCGCCCGGAGACGTAGGTCGTAAGACCGAACTCCGTCACCAATCATTGTGTCATCACTCTCTACTCTCTTTATCTACTCTCCCATCTCTCTAACTCTACAAACCATCAAATTCAATCAAGGCTGTGGGCTGGGATTCTCGATCAAGGTGGCTCGGAAAATTTCCCCCCACAATCTTTGGCATCGTCTGTGGGATATCAATAGAGGTCTTACCCATACCTCTACCGACTCCTATTCAACTTGTGGTGACGAGCCACAAGTCCTCCTTCAAATCGACCTCAACGTCTTTATCATGCCGACATCAACGCGCTCGATGGTGAAGGCCAGCACCAACCCACCAAAGGTGGGTGCTGAACGAACAAACGATGTGTTGATCGAAGAAGAACAAGAAGTCTCGGTTGCAACCAACCGAAGACATATTCATAAGCGACTGGGGGCACAAGGAAGCCATCCGGAAAGCCACAGCAATCGGCAGGACCCACCATTCCTGAGGCAACGATCTGGCAAAGAGCACGCCACCAAGGGGACAACGATCCAGTTATATACCAAATTTTTGGCTGTTGATTTCCAGCTGTTGAACCTTCTCAAAAGGAACGCAGCCCTCAAGCAAGAGAGAGATTCCCTAAAGAAGGCGGCTGAAAGAGCGGGGGTTGTGGCCCATAATTCTCTAGCTACTGATGAAGACCAACCAAGGACTCGCCCAGCCGTGAGTCATCATCTTGAAGAACCATATGTGCCGCGTATCGAGATGCGTCAGGTATCCACACAAGCACCAAGGCAAATGATGTAGGATCGCCTCGACGTCGACAGTGCGCCAAGCTATCGTGGAGAAGGATCACCTCAGTCAACAGGGTCCACTGGACGTTCTATCCCTTCGCACACGAAAGCAACAGATGCCCGCGAGCTGCTCAACCGACTAAGGCATACTACCGACGTGGGACGCCGCCATCATGACCGTAGGCAGCTAATCACCTCGGTGGGGCCACTGCATCCCAAGGTTCTTGCAATACCATTTCATATGAGTTGGCGAACATCGAGCCTACCAAAGTTCAACTGCATCAAGGGAGACCCTGCTCTCCATATCCTAGCCTACAAGCAGGCCCTGACGCCCTACGAGTATGAGAACCATGTTCTTTGTCGTATGTTTGCGGGAAGCCTCGAGGGACCTGCCCTTGACTGGTACTACACACTGCCTACCGGTACGGTGACCATATTCAAAGAGTTGGCTGAACTCTTCATGGACCATTACCGGCTAAACTTAAAGCCAGAAAAGAAGCTGGATACACTCTACCGGCTAAAGATGGGCTCTGACGAGTCTCTAAAGAGCTTCACGATGAGGTTTCGTAATGAGCACTCTGAGCTCACCAGTCGGTCCCATAATGAGGAGTCCATTATGCTGGCATTCCATAATGCTGTCCGGCCAGATCTCCATGTCTACACCGACTTCATCCGACATCCTCCCAGTACCTTGGAGACAATGTTCAAGTGCGTACAACGGGAGATAGAGGTGGAAGACAATCAGCGGGCCAGAAGACTACGCGAGCCCCACGAGTCTCGTGACTCCCGATATAAGAAAGAAAACAAAGGCTCCTGGCAACCCAGGTCAATCAAAGACCTTTGATTCTGCCTATTCAAGTCGGAAGCTCGAAGGCAATTCGGTTACGCCCTCTCGAGGCTAAAGTCTGATAAAAAGGCTCCTGGTAACTCAGGTCAACCAAAGACCTTCGATTCCGCCCGTTCAAGTCAGAAGCTCGAAGGCAATTCGGCTACGCCCTTTCAAGGCGAAAGTCCGACAAAAAGGATCCTAGCAACCCAAGTCAACCAAAGACCTTCGATTCCGCCCATTCAATTCGGAAGCTCGAAGGCAATTCGGCTACGCCCTCTCGAGGCTAAAGTCTGATAAAAAGGCTCCTGGCAACCCAGGTCAATCAAAGACCTTCGATTCCGCCCATTCAATTCGAAAGCTCGAAGGCAATTCGGTTATGCCCTCTTGAGGCTAAAGTCTGATAAAAAGGCTCCTGGCAACCCAGGTCAACCAAAGACCTTCGATTTTGCCCATTAAAGTTGGAAGCTCGAAGGCAATTCAGCTATGCCCTCTCGAGGCTAAAGTCCGATAAAAAGGCTCATGGCAACCCAGGTCAACCAAAGACCTTCCATTCCGCCTATTCAAGTCGGAAGCTCAAAGGCAATTCGGCTATGCCCTCTCGAGGCTAAAGTCCGATAAAAAGCTCCTGGCAACCCAGGTCAACCAAAGACCTTCGATTCCGCCCATTCAAGTCGGAAGCTCGAAGGCAATTCGACTATGCCCTTTCAAGGCGAAAGTCCGATAAAAATGCTCCTGACAATCCAGGTCAAGCTAAACTATCAACTATACTCATCCGAGGCGATGAAAATAAGTCCAAGGCAGGCGTCACCGCTTTGACATGCACCAAGTTCAAGGAGACATCCTTGGCACTCAAAGACAAAGTCCGAGGCGACCAATGCCTCGGCACTCTACAAGCCCAAGGCCCAGCCCTTGGCACTCGAAGACAAAGTCTGAGGCAACCAACGCCTCGGCACACTACAAGCCCAAGGCCCAGCCCTTGGCACTCGAAGACAAAGTCCGAGGCGACCAATGCCTTGGCACTCAACAAGCACAAGGCCCAGCCCTTGGCACTCGAATATAAAGTCCGAGGCGACCAACACCTTGGCACTCTACAAGCCCCAAGGCCCTACCCTTGGCACTTGAAGACAAAGTCCGAGGCGACCAACACCTCGGCACTTTACAAGCCCAAGGCCCTACCCTTGGCACTTGAAGACAAAGTTCGAGACGACCAATACATCGGTACTCTACAAGCCCAAGGCCCAGCCCTTGGCACTCGAAGACAAAGTCCGAGGCAACCAACGCCTTGGCACTCTACAAGCCCAAGGCCCAGCCCTTGGCACTCGAAGACAAAGTCCGAGGCGACCAACGCCTTGGCACTCAACAAGCACAAGGCCCAACCCTTGGCACTTGACGATAAAGTCCAAGGTGACCAATGCCTCGGTAATCTATAAGCCCAAGGCCCTGCCCTTGGTACTCGAAGACATGGGCCGAGGCGACCGATACCTCAGCACTCTGCAAACCCAAGGCCCTACCCTTGGCATATAAAGACAAAATCTGAAACGTCATCGCTGACGTATTGGCATTCGATCAAAAGTCCAAGCTTAGTCTTGTCACTCAAGTCCAAGCATCAGACTGTCACTGGCCATCACCTTTTCTCGATGACTGACTATTCCAAACCGGTTAGGGGGTGGTCGATCTAACTCTGTCAGCGTGTCTCTACACTGGTGCAGCCGACGGGGAGTTCCTCACGATCTTCGTCCGCAAAAGGCCTTAATGGCCCGAGATCGCCATCAAAGCCACTGTCCGAATCCTCAATATGTGGCATAGGAGGAGCGCAAACAATCTCCTTCGTTCCTAGATGGTGTTTTCCCAACACAGCGGGTCCCCTGACGGTTTTCATCATGAAAAGAGCGGCCTACAATGGGTGAACAAGCGATAAGTAAAGAGTAGGGTGGGTGAAAAATCCATCGAAACACGAGATAAAATGGTGCTTCCTTGATCCTGGCCAAGTCAACACCCTCACATGACCGTAGTACCTGGCGAATACAATAACCAGGTGCGGTAGTACATTGGGTGAAGACTGGCTGGCCATCACGCGGCATTATCCTAGATTATCTCTAAGAAGCCCCCTCAAGTATAGCATTATCCCTCGCCGACAACCCCGCGTACCAGTGTTTTAGGAATATGACCGAAAAAGTGTCGGTTTCAGATGGGGCTAAAATTCGAAAAACACACTATTTTCAATACCGACACTTTTTGGCCTCTTCTAGCAGCCCCAATAACGGGGTGTCGGCATCAACAAGCAGCCCTCCCTCGGTTTCGCATAAAAACCGAGTGGGGAGGGGGTGATGGCACACCATAAGCACAACCCTTGATTTCGTCAGAAAACCGAGAGGGTGTGTGTGTTGGCATCAACAAGCAGCCCCCGCTCGGTTTCGTACAAAAACCGAGTGGGGAGGGGGTGACGGCACACCATCAGCACACCCCTCGGTTTCGTCAGAAAACCGAGAGGGTGTGTGTGTTGGCATCAACAAGCAGCCCCCCCTTGGTTTCGCATAAAAACCGAGTGGGGAGGGGATGACGACACACCATCAGCAGCACACCCCTCGGTTTTGTCAGAAAACCGAGAGGAGGTGTGTGTCGGCATCAACAAGCAGCCCCCCTTCGATTTTGCACAAAAACTAAGTGGGGAGGGGGTGACGGCACACCATCAGCAGCACACCCCTCGGTTTCGTCAGAAAACCGAAAGGGGGTGTGTGTCAGCATCAACAAGCAGCCCCCCCTCGGTTTCGCACAAAAACCGAGTGGGGAGGGGGTGACGGCACACCATCAGCACACCCCTCGGTTTTGTCAGAAAACCGAGAGGGGGTGTGTGTTGGCATCAACAAGCAGCCCCGCCTCGGTTTCGTACAAAAACCGAATGGGGAGGGGGTGACGGCACACCATCAGCACACCCCTCGGTTTTGTCAGAAAACCGAGAGGGGGTGTGTGTTGGCATCAACAAGCAGCCCCCCTCGGTTTCGCATAAAAACCGAGTGGGGAGGGGGTGACGGCACACCATCAGTACACCCCTCGGTTTTGTCAGAAAACCGAGAGGGGGTGTGTGTTGACATCAACAAGCAGCCCCCCCTCGGTTTCGCACAAAAACCAAGTAGAGAGAGGGTGACGGCACACCATCAGCAGCACACCCCTCGGTTTCGTCAGAAAACCGAGAGGGGGTGTGTGTCGGCATCAACAAGCAGCCCCCCCTTAGTTTCGCACAAAAACCAAGTGGGGAGGGGGTGACGGCACCCCACAAGCAGCCCCCCATCTCGGTTTTGTAAAAAACTTAGAGGGGAGGGGGTGTTGGCATCAGCTACAACCACCCCTCGGTTTCGTCAGAAAACCGAGAGGAGGTGTGTGTCGGCATCAACAAGCAGCCCCCCCTCGGTTTCGCACAAAAACCGAGTGGAGAGGGGGTGACGACACACCATCAGCAGCCCCTCCTCGGTTTCGCGTTCGTCGGAGAGGGTAAGGGTGGTCGGCATTAAAACAAAAAAAAACCCGACCCCAACAGCGCAAAGTGGGAGTCAGAGAGCGGAGAAGCTTCTTCCGCGCTGAGGGAATGCCTGCCGAGGTACACCACGTACGACTTTGTGACGGCAAGGGTGGGCCACCAGACTCGAGAGGAGGAACAAAATGAGTGAAGCAGCCCGTGATGCATCTAAGAAGGAAAGAAACAAATAGAGAAAGAACAATATACAACTGTGATTTCCATTCCAATAGTCCCTTATTGATTTGCTGCATTAATCACATTGCCATGCCACAGCAACAGAGTCAAGCAAAAGAGAAAATAGAGAAATAGAAAAAAAAAAAAGAGGCGCTGCTCTGCTCTCTCACCGAAAACAAAGAAAAAAAAGGGGAGGAGGGGCCCACAGCCCCCCTCTTCCTCTTCTCCTCCGATCCAGTCGGGAGGGCCGCCCGACTCGTGCCCGCAGCCCCCTTCTCCGACTCGATCGGGGCCAGCCCCCCAGCCCGCGCTCGGAGCCGCACGCCGACCGCAATGCGCGCCCCGCGTTGCAGCTCGTGCGCAGCCCGCCGCCGACCGCCGTCGCTGCGCCCCACGCAGCCGTCCTCGCGCAGCCCGCCCGCCTGCACCGCTGCCCCACGCCGGTCCGGCCTCTACGCCGCCTGCGCCCGGGCCTCCGCTTACGCCGCTGCCTCCACGGGCCAAAGGAAAGAAAGGAAAGAGAGAAAGAGAGAAAGGAAAGAGAGAGAGACGCCTGCTCTCTTACAAAAAAAAAAAAGGGGGCGGCTACTAAAGGAAGGCAAGGAATAATCCCCTGCAAGCTTACCTCATGTGGGTCGACAACGGGGAATGTGGGGATGCTGAAACCAAAACCATAGCAAGGATGACAAAACTGCAACGCATTCGGCATAATTGTGATGTCGTGTCTTCATGAATCCTATCATGGTTGTGACTCGTGCGACGCCACATGAACTGTTACAAACTCAGAATGGGTCCTTTGGGGCCGTGGCTACTACTCTCCTTTGGAAGACAACGTTGTAAATGCTTTCCTTTAGGTGGACATAAAAGGAGGATGAGGCCTACCTCGCCCTCGACAACCCTACCTCCTCTGCTCGCTGCTCAGGTCGTGCCGTCGTCATCATCCTCAGCCGCAATGAACCATCTCCACCTGTGGGCTCCCGCATTGAAGAGATGGCGATCCGCCGCCAAGACATGTCGCCTTTGTCTACGCGCCCCCGTGACGCCTTAGGACTCCGCCGAGGATCGCTAAGTGTGCGTATGGCACACATGGTCGGTGCCAAGATCTCGGCCAGCTCGCACCAAAAGGGTCTCGGCGTCCTCTCGGTCGGAAAACGTACTGAGTTTTCGAAAACGCCCCCTTGCAAAACCGAGACTTTTTGGCTCACACCAAAAGGGTCTCGGCGTCCTCTCGGTCGGGAAATGTACTAAGTTTTCGGAAACGCCCCCTCGCAAAACCGAGACTTTTTGACTCGCACCAAAAGGGTCTCGGCTTCGGCAGAAGGAAAAGGGGTCTCGGCATCCTCTCGGTCGGAAAACGTACTGAGTTTTTGGAAATGCCCACTTGCAAAACCAAAACTTTTTGGCTCGCACCACGAGGGTCTCAGCATCGACAGATCAACCCAAGTATCCAACACGAACACGTTGGCTAGGCTCATGACACGAGTCGAGACTCTGCTAATACGAACCGCGACACCGACGGTCCTTGCCAACCATGCCAGAATCCTAAGGCGTTTGCACCTTGGAATCCCAGTTGACCCAGAGGGTCCTGACCCGACTGGGAGGGGGTAACTGTGGGTGCAAAAATTGTACTGGACTGGATCAGAGCAGTATGGGCCCGCGCAACGGCCCAAGTGGGTAAGCCCGCCCAGGCTCATGGGCCCACTCTACGGGCTCGCAGATCAAGCCCTCCCCCTTATTGGGCTCGAATAACGGCCCAATAAGGGCCCAGCAAGGAGGCCCAGAACCAGCGCCACGTCATTATCGCCACATCATCACTGCCATATTGGGCACATGCCTATGCTATAAAAGGACCCCCAAAGCATCCAGGAAGGGGGTTGGTCATTCAATCAGAGGAGGAGGATTCCAGAGCAAGTGCTAGAGCTCAATTCTCCCCTTCTTGTTCTCTTCTAGTTGCTCCGTGCAACCCCACTGTACGAAGCTTCTCTTGGCATGTCAAGAGAATGCTCACCCATTATTTACTTAAATTATAGTGAAGATCAGGTGGCACCTCTCGCCCGGAGACGTAGGTCGTAAGACCGAACTCCATCACCAATCATTGTGTCATCACTCTCTACTCTCTTTATCTACTCTCCCATCTCTCTAACTCTACAAACCATCAAATTCAATCAAGGCTGTAGGGTGGGATTCTCGATCAAGGCGGCTCGGAAATTTCCCCCCACAAGCGCAGGGGCCTCTTTAGAAAGGTCAAGAGCCTTAAGAAAGAGCTCAAGGTAGCCTTGGGATGTGCTAACTTTTCCGAGAGGATGGTGAAGTAGCTTTTTTTGGGTCCAAGAAGGATGAACAATCGGCAGTGATGTGCTGTACCCGGCCATAAGGTTTTGAGAAGGACAAAGCCCTTGACGCGAAGAAGCTTGAGGACCAGGCGGTTACCATTACCACTTTGCAGTCTCAGATCGCCACACACGAGCAGCTGGAGGAGTCAATGACTGCTCTGAGGACTCGGGTCGCCGATCTTGAGGAGAAGGACGTGACTCAAGCTACGCATCTTGAAGCGAGGGAGGCAGAGGTTGTTAGTCTACATGAGAGTTAGACTGAACTTCGGAAGCAGATTAAGGATCTGAGGGTGAGTAGTCAGTTGTCCGTTATTGCTTGGGAGCAGGAGGTTGTTGGTCTTCGCGGGCTTGCAGAGCTTGAGAGAGACCGCGGAGAGTACTACACTTGATGGCTTGAGGTGTTGGATGCCCTCAAAGCTGTCAAGGCCACACGTGCTTCAGCTCCGTTTGCTGCTACGAGGCCCTCTTGAGTCTTGTTCTCCTGACTTGTACCCATTTTCTTTTTAGCATTACCTCGATCTTCTAATGTAGTTGCATACCTCGCTTAATAAAATCATTCTTTGCGTTTGAGTTTTTGACTTTATTTGAGTGATAATTTGATGGTCGATTCTCTTGTGTTTGAGGTTGCTAGCCCTAGGAGGGAGTAGTTTTATGGCTACTTTGAGTTTATGCCTCAAATGAGTATAGTTGAAAGCTTAGATTGACCTGGATTGCTAGGAGCCTTTTTATGCCGATTTTTTCTTTGAGCATCTGCCTTGAACTAGTAGAATTGAAGGCTTAGGTTGACCTGGGTAGTCAGGGGCCTTTTGGTCAGGCTTTCGCATTGAAAGGGCGTAGCCCATTTTATTTCAAGCTTCCACCTTGAAGGCGGAATTAAAGTCTTGGGTTGACATGGGTTGCCAAGAGCCTTTTTATCATACTTTAGTCTTGAAAGGGCGTAACCGATGTTGTTTCGAGCTTTCGCCTTGAAGGGGCAGAATCAAAGTCTTTGGTTGACCAGGATTGCCAGGAGCCTTTTCATCGAGCTTTAGCCTTGAAAGGGCATAGCTGATTTTGCTTCGAGCTTTCACCTTGAACGGACGGAATCGAAGTCTTTGTTGACCTGGGTTGTTAGGAACCTTTTTATCAGAATTTAGCCTTGAAAGGACACAATCGATTTTTGCTTCGAGCTTCCGCCTTGAATGGGTGGAATTGAAGTCTTTTGTTGACTTGGGTTGTCAGGAGCCTTTTTAGTCGGGCTTTAGCCTTGAAAGGGCATAGTCGATTTTGCGAGCTGGCTGCAAATGGCAGATGATCTACGAGCTGGCTGCAGGTTGCAGGCGATCTGCGAGCTGGCTGCAGGTGGTAGGTGATCTGCAAGCTAGCTGAGATATGCGAGCTGGCTAAGTGTTTCTCGAGCCTGAGCTCTCTGTAATGAGCAATGGCGGAGTGTCCAGACTTGCTTGGTGACACGGGCCCGCGTCTAAGGGTCGAGGTCACTCTCTCAGTCGATCGAGGCCGCTCAGGATGTATCCAACGGTGAGGGCGACCCCAGGGGAACCCTGATGTCTCCACGTGTCGCCTCCCGTTACTGCCACGTGGACAACGAGCTGGTGATAATTTTGATATCATCAGGTAGCATTCATTTGTGTTTTATATTATATTCTTTATAGAGTGACTTACATGCGGCTATCAAGGGCCATGTGTCTCTCATCGAAGGGCTGAGCGAAACCCGGGCATCGCTCAGGGGGGTGGGGGGGTCACACTAGTGTTATATAGATATCTAAGTAGATTCTTTTGTCTCAAATTGATAGCTCAGTTGGTAAGACACACAACTCGTGGCCTTGGTCAAGGGTTCGAATAAAGTGCTACAACACATTTCCTCCCACTCTGAAGTGGCTGGCCTCCCTCTCGCATTAGTGGCGAGCCTTCAAGCATGTTAAAAATCGAAAGAAAGAAATTCTCTATAGGAGTGGACTCTAGAAAGTAACAATACATTATATCATAAGTTTGCTTGATGCCAATTTTCAGAATTGCAAGATCTTACACCAAAACATCTAGGGGTGAGCGTCGGTTTTGTCAGTCGGTTTCGGTGTCGGTTTTATTTTTCTTTTTTTTTCGGTTTTTGAAAAATCAAAACAAAAACCAAAACCGAAATTGTTGGTTTTTGTCGGTTCAGTGTGATCGGCTTTCGGTTGATATGAGATATGTTAGAGCCCTTGGCTCTTGAATCTTGATCGTCAGTTCGTCACAAATCAGTGGATGATTGTGTCCTTACATAGTGCCGAAATGAAAGTTCAAAGCAAAATCAACCGACGTTGAACTCTTTTTGCAGCATTGTAGATGTAACATAATTACTTCATACCTGCACTTATTGGAAACAAAAGTATTATGGAGCAAAAATGCTGATCAAAAGTGCTATAACATTTTTCTTGCAGCAACATTGGAATTTTCTTGCAGTAAAAGTGTTGATCCGTATGAAACTCCTAGTAGCCCCGCTTCGATCCCGGCATGCCATGCTTCACGGCGACCCTCGTGCCGTCCCGAAGGACGCCCTTGTAGACCTTGCTGAACCCGTCGCCTCCGATGAGTGGGGAAGGGTAATAGGGATTAGGGTTTTCTCAAAAGGCTGCGCCGCTGCAGCCTGCGGGTTTGGTGCGGAGACTGCGGAGTGCTGAGTGGCCATAGGATTTATGATTTAAGGAGTCGGGTCGGTTTTTTCGGTTTCGGTTCAGTGTTCCATACTCGGGACCCAAAACTGAAACCAATTTAATCGGTTCGTTTTCGGTTCAGTTATTTCGGTCGGTTTTGGTTCGGTTTTTGCACAGCCTAAAAACAACCCATGAAACATTTCACAACCAGAACAGACCAAGCTCGAAAAATCGCCATTGTCGGTCCCAAGCCTGGATGAGAAAGGTTAAGGGTTGATGCTAGATCAAAAGCCAGTTGTAAAAATCCAACTCAAACTATAAAATGAAACAGATTAAACTCGCTAGCTGCAATGTAGCTAGTTTTAACAAAGCATCAGGTTAAAGCCAAATAAGGTTTTCACCACCAATATCAGAGGATGCTTCCATCAAATGAGGGAAGCTTGGAAGATACTTCTTCAGCAATCCATGCATTCAAGAGTGAACAATTCATCATGCCCCATCAATTTTAAAAGAAATTACAAATTCACTCGAATGGACCGAAGAGCTCGCCAACCCTTCCTCCTTCAAATTATTATAATTATCATCTAAACAATATAAAATTACACAAATTAGAATCTTCATGCAACCGTCGACAACAACATATTCCAATGGAAACACCGGATTTCCATTGGCCGGTAAATCACACCATTGTGTCGGGATTTCAGTCAGACGAAGCGTATAGTGGAGAAGAAATATAGCCATCCTCAGGAGGTTGTCTTCCTATCATCGTTATGTCTTTGAAAAAAAGACTTTGATGCTTCGTAGGTAGACCAGCAGATGGCAGCAGCTGGTGCATGGAAGAGCATCCGGGGCTTCCAACCCCTCATCAGCCCAGCGTACCCGTCGCGCTTAATGATCGTTCGGATGACTTCCCCCGTGGAGCTGCTAGAAAATCTTTCGCTCCCGCAAACACCCTGCCACGAAACAGGAAACGCAGACAAAGGACCATATGCTTCAGTGAAAGATCAAACGAGTACTGATGCTAGAAAAGTTTGGAACAGTCGGGTAAAAATATTTGATACTAAATAAGAAAAGGAGATTGAGCGAGCGAAGTGATCTCGAATACCAACTTAACAACAACAGATGGAAGACGTGGACATTGACAATATCAACGGAGTCAATCTCATCCAGAACAGAAGATCTTAACGTGAGTACATATCGAATAACAAATTTGATTTTTCCATAGATTCAAGTGATAAATTAATGAATATAAAATCAGATCCTAGTTATTATTCCTCTATGCAATTATAAGCTTATACAGCAAGTCTTCGACCTTTGCCATAAGATTTGCTAGGATTAGAAAATGTAAATAACATCGCTACTTCATCTTGGAGTCCAAGACGGCAAGACCCAAGTTTTCCTGCCACTCCCTCCTATTGTTTTAGTGATTTTGGTTCATCCTATAAAAGATTTTCTTTTCTTTTTTATCTTAAATTTCACTTTTGTTTTGCCCTCTTTTCTTCCTGAACTAGTATAGTCATTTTCTTTACTGCAAGAGGCTTATGGTTCAAAATTTCAATACCGATCGATAAATCTCCGGTTCTTAGCTAGAAAAAACTGGAATGAATTTAGATTTCAACCAAGCACTCAAGTTTGAAACCAAGAATTAAAAGTTGTAATGGAATGTGAGCAAGAAATCAGAGTTATATTCAAACCTGAACCATAGTTAAATTTATATCTGGAACCCAATGCCAAATGTAATCAGTAAAATCTAAATAGAGTAGGGGTTATTAACCTAAGGCCCTTCTAATTGCCCCTGTATTACAATAAACCCTTGGCTTAAGATCATTTAGCCTTAAGCCCCATGTGACCTTTTTTTTTATATCCATTTTGCCCCTCTAGTAATAGCACCTTTATAGTGCCCGCTACAGGATTTCGGTAATAGTGTCTATAGAGTGCTCGCTACAGGATTTCAATGTAGCGCTATAGAAATTTCGGTGTAGCAATGATTTCAATTCGGTTGCAAAAGTAAAATCACTATAGCAGCTATAGTGATTTTGTGGTAGCAGCCCGGTTTGATACTCCAGAATCACTGTAGTAGCTACAATAATTTTTGGAGTATCAATTCGGGCCGTAGAGTATCAATTCGGGTTGTTATAGTGATCTCACTGTCGTTGCAACAATGAAATCACTGTAGCGGTCAATTGAAATCAATGCCACAGTGAAATCACAGTAGCAAACACCTCACAAACACTATTGATTTGTTGTTGCACGAGTGGTAACGGAAGGGGCATTTTATCATTTGGTAGGTGCTCAGAAAGTTAACAAAGGTTTAGTATAAAGCTCAATGTTATTAAAACCGGACCGGACCGGCCGGTCCGGACCGGGAACCGGCGAACCGGTAGGGAAACCGGTCCGGTTCGGATATGAACCGGTGTTGGAAACGAACCGGTATTGAACCGTCGGGCTGGACGGTTTTAGGTATAAACCGGACCGGACCGGGCGGTTTTAGGTATAAACGAACCGGTTTTTTTTTTTTATGCACAAATGTTCTCTCTCTATCTATCTTTCTCTGGGTTTAACTGTGTTTGTTGGGCCGGTGAACCGGACCGGACCGGCCGGCCGAACCGGACCGGACCGGCCGGCCGAACCGGACCGGTACACAAACCGGTTCGTCCTCCGGTCCGGTTCTGACAACATTGATAAAACTGTCTTTTCGGGAGGGGTTTGAGATCAAATGAACAAGTTGTTGGGACTGAAGCTTAAAATCATCTCCTTAAAAGGGGTTTTCACTAAGTCCCCCAATAAAGTATGTTGCATTTGAAGCCATAGCAAATACATTCTCAGGTTTTTGCAATTAACTTCCAACTTTCATTTTACTAATACAGTTTTTATAATTTGATCTTACTAGATTCTCTTCACCAAGGTTTGAGAATTCGACTTCGGTCCGACTCCTGAAGATAGGTTTCAGATGATTTCGGAGGTACCGACCAGAGTTTCGATAGTTTTGGTTGCAGACTTTTTAAAAAATTAAAAACAATTTTTTGTTTAGAAATTAATATAAGTCGGGAGAAAACTCGGCACTACTTTTTGGACATATATACACTAATTTTTTATGCAAATGGCCATGTAAATGTCATATGCAAATGACCTATGCAAAATATAAATATCTCAAATGAGTCAAATCTCAATGTAATATATTTAGGATCGATGAATGAACACTTGGTAGTCACTAATCAGTACCACATGTTGTTGAAGTATGTCTCGTCATTGCCATTAATGTTATCATGTTGTTGTGGTCGTCGTTGCGGGCTATGCTATCAAAATCAAGACTAGTCGCCAACTAGTCCCCAGGCAACATTTTGTTGACCGACTAATCCAGATTCTTTCATGGCTGAGCTGAATCCCGACTAGTCCTTGACTAGACCCGACTAGTCCCTAACTAGCGGCTGGGAATAGTCCCCAGGCGGATTCTGCAAGCATTTTTTCCTGCAATTTTTTTTTCTTTCTGCAAGCAATTTTGTTTGGATTTTTTCGCATTGCCTCGAAGTCTTGAGTCGCAACTATGGCTCTTCCCTATAATCATCTGTTGAGACCTGAGAATCTGAGATAAAACATAAACAAATAAGTATAGTTTATTTGTTGATATCAATATAACCCTATAATAAAATTGGGGTTGTTCGCATGTTAAACATCAACAAACAAATATTGTGATGAATTCTTAGTTCTGAGTCTTCTGACATGGCCATGAAGCCAATACAATTGTGTTATGTTACTTATGTATTTATACTCATACCGTGAAGTGTGAAGGCATGCATTGTTCTTGACCGACTAATATCATATACTTATTGACATTTATGCAAGTCCATACATCATATATGTTTAGGAAGGGGGGATGGGTTAGAATAAGTTTTGGTCGACTAGGGCCTACTACCGACTTTGACTGCATAGGTTATGGGAAGTGCTATTGCTGAGGATAATAGTGTTGCAAGTGTTCGTATCCAAAGAATGATGTTATCATATGAATGTAACAAAATGGCACGTCATGACAAACAAAATTGCCCAAACATAAAAGCAATGTAAGACACTGCCCAGTAAACTATTAGCATTTTTTATAGAAATGTATGGTCATATTGATTTCCCTATTAAGTTTCCAATATATCTTCTGTAGGGGTGCATCCTCTACACCCCTTATATTCAATGAAAAAGATGTCCTTGCTCATAATGATTGCTCCCCCCATCACGATAATGTTATGTTTGACTTATCTTGTGATTATACCACAAATATACATTAGTCTATGATAGTGACGCAAAAATGATGTCAAGCCCTAAAAAGAGTAACGTCTAGAAGAAATAAGTCTAGAAACCAATGGTATTTCATAGTTAATTTTATACATGTCCTTAGGAAGAATGATTGCTTATTTCTAATGAACAAAGTTACCAAGTCAGAAGTCGGTTAGGGTAGAAGTCAGAAAAATTCGATAAAACTAGGAAAGTCAGGAAAGAGCTGGGAAAATACGATAAATTATTTTAAAATTTTGATATATATGTTTGAACATATTTTTGAACAATATATGTCATTTTTATGCACAATATTAGTGTATTACAACTAAAATAAGCAAAATACAAAATAAAAATAGACAATGGATATGCATTATCAATAATCAACTAAGTTACTAAGCAAGTACAATTGCACGAGTAAAGAACATATTAACAAAAATTAAGCAAGTAGAGTCTAAAAGACCACGTTATAAACAACATGGAACAAAAAATCGATATATTTCGCGAAATATCGCGAAATATATCGGAAAAATGAAACCCCGATACGAAATATCACCTGCAATCTCGAGTATAATTGAAAATGTCAAAATATCGAGCAATTTCGCGAAATATCGCGATATTTCCACGAAATATTTCCATCTCCACGAAATATCGCGATATTTCCACGAAATATTTACATCTCCACGAAATATCGCGATATTTTATCGAAATTTCGCGAAAATTTCGAAAAATTTCGCGAAATTTATCTGAAATTCTGTGACTGACTGGTTATAAAAGGGGACTGGGGGGCCTGGTTCTCAGCAGCTTATTTACATATAATAACATTTAAGTAAATGTCGTTTTACTTAATTTTTACTTTAAGTTATTATATGTAAATAAGCAAATACCCCCCCATTTGATTTCAATAAAAATATCAAAAAAATCAAAAAACAAAGGAATCAAAAAGTAAAGTTTCAATTTTAGTAGGAGAAAACAGTTTTTATGGATTTTTATAAAATCAACATGGTGAGAAAAGTGATTAAATCAACTCCTTTTTAGCTCAAAAAATTCCACAAGATGTAGAAGGACGAGTACATCTAGAAAACCATGGTCCGTCTTAGGAAATTTTGAATGTATAAAAACTTTTCTATATAAAAACTCATTTTTTCAGACTTAGTAAAAAAACAGTGTTTCACATTTCAGCATAATTTTTGCACAATTTCAAATTTGCATAACTTTCTTGTTTTAAGTCCGCTTTCAAAATCGTTTGAAACATTATTTTAACAATCAACTAATCTTTATTTCAAAAATATTTTTATCCAAAAAAAGGATTAAAAAATATTTGAAAAATATATATCAAAACCGAACTAAATAAGATTGCACAACACTCACAGACTTAATACATTGAATACATGTTATGTGAAGCTCTACACCCCTTGATAGGGTACACATATTATGTGAGTGTTCCAAAGTGTGTATCTATACTTGGTTTATGACTATCCGGAGTTTCATTAAAAAATTCCATCAAAAAATCAATATTTCCACCATTTCTACAAAATTGCAATATTTCCACACTGTCGAAATATTTCCACGAAATATTTCCATATCCAGAAGGTCGAAATTTCCACCGAAATGGAGATTTCGAACCTTGATAAACAATAAGATTTATGCAAATAGTGAGTCTAAGAACTACATTAACAAGAACTAAGCAACTAAAGAGTCCAAAGGCCACATTAACAATAAGAACTAATTTAACTAAACAAGTAAGACCACATTAACACATTGACAATAAGCAACTAAGCAAGTACAAGTAAAGAATGGATTAACAATAAATAGAAGACAAGCAAACAACATATTAACCATAAGCAAAGGAGAACAAAAAGAATTAAATTAACAACTTGCAAAGTAAGTTAATTAAACAACATATCCTGTTATTTTTAAAAAACACGATTAAAACACAAACTTCTCGCTTTTTCTTGACTTGCCAGTTTTTTTCCTAAAAAAACGTGTTTTCTTCCTATATTAAACGTTTACTTATTAAGTCGCAGTTTATACACGTTTTTGGAAAAAAAAAATGACCGACTTGGTAATACTGCTAATGAAAACATATAGGTAGAATAGCCATACAAGAATAAATAAGAAGCAAAAATAAGTAAAAATAAAATACAAATTATTGAAACTTGACAGAGTATTGAACTTATAGTAAATAATGCACCATATGCGGTCATTATTGGAAAATTTACACAATTGCATTATCGGCCCCACATAGTCATTGTTACATGAGCTTGTGCTGATGGCTTAATTCAGGATGATCAACTTTGATACATAATCATAGTATTATTGTCACATACATGTACTAGTAGTTAGGGCTGCAAATGGACTAGATTCGGGTCAGGCAGCCCCAAGCCCGAGCCCACCCCGAACTGCGAGTGTGCCCACACCTAGCCCATGCCCGAATTAAACATTTTGGACTTGGCTCGAACCTGTACTGAAACTTTCATATAAAGCTCGAGTCCAAACCCAACACCAATTATGTCCGAACTTCTAGCACAAGCTAAGCCTTAATATTTTTTTTTTCCTCCTGATCAAGTATTAGAAGGATATATTTGAAGTAATGCTCATAAAGGTCGAGATATCGATTTTTGAAAAGTAGATTTATGTAAATTATTATATTCATTCTATACAAAAAAACAATAGAAAAATTAGTTTGAGCTTCGGGTAGACCAGGATAGGGGTTACCCATACCCTACCAATAAAACCTTCGGGCTTGAAGTTTCAAGCCTAGCCCAAAGCCCAAGTTCTTTGAGAACCATCGATCAAACATTTATAACCCAAACTTGGGCCTTGCCTTTGTTTCTCCTACAATATAGTCTAAATTATCTATCGAAATGTTTTGCTTCACCCAAAACATTGTGGTATTTGTCCTGCTAAAACTAAACTCATCCCTTTAACAGGAACTGACCAATATCATAAGACGCATATTGTTTTGACCGAAGTAGGGGTTTGAACTTAATTTGTTTCATCGTCATTTCTATTCAGTAATTCTAAGAGAATGGATAAGAGGGAATTGAAGGGTCTATGCCTAGTATAGACGATTACTTATGCCCATTTCCAATAATTTATGATACATCATTGGCCGTGTCAGACACGGACATGGCCCGGACACGACTTTGAAGTGTCCTGGGTTTTTTTTGTCCCGGACAAGACTCGGACATGGCCCAAACACGACACAACCTTCATTGCATTCGATCGGGGATGAGTTGGATGATTTGTTTAGGGCTGCGTGTAATGGATGATTGTGATTAAGCTTTGGCTTTAACTTATATCTTCTGAGGTTATAACCTCAGAGGATATAATTAATGGGTTTTTTCTTACGAATATTAAAATCATCTTTTAGCAATAATTCTAAAACTTGGTAGATTTTGTGGACTTTATTGGACGGTTGTCATTACCCTTATGAGTTATGATCTTTAATGAGGATCCCATAGTGCCAGAGTTGTCAAGGCACAGTAATGAGTGCGAGGCGCAGGTATGCGCCTCAAGCGCATTCTGGCGAGGCGCATGTAGCAAGGCAAGCACCTTAGGCGTCTTTGGCGCATGTAGCAGGGCGGCCGAGGCACGCGCCTTGATGCATTTTTGGATTTTGGTCTTCAAGTTTTGGTTTTTTTTTTTTGTGATTTTGGTTTATTTTGGTTTTCTTCCGGTTTGTTTTTTGGGGTTTTGGTTTTTTTATTTCGATTCTTTTCGGTTTGAATAAAAGAGCCCAACTCTCCTTAAAGCCCGACTCTTTCGTTTTGTTACTCAACATTGTTTATGAGTTCTCATTTACAGTTATCACTTATGAGTATTGTATGCATTTAACTTATGAATATGATGTTGGCATGTTGCATAATAACTTGTGAATTATTATTCTCACTCAAATTGTTCATTTGATGGCCACTAGTTATGAGTTATAAGTATTGTATGTCTTTATTGTGTTGATTTAATTGAATAGTGGTCATATTTCTCTTTTTTCATGAACTATAAGTTTTTATGAATTTTAGATTTTTTTACAATTATTATTAATTTTTTAAAGAAAAAAAATATATTTTTGCGCCTTACACACTAAGGCGTGCACCTTATTTGTGCCTCAAGAACGCCTCGTCGCCTTGACAACACTGCATAGGTCCAAACCCGACCCCATAGTTAAAAAACTACATTTTGCTCTCTTCATTTCAGTTTTGATTAGATTGAAATTACCAAAAGGGGAAATTTAGTAGTTGACAAAAGGAGGCATAGTGCTACCATTGAAATTTTTTAAACATAACCATCAAGTTAATCTCTATATAGTTCTCATATATATATATATATATATATATATATATATATATTGCCATGTCCTAGCCGTGTTGTGTCCAGCCTTTTTAAGAAAATGTCGTGTCGCCATGTCCGTGTATATATATATATATATATATATATATATATATATATATATATATATATATATATATATATATATATATATATATATATTGCCATGTCCTAGCCGTGTTGTGTCCAGCCTTTTTAAGAAAATATCGTGTCGCCATGTCCGTGTCATGTTGTGTCGACGTACCCGCGTCAGTGCTTCTAGTACGAAGGAACTCGGAAGTCGCATGAACAATTTCAGCAAGAGACCACTCTCCAGAAACTTGCACTCCAATAGGGGCAAATTTCACAGCCTTCTCTTCAGCTAGTTAACAATCATACAGTGAAACATCAATAAAAAAAATTTGTCCTTTTCAAAGTCACAAAGTTCCTCTTGATTTGAATTGTGGGAGTCTAAACAATCACTTGTACTCCATAAGCAACTTCAGTTGATCCACATAAACAAGTCGTATGAGTTCCTCAATTTATCTGGAGGAAAAAAAAAACTTGCAAGTTTAACTAGTTAATGAAGACATTAACGAGCCAACATCAAGAATGGTGGAGAGATAATTGTCCCATCAAATTTTGATTTCCCAAGTTCAACAGTGGTAGTGTGGAGCAACAGATACTGCATGGTGGTGTGGATTGGGAGGGAAAAAAGCCCTCTTTTATGGGTTAGTGATCCGATAAATATACGGAAAGCTTTACCTGGCACTGCAGTTGGGTCTTCACCACATCGAGCGGGGTGGTCACAGCCGCAGCCAGCGCTCCCGCGGCGGCCCCTGCGGTGGCGTGCACCAATGGCCGCTCTTCGCTCGCGCTGTCCGGGGACACCTCCATCAGCCCCCTCTTCGCAGCCTCATACGTCGCAAAATGTACGGCTGTGAAGGGCGCGTTCATCACCACTGTGGTCCGATACGACGCGTAGAACGCACGAATCCCCTCCTCCCTCAACACCCTCCTGACGCAGTCGGCCACCCCCTTGTACGGACTGCTCCCAAGCTGCAGCCGCTGCTTGACGGTGTCCACGGGGGTGAGCACGGCGTCGCTGGCGACGGTGGCGAGCACGCCGGAGGCGGCGTGGGCGGCGGCGTTGTTGGGGTTGTTCTCGGAGAGGAGGCGCTTGGAGAACTCGTAGACGGAGAAGTAGACGGCGTGGGCCGGCCCGGCGCCGAGGCCCATGGCGCCGAGGCCGCGGTAGAGGCCGACGGGGCCCTGGGTGCGGAGGACGGAGAGGAGAGTGTGGCGGAGGCCGAGGTGCGGGTGGCAGGGCCGGGATCCGACCTGCATGCGTGTCTTGAGGGTGTCGACGGGGAACATGGCGGTGTGCTCGACGACGCCGGCGATGGAGCCGGCGACCATGAACTGCCAGAATTCGAGGCCGTCGTGGGCGACGCTAAGCTCGGCTGCGGCGGCGGCTGCGGCGGTGGCCGGAGGTGCGGGGAGGAGGTCCGGGGGGCGGAACTTCGGGGTGGCGTCGGCCATGGGGATCGTTAGGGTCAGGGGTGGAACTGAGGGGGTGGGAGGAATTATAAGGAGGGCTAGGGATCGGGGATCGCTTTCGGGTGATGGGGATCGGAGGGGTTGTCGCCATACAATAATTCTTAGGGTTTGTGGGATTTTAGAACCTAGCGGGCATGGTGGACGGAGGAGGGAGCTTGCTTGCTGGCTTTCCCGTCGGTCTGAGATGATAAGGCGAAGCAGACGCGCGGGTCGGGGAGTTCCGTACACTCCCACCCCGCCTTTAGGCTTCTAGGACAGGATTTCTTTCTTGTGCGAGTGCGGAGTGCAACTGTGCAAGATGAAGGGTGAGACTAGCAGATTTGACCTTTGGATTTCTTTCCTCTCTTTCACAGATCCGAGGATCACGGGGGATACAGCTAGGGGTGTGCATCGGTTCGAAACCGATCTATTTAGACAAAACCCAAACCGATCCAATCTAGATCGGTTTTGAGAATTTGTAATCCGATCCAAACCGATTGAGATTGAAATCCAATCCAATCAAAATCGGTTTGGATTGGATTGGATGGTCAGTTTGGGCTTTGGTCCATATGCTTACTAGTTTTTTTTTTATTTATTTGGACATAGTTTCAACTTTAAAATGATTATTTCAAAAATTATAAAATGATACTACATTACTTACCAAAATACCAAGTTATCAACAACAATACCATTATGTCCACAATATTCATATCCATTAAATATTAAAAACTATAAAGTACAGTTTTAACAATTATACAAAAGTTCACAACAGTTACTACTAAATTAGTAAATTATAAACCGGAGTCCGGTTCGGTTCGGTTCGGTTTAGGTCGGTTTTTAATTGATAAATCCGATAACCAATCAAATCATATCGGTTTTGAGAAATCCTGATCCAATCCGATCCGTTGAGTGTGTCGAAACCGATTAATTTCGGTCGGTTTGGTTTGGTTCGGTCGGTTTGGATCCTGCACACCCTACTAGAGGGGGGGGGGGGGGGGGGGGGGGGACGCTCTAACCCGCTCCCCAAAGTAGCGAAATCCTCATTTGTGTCTTCCAGCAGTCCCTCTATCGTACCAGGGCAGCTCAACATAAGCTTGGATGCGGTGATATCAGACAATAAATCTATATAACAAGAGACAACGGTTTTGCGCTGACTAGGACAAAATGGAACCAAATACTGACTAGAAAAAAAAAAATGCTGACTAGACCGAATATATCTAACCGCTCGTTTAAAAATCAACGCACGATCTTTATTACCCAATCAACCAATTCCCTCCCTTGATTCTCTCTCTCTTTATCACCATGATCAATTGCTTCCTTATCAAGCTTCTTGGCTAATTTTGGAAAGAAATAAAATTCAATGCATGACTCTCTCTCTTTTCTTAAGCCCAAATTAGTTGTACTTCTCTGTCTCTCTTCCCTTAAGAAGCTTGGCACTGTCCACCAGCAACCACAACCCAAGACCAAGAAGAAGAGGTGCTAGCCTGGGAACTCAGGTATATTCTCCTCCGATCTCTTAAAATCTCATCTGGGTTTTCAGCCTAACAAAACGGAAGCTAACTAGGACAAGCTGACTGGACAAAAATAAACCGAATAGATCTAACCATTCGTTCAAAAATCAACGCACGATCTCTATTTCCCCGGCAACCAACTCCCTATGGGTTTCAAATCCCGACCCATTTAAACTGCACTAAACCTCTAAAATCCCGGCCCATTTAAACTACACTAAACCCGATCGTTCATCCTGTGATCGTTATTCGCATCAACGGCTATAAACCCGCATGCTGAAATTTCGGCCGTCCCAAACCATCGGGTCGATCTCGAGGAGTCCATTCGAATAGAGACAGCTGTGATTGATTAATTATAGGGGGAGGACTTGGTCGCGCCGAAGGCACTTGCTTCGTGCCAATCGGCATGAGCGAGGAAATATAGTTGTCGTCAAAAATGTTTTGTTGCCGAAGGGATTCAGGTGTGTTGCTGCCGAAGGCGGCCCGCTGCAGTACCGACAAATATGTTGCCACCAATGTGATTGATCGATTATAGGGGGAGGGGGAGTTGGTATCGCCGAAAGCGCCTCCTTCGTGCCAATCGACACGGGCGAGGAAATAGGTGTCCCTATGAATGTCGAAGTTGTTGTCGAAAGTGTTTTGTTGCCAAATGCGTTCAGGTGGGTTGCTGCCGAAGTCAGTCCGCTGCAATGCCGACAGATATGTTGCCGCCGAAGGCGGCCTGCTGTAGTACCGATAGGCACGAGCATGCACTAGTAATAACACAAGCAGTACTGGTGTCAAATTTGGAAGTACTTCCACAAGGACAAATCCTTCACATCAGGCCGCAATTAGAATTCACTGATGCATCAATGGGATGATTCAATTCGCCACCAACATGATCTGATATGCCTAGATTGACGCCAAACGGCAATCTAGACTTAATGGACAAGACAAGATAAATTACGATAATGATTTTGTTATTACTTTGAGTTTAACGAATATTATCTTAACTTTTGATATAAAATTACAGATTGGTCATGCTAAGACTATGTATACGTCAATGCATGGTAGCAACTTTCAATTCGAGGATTATTGGAACGAGTCAAATAGTTAAATATTCAAACATATTTTTTTTTATAGATTATTTTAATAATTTTTTAATTTTTATTTCAAGTTGAAAATATCATAATATTTAAAAAAGGTTATGGTATTTTGGTAATTAAGCGGTCATTGATAATATTGAGAAATGTAAGTAATTTCAAAAGTGACTATTAATAGAGAGTCTGCTGGAGTGGCCATCAAAACTTGGCTCTCTACTTTTACCAAATTTCCCTACTTCTAGCTGCTGCTAAAGGAATTGAGAGTCTGCTGGAGATGGTCTAAGTCAGCACTGGTTTATCATGGGGACAATTGAAATGGCCCTTCCAAATCCTATGTTAATGATCCGTTTGGTTCCTACAGTTTCAAATACACTTCTAATTAGGTGTGGCAATGAGTCGGGTCAGGTCGTAATGGATTGGGTTGAAACATAGGTATAAGAAAAAATACCTAACCCATTTAATAAATGGGTCAATATCTTAAACAAAATTAAACCGGCCTACTAAAAAGATAACTTGACTCAACCCGTTTAATAAATTGGTCAGATTAGGTTGGGTCAAAACGTCAACATCTAATTTTTCAAGTGAAATGTATTATCCATCGAAAATTAAATAAAAAAGAGCGTGTATCTAACAACCAATGAAAAATCTATATAACAAGGGATGACGGTTTTGTGCTGATTAGACAAAACAGAACAAAAAAGCTGATTGGACAAAAATGAACCGAATAGATCTAACCATTCGTTTAAAAATCAACGCACGATCTCTCCTTGGTTTCAAATCCCAATCCATTTAAACTGCGCTAAACCCCTAAAATTCCGGCCCATTTAAATTGCACTAAACCTGACATTTCATCCCGTGATCGTTGTTCACATCAACGACTATAAACCCGTCTACTGAAATTTCGGCCGCCTCAAACCATTAGGTCGATTTTGAGGAATCTGTTCGAACAGAGACAACTGTGATTGATCAATTATAGAGGGAGGGGGAGTTGGTCGCGCCGAAAGCACCCGCTTTGTTCCAATCGGTATGGGCGAGGAAATGGGTGTCTATATGAATGCCGATGTTGTCATCGAAAGTGCTCTGCTACCGTAGGTGTTAAGATGTGTTGCCGTCGAAGGCGACCTGCTACAGTGCCGACAGATGTGTTGCCACCGAAGACTGTCCTCTGTAGTGCCAACAGGCACGGGCATGCACCAATAATACCACATAACAGATAGTTTTCACTATCAAAATAGAGTATTTAAAGCCTTAATCACATCTCCCCCATTTGAAAACTGACAGAATCATAGCCATTGGATTAGAAGTACACATTAACCTATGGTTAAAACATGTTCAGTTGTTGGTGGATTGACATGACCCATGAAATAAATGGGTCAAGCCGGGTTATAGATATAAATCTGAAACGATCCTTTTAATAATTGTGTTAGCGGGGTCAATCCGGTTATGACCCAAAGCCATTTAGGCCAAATCCAAAATCACTAAGTTTGGGTCGGGTCAAGGATTGCCTCCACCAATTCTAATAAAAAATAATTGAATTTGTTTCATTACAGTTATAATTATTTAAATTGGAAATCCACTATTTGGTTTGGTATAATTGTCGTCGTGTAATTTCAAACCTGTTGTTTGGTTTGATGTACTTGTATAGGACCGGTGGTGGTGGTGGACGATGGTCAATGGTTGTGGTTTATTATAGCGACAATGGTGGTTGGAGGCGGCGGCGGTGGGTTGTGGCGGTGTTTGCGACCTTGGATAGCCTCAACCATGTGCCATTATATGCATATTTTGTTGGGCTATCAGCAAGTTAGGAGGTACATGGAGGGTTTAGGGTTTACGGTTTACCTCCGACGACCTTGGACAACCTCAGAACACCTCAGACTACCTCGATGAGCCTAGGAGAACTTGCAACGACTCCAGCAATAAATGCAAACTACTAGCACAAACTAGTGATCTCTAGCGACACACAAAAACCTCAAGCGACGAGCGCTAACCTCCAACGTGAACTAGCGAGCTCCAGCGACCTCTAGAAACATGTCAACATTAACTTGGGGGTGTTAGAGATACTTGTATGTACATACTTAGAGATACTTGCATGTATTAATATATACACTAACCTATATATTGGGCATCGCCCTAATGAGAAGATCCATTCTTTCTCCCCCACAACCCTACTCTCTCTCTCTCTCTCTCTCTCTCTCTCTCTCTCTCTCTCTCTCTCTCTCTCTCTCTCTCTCTCTCTCTCTCTCTCTCTCTCTCTCTCCCCCCTAGGCTTATTGGTAACATGGTATCAGAGCAATGATCCTCCTTAAGAGTGGACCACTTCTCTGATCTGTAACTGATAGGCTCAACACCACAAGGTCCCAAGTATGAGTCTGTTCAAAGGTCTGGAATTCCTCTCCCTTAGCATGACGCCACTGACGGGACTGAACGACCTCACGGTAGAACTAGAGGTAAAGTCGAGGGCAGATAGAGCGGCCGGGTGATGGCACCTCTTAGGTACAAAATAATCCTTAGGAGGGCGGCATAGTGAGCATAGAGTTGAGCGATCTACTGTATACCACTACGCTACCCTTTTGGGGATTCTTCGATAGCACCTCTGGTGCATGCCAATTCTAGATGAAGGACTTAGGTCCTCTTGGCTACTTCCTCGGGCTTGCGATTGCCAACAGTGAACGAGTGATTCTTCTCTCCTAGTAGAAGTACATCTTTGACATTCTCAATCGAGCTGCTCTTTTCTGATGATCGCTCCGTTGCCACTCCACTCGAGCTTCATGTGAAGTTCTGACCTATAGATAAAAGCCTCTCTCAGACCCTACTCGGTACAAATCATTGGTCAGTTGGTCTACCTCGGCATCACCAGGCCCGACATCGCTCACGCAATTAACATCGTCGGTCAATTCGTTGAGGCCCCTCACTCTGCTCACTACGATGCCCTCGTGCGGATTCTTCGGTACCTTCGATGCACTATCCCCCGGTCGTTTTTCTTGTCCTCAACTTCACCTCTGATCCTACACGCCTACTTTGATGCTGACTGGGTCGGGGATCTGATTACTTATAGCCCAACTACTGGCTACTGCATGTTTCTTGAAGATTCTCTCGTCTCATGGTGTAGTAAGAAGTATGTTGTTTCTTTCTCAATACTGAAGCAGAGTTTCGAGCCATGGCCTCCACCACCAAGGAGTTCATTCACCTGAGGCGTCTCCTTGGGGATGTAAGAGTTGAGATTTATAGACCTACAGCTCTTCACTGTGATAACCAGAGTGTCGTACAAATCGCTACCAACCCGATTTTTCACCAAAGGTAAAGACATCGAGCTTGATCGCCACTTCTCCCGAGAGCAGTACGAACCCCAGACTATCTCTCTCCCTTATGTTTCCTCTGGATAGCAGATCGTTTACTTCTTTATGAAATCATACCCAGTTTTACGCTTCCAGTTCTTGCTTAGCAAACTCATAATGCATGATCCACCTTAGATTTGAGAGGATTATTAAAAATACCTATATATTAGTCATTGCACTCCCTTTCGGCACCAACGAAAAGATCTCCCGTCTAGGGGACCTAGTGATCACTGAACACTCATTTGGCATCATGCATTGCCAATAGAAATGGATTGGGTCAGAGTAACATCAGGCAAAAGATCGATCAATCAATCCACCATCAGAACCTGTGGCTTCTCAGCCGCGTAGCTCGTGCCCTCCACACGTTGTAAAGGCTAGCTATAGGTCGTGAAGGAATCTCTTTCGTGTGCACGGCACACTCGATACCGACACTTGCAATGGATTGCAAAACGACGACGATGGTGACGACGACGACGACGGCTGCTTTCTTTTTCTTGTTTGTATTCTTCTTCGTCGGTTTTCCTCACAAGCCCTATTGAGACGGGATTCGACCGTAAGCCTCAGACTTCAATAAGTGGGAGCAGAGCCTTCTTCAATCAATGGATGCACCTTTTGGAGTTTCTAACTTTTTGTTGTTTGTGAACACAGAAATGCGCAAGTAGGGTTGATCCCAGTGGTTAACCCTACTGCTTTTCAGGATAGGATCCAAGAATAATGTGGCGCACCAGTGTGCAAAAACAAGACTCGGTCTTTGACAAGAAAAAAAGGAAGAAGAAGAGGGTTAATATGTGAGCGGTCCCTGACAACACATCGGTGATGTGAATATGGCAGGCAAAAGATCCGTTTAGCCTAAGGTATTCGATTTCTTTTCATATATCCAATTTTACCCTCACTTGCTCTTCATTCTCCCATGTCTATTGAGCTGCGCAATGAAGGTGGCGAAGGCGAGCACCGGTGGCGAGGCAAGTGGCGGTGGCGGTGGCGGAGGCAAGCGAGATCAGCGGAGGTGACGGTGGGAGTTGCAGCTACTTGCGACGGTGGCAGACAGCGAAGACGAGAGGCGGGTGACAGACGGGTTTGGATCGGTTCGGATTAGGCTTAGGTCTAGGGTTGATCCCATGGCCTATAGATCTTAAGGTTTGGGATTCGGTTTAGTTTAGAAAGTAGTGGCATTGATTGAAAATTTGATAAACAGTGGGGTATTTTCATTCTTGACATATGGTGCTTCCTTGCTTGGAGTGCAGTTCTTCTGCTCATGTGGTGCTTTCCTGCTATTGTTGTGGCATCTATAGGGTCTCGTTTGGACCCTAGCTATATATTCAAAAATTAAAAAAAAATTATAATCACTGCCAAAATATAAAAAAACGCTACCGCTGCACCAAAAAAAAAAGAAAAAAAAAAAGTTTGAAGCATGGCACCTAAAAGTCTAAACAGTTGAAGACTTTGCTTCTCAACACGTCATGCATCTTGCAGAATAGTACAACAAATGTACATAAATATCAAAACAACCCTTCTCGAAACGCTTTCTTTGCCACTCGTCCTTAACAACCGCATGCAACCGGCTCTCACTAACTGCGTTTCATACAATCTACACACCCCTCCTAACTATTGTTGAGATTTTTTTTTTTGCAATTAATTGTTGAGAAATTTGATCCGGCCAAAAGAATGGTAAGTTTCGATGAAATAAATGAAGAATGAGACATGCATCTCATGCATACCCTTCTAATATATTCAATCCAATGGCTCACTTTCTCGGTACGTAATAGGGAACAATCGAGATGCATACTTTACACAGTCACGATAGGTGCATCTCATCCATACCCTTTTTACATTCAATCTGACGGCTCTCTTTATGAATACAGAACATGGCACTGTCGAGATGCATCCAATATGTACTTTACACACAACCACGACATGTGCATCTCACACAAACCCTTGTTACATTGGATCAGATGATCGAGATGCATATGGAGCATCCCACACAGGAGCTAATGGGGTCGGAAAAAGTAAACATTCTGAAGCCTGAATGTCACACACATCCTCCTGGACTTCAACAAAGTTATGCATGTGAGATATTCTGGAACTAATGGGAGATATTTTACCTGATACTCTACTTCTGAACTGAAGATGAAAGAAGCGACGAAACGTCTATCCTTGAAAATTCAACATCATCAATCTACCTGATCATTCAAGCCTTTACCACCATTTCCCCAACATAACTCCATGGAAGTCCAGGAGGATAGGAACACCTAATCCTCCTTGGTCTTTCGACTTGCAAACAAACCCCCAGTTCATGAAATGGTAGGATGAAGGATCATGAAGTCCCATTCGCCCCTTCCACAAAACCTACTCTCTCTCTCTCTCTCTCTCTCTCTCTCTCTCTCTCTCTCTCTCTCTCTCTCTCTCTCTCTCACATCTACAATTACTACATGCCAAAGATGTTAGTAGATTTGTGTAAAGGTGTCTTGTCTACCAAATGTCAATATCGGCCTTTATACTCCACTTGGACCACTTCCATTAGGAAATAGGGACAAGATTGACTTTTTCCCACCTTTAGTAAATCTCTTGGGCCCTACTTGCGTTTCCAAGCAGTAAAGGACATTCAAGTGAAAGTTACAAATGCACGCAAATGGATGATAATGGTGAAAACCAGAGTTACTCCTATTGCTTTGGGTGAAATCTACAAATATTTTGCAACAGAACTAGTCATTCATACCTGATGAGAGTGTTAAAAGTTAAAACCTCAATCAAATGTACTTTACTGCTGGGAAAGACAAGCAGGGCCTTGAGATCTTTACTTTTCCCTTGTAGAAGTAGATTGCATTGAAATAATTTCCCTTAAATTATTCAAAATACATATAATTTGTGGTGATTTACCTTCCACCACCTCTCGATTCTCGTTCCTTTTGCTTCTCCTCCCACCCAATGTGCTGTCTCGACCTGCGTCGAAAGCAAACAAAATAATGTTGACTACACATTCAAATCCCAGTAAACCTTCTTTCTTGAACTGCTAACAAAGCCCTTGAATTCAAAAAGAGTTTCACGCAACTTAACACACACCAGATCGCAACCTGAGCAGCGTTATCTGAAGAGCAATACCTAAAGTCTTCTGCATTAAATTGCTAAATACACAAAGATCGCTTCTTCACAAGACGTACAGAAGAAAACAGGGTTAGGCTACTAGGTCAGTCTAAGTTGTCCACTAGGGTTCGAATCACCTGCCACATGTTCCCATCCGTACCGAGGGGAAGCTTACATGGAACATGATACTTAAAACACTGCTCATCTTCGTGATTACTGACGGGTGGTGGCGACGAGCAAACAGCTGATCTCATGTTAGCGTGATAAACTATCAGCTCAAGTGAACTTGGCCTGCAGCACATAAATTTAATTGATTAAGAACCAAATAGCCATACAACAAGACTCCTTAAAAGAAAAAAAAAAAGATTCTTTTAAGAAGTAAATACCAGGCAGATAATAGAATGGCACAAAATTGAACATGAATTTTTAAGGAAATTCAAATCGAATCTCGGAGGCGGGCCAAATGCCAATATAGAAAAACCAAATAGCACTCTGATATCGACTATTCTGGCATCTCAAGAACAAAACTCTACCTAATGGACTAGCAAAACAACACAACCCAATATCAAACCATTGAGAACTGGCCACATGCTTATGACTTGGCAAATAATGCCAATTTCCCTGTTGGAATGGAAATGCTTTATCCACCTCAATATGCAAAGTCCAATTCTTTAGCTTTCAACCTTTTCCTAGATGGATAGCAATCCACCTCGATATATTTTTGGTTCTTCCATGAAACATGGCGTCGCCCGCAATGTGAAATGACAATTGGTTAAATTAAGTTGCACATACGATCATTCAATTCTACCAAGGACATTAAATTTTATCCCAAACCTTATTCATAACCTTGTAACTTTTTCTAGGACAAGGGCATTTTCGACCCATTTTGTTTATTTCATTCTCGAACTCATCATCGGAGTTTACACCTTGACGCGTTTGCCCCAGTGCCGATGTCGTAATGGTGGTGAAGGGAAGTCAGAATACATGCCATGTTAAGTCCATAGCAGCCTAGCAGGTAAGCCTAGTAATGTTATATGGAAAATCTTCGCTTGCTGGAGTCCATTGTGGTCCGCCCGACGCCGTAATCCCTCTCCAAAGAATTTCCATTTCAGATGTAAACTAAAGAGGTTTAAACCTAAATATTTTAGTTGCAGGGTTAGCCTGTGTAGATGAACAATTTTCAATAAACCTCAATAATTTATACAAAATTTTAATTATATGTATTATATGTACAAAAACTCATACTTCACATATTCCTCCTGTTATTTAGGTTCCATTGTTACACCTGGATATCTTCATTAACCCTTACCGATATGAGAAATTTTTTTTTTCAGACATTAAATTGTTTCTTCATAAGATCCCATAAGTTCCGGAGCTGTATTGTTCATACTTAATCCTCGTCTTTTCTTCAAACGACTAAATAACCTTCTACCATGTAGTAGCTTTCAATGACAATTGTTTGTCCTTCAACTCTGGCATGCACTACTCCAAGGTCAATAGAGAGCTTTTTCATTTCAGGTGTCCATATTGCATGACTTTTTCTTCCAAAGTCTATCTTAAACATCAGACAAGATTCAACAATATCTTCATTCTAAGGTATTCCACACCTTAATCAACCAAAAATGTTTGAACAAGAAGAAATTGGGTCCAAAAAAGGGTAAACCTTGAAACTAGAAATAATAATCTATGTTTAGGCAACACCATCATAGTACTTATGTTCTTGGGAGGCCTCCAACCTAACCTATTAGTTCTTATATAAAGTTATTCCCCCAGGTTGATATTGTAATACAATGTCATGAAGAGCAAAAGCCTCTTGTGATAGTTGTATTGCGCTTATTATACATAAATCACCAAGAACCGATTATAATGCTTAGTTAAAAAACATCGTCAAGAACAAATTAAAATGTAAAACTAAAGAGACAATGCTCCTACTATTTTAAAAAAGATCATCAAGAGCAAATCATAATGTAATAGTTATACATTTTAATAGACATAATTTCACATAAGTTTCTCTGGTAACATAATGTCCATTCACTGTAAATAATTTCCATTGGTATCTGCTAATAGATAGTTAAAAGAACATTCAATATACCCCATGATATATAAATCATTAACACCATTCAATAGAGTTATATTAACACAATAAACAACAAATTATCATCAAGACTATTCACTGCACATGATTCTAGAGGGGGAGATTATCAGATCTCAAACAGCTCAAGACAAATTATGTTGAAAGCTCAAATTTGCTCTCAGGTGGCAAGAATAAAATAAAAACCAAATCACCGGCTGTTGTTTAAGGTAAATCGGTCCATGGAATAAAAAAAAAAAACCAAAACCCCCAAAATCAACCCATAGAATCAAAAACCCCAAATCAAAACCCCCTGATTGAACTAGAGAGCAATCTAAACTAAGATCCATGATAATTAACTAATTTCATTGAAAGCAAATTAAAGTGAAGACGCAAAATTCCAAAACTAACACTTATGAAAGTAAAGTACTAGAAACACCGCACTCTTTCAAAAAAAGGAGTAAGACCTTAGTGTTTCCTACGTATCGCACCAAGAAGTTCAGAGGTATCTCACCAAGAAAATTGATATGCAGCATTCAAAGAAGAAAACCCAACATTGAATTGATTTGATTTGGTGGCCAAAGGGACATAATCCCCATCCTCCCGGACTCTTTCATATGGCCGACTGCACTCCTCTTCTCTCTTGCATGGCACATTGTCCCCTCTTATCCCTTGAATGGCAAGTTTTCCCCCTTTAGTAAGGTAAACACCTCCTATCTTCCTTGATGGGGACATCACCAGCCTTTTGACTTCTTTCCAAGTGCACCAGCACCGCGTTCTAGGAAGGCCAAGCCATTGTCGCTGTGGCGCAACGAGTAGCAGTGTTACCAAAATTGCCAACTTTTTGAAAAAGTCACGTTTTAATCGCAACTTATTCCCCAAACGTTTGCTACGGGAATAAGTCACGACTTTTTCAAAAGTCGGGAGTTTTTGAATAAATCGCGAATTACGCGTTTTTTTCCGGTTTTTTCCGTCTTTTTCCCAAATGATATATACATGATATATTGCTAAAAAAAATGTTATCGATTTTTAAATAATTTATCGATTTTTTCCCCAGTTTTTTCCCTTGTTGACTTTTTCCCGACTTCCGACTTTGTAACATTGGCGAGTAGACCAGGGGACTTCTTTCTACTACAGGTCAGTCTGCCTACACAGGCCCGTTACACATTTTTATTTATTATGAACATTATTTATTTTCAGAGCCTGTTTAGTCCAACATTGACTTGATGCTTATATTTCTATTTAAGCCAAGTCTATATAAGGACTGACTGTAGTTGCAATGGTTATGCTTGAGAAATAAGAAAAAAATAATCCTGGTTTGTTACCATGATCTTCTGAGAAGGGACGTCGAACAACTGAGAAGCTCCGGGGTGAGAAATAGCAATTCGGCCGCAACGTTGGTTACCCTAATCCTAACCCTATCCACACCTATCTCCCCTATATCAATCGATGCCCCCTCCCCTTTACTCATCTCATCTCTTACGTCTCTCTCTCTCTCTCTCTCTCTCTCTCTCTCTCTCTCTCTCTCTCTCTCTCTCTCTCTCTCTCTCGCCCGCATGCCCCAAGCAGTCGGTCGCCGCTCTTTGCCGAGCCTTCCCTTGGCCCCGACAGCTACCGGTCGTGCCCTGTCATGCCCCTCCCTCGGCCTCGACCACAACCAGACCAGCCGACTGCTACGTTAACCAATCCAAACCGGACCAGTCATTCAAGTCGACCGCCACTGGCGAGTTATTCCATCTTCAAGTCGAGTACTTCGACCAGTCGAACCTCCTGATCACCAACCAAGCCCGTTGGCCCAACCGGGGAGTCGCACGAGCCCAGTCGGCCCCCGATGCCCGTCGATCCCCGTTGGCCGCTCCTCTGTCGCTCCGTAAAACTCATCGTCGCACGGGTTTTGTTTTGCAAGACCGTCTGAGGCCTGATTCGTGAGCGGTTACCTCCAAGATCCTTATAAGTTATAACGATTCAATCGATGTCCTAGCTTCATTGATGTGCAAGCCGATCATTTCAGCAAACCCTCGGTAATATAAATCTTATTATGCAAGTTGAGAAGTCACCAAATCCCCACCCATAGCAATCTTTTCAGCCCTCCTAAAAAGTATGAACCCTAGAACTAAATTATATCATCCCACTATCAATTCAAATAACCCTAAATATTACATGAACCTAAGTCATTGATAGCATCTCTTTGAGCCTAGTTAAATTTATTTGAAATCCTTTACGCCTTATTTAAGATATCCTTGTTAAATTTGAAAACCCTAACCATGAGAAGTCCTTATTTCTCCTCATCATGCTTGACCCTTTGCTCTATTGTGGGACTACACCTATCCAGTATCACATCATCACTATACCTAGACCTTAATCTCTGTGGATTAGCATAAAAATTAAATCATTTAAAAATTGATCACTTGTCATTAGGTCTAGTGCATAGTCGTCCCACATCATTCCTTCTTTCTCTTCTTCTCACAGACGTGTACTTAAGATGTATGAGGTTCGCATGCAACATATGCCATCGATTTTATGCCTGATGTCCAAGGGGTGTGGATCAATCAGGTTCCAAGAGAGTGCTTAGATCTAACACGTAGATGCAAATCAGCAAAAATACTAGTCTGATTAATTTCGGAAAAATCGGATAAAAATTTAAGTTTATAACTAATTTCACAATCAACAGTAACAAGACAGATAAATTATAGTAACAATTAATTCTTGTAATCATACAATTTCCCCCTAATCACACTCATAGTTGTTTATTTTTCATGGTAAATGCAAAGCCCAATGTGAACTGAGAACTTCTGTCCTACTGTGATCACCTCACCATATTCTGTTTGATTTTTACTAGTGAATAAAAATATCATCCGAAAGCTGCAAAAAGCGTGATCACTATGTACAACACAATAACCTGAGGATGTTGAGGCTCTCAAGTAATACTCAATTTGAACCTTTTTTTAAGATCAGAATAAAATTTACTTGATATACTATCTTGGAATAAGGAAATAGATCTGTCTTCCTGTTTTTCTTGGCAAAGAATAGGCTATAAGCCTATGGATGCTTATTGGTTAGAAAATAGAAGAAACATGTAACACATAATAACAAACAGGATGCATCCTGGTCACTGCAGTAGAGAAAATTGCAATTCTTAAAGGCATAAAAAGTGCTGACAAGATAGGCTGCTAGATTAGTGTTTTAAATGTTTATATCATATGCGAAGAAGAAAGCTCTCCTACACTATAGAAATGCTTCTTTTACCTTCCCATTTCCTCAATGAAAGAGCTTAGGGTTAAAAAGATAGGAAATCTAAGTTACCTTCAAACGTGGAGACCGGCGAAGAGCTGATATAGATTGTTGAGATGGACTTGCGACTTGGCTAAGAACGCCTTTTTTAGGATGATTCCGGCGCAACTTAGGTTGAAGGTGAGGACCATTTTGGTTTTTCAGTGTTACACTACTGTCAACTGAGGTTGGAGGTGGAGATGATACCATAATTGAGGATGAGTCCGGAATCTCTGGATAGATGGACATGGTTGTCTGTAAAACTCCTGTTAAAAGAAGGAAACTGCTCAGTAGGTGACAGTCAGAGGGAGCAACCAATCAGTATACATACAAACCAGGAAAAAATCATCAACCTACTACATTAAGAAACAACATGCCTTTACAACATATACTCATGGTTGGCCATCCTGAATGGCATACGAATTTTGACTCCACACTTAATGGCATTAATGATCCATGACAAGTATTTCAATTTACTTCTGTGAAGTGTAAGAAGAATAAACTGTTTGGTAGAGGCTTGAGAAAGGCTTTTTAATTTGAGACCCACGTAAATAGAACAGGCATTATAATAAAAATAACTACAAATCTGAAATTTACTCTTGAAAGCTTAATATCCATAAACAAAAAATGAAAAGAACAAATCCCTATGCTTACCATGGGTGGCAAAATATGGTTGTAGGCCCAATGTTCGTCAATAGCAAGAATGGATTGAAAGGCTCCCCTAAAGACTAAGTAAGTGGATCCCTCTTGAAAAGCCTCATGAGCAGCACCCAAAGGGGTGATGCGATATTGGGGATGAGACATGCAAGCAAATAATATATAAAACCATGGTCATCCCTCTCTACTTCCCGTACACACTACCTACCCATCCCCCCATCCCTCCACCCAACCCCCCATGCCCCACATCAAGACAACGTTGCATCCCCCATCCGCCCCCCTCACTTCTCCCTCACAACAACACACATCATCCATCACTGGAGAGGTGAGAGAACTTGAGGATAAGGGGGCTGAGGTTAGAAGGGTAGGGTAGGATGGGTGGGACGAGACTCCACTCCGAGTCTCCGACATCCTCGTTTCTAAATCTCAATACATCTCCTTCTCCTTGAGGGGAAGAAAACCCTAGGGAGCCTCAATCTCTTGGGGCTCTGCATCCTTTCTACCCAACGAAGGAGGACACATCTTAATGGAGGGAAGGGGATGGAACCTCTCTCTCTCTCTCTCTCTCTCTCTCTCTCTCTCTCTCTCTCTCCCCTCAACTTCCTTTGATTTATAAATACTACGAAGAGAATATAAACCTTGCCTCCGGCCCTAGGTTACAGTCAGTATCTTCGACACCAGTACACCGGTACCATGCCATATCACATGCCCCTCCAACCACGCCTGTCAACATGCTAATATTGGACAGCGTATGCTCTGCCCCGACCCCTTGACCAGCCGACATGGCAATTGATCGTGCCAGCCAACGCGACCAACGGCTAAATTGGTCGGCCCATGCAACTAGCAGGCAGACCATTCCTCCATCCACTCTATTGAAGGCCCGGTCTCGAATCACGATCAATCCATGCATGCCCGATTGGTGCTCACGGTTGCACTGCAATCCTCTGTTTCTCCGCGCATTGCGGTGAAACAGTAACCTACACCCTAACCCTGGTCTCTCTTCTTTGTTACCTGAGAGGATGCTTTCTTTCAATTTTATTTAATATTATGACAGGTCAAACCCAAAGTTTCTTGGGGCCAACAGACTGTAAGTTATAGCATGGACCCATTAAAGATTGGAGTCTAATTATGTACTCTTTTAAAGGACTTGACAACTATTCAACCCATACGAGAGGGACGTTGACCAAAACAACTCAGGCAGACCTCTTTTGATCAACTGGTTCAAATCTAATGTCATTTTCATTGCTCAATTTACCAACTAATCTATGACCCTGCAATGCAGCCTCGCCGATGTGCATCCCAACCAACAATGACTCACCATCGGTCTTCACTATCTAATTCCAACCGACCATTGATGAGCGAAGGGGGTCTATAATCCTCCACCCAAACCCCACTCTTGCATGGCTGGATCCGACCAAACCCTAGGTAGGCGCCACTTGCCTCCTCCTTTCTCTTCCTGAGCCGACGAAACAGATCCATACGTCATCCATCCTCGAACCGCAGTGGTCAACTTCGGTATCCCTAGGACTACCTATTATGGCACCGACTGTTTCTCCTTCAGATAATGGGCACGAGCACTAACAACCACTAGGTATGAGAACCATAACTTGACACTCTTTATCGCTAATAGTATTTTTAAGAATATGGACTGACCTGGGGTCATAGGACCCTCGACCCCTATTGGGGTTGCCGGTGTCCTAACACTCTTTTGTGGGTATAGGACAGGAGGGGCATCGCCTTTGGATCTACTACCATGGGCAGCACATGTTGGGAGCAAGTATCGATTTTGGTCCATAATAATCTGCAGATTGTGAGAGATTCAAGAAAATTTCATCCACATTCTTTAGCACTGGCTATGAGAAAAATGTTCTTGAGGCATTGTCAGAACTCTCGCAACACTTACCCACCAATCACTCAAGGTCAATTAAAGTCAAACCCTGTGTATAGGGGAGGCAATGGGTTGTGTCGGGTCGGGTTCGTGTCGTGTCTAGTTTCGGGTCGTGTCCAAAACTCCTAGACCCGGACCCGACCCGTTTAACTAATCGTGTCTAGATTCTAAACCCGTACCCGACCCGCTTATAAATGGGTAGACCCATTTACCACATCGGGTCTATTCAGTTGAGTCTTGTTTCACTCACACTGCTAATAAAGATAGTATTGAAGATAAGAGTAGTGCTAGAATAATACCTTGAGAAGTCAAAACTAAATGAACTTACACCATGCTAAATAGTTAAGCTATTAAATTTTGTTAGATTCTTATAGGCAGAAAATAGAAGTACACAAGAAAAAAAAAACATATGATACTCATTGATACATTAGTGCTTGAAATCGAGAAATCAATATAGGCATGACATGTAGCTTAGTACCATCGTGGCTATAAATGACATGACACCAAAGAGTATGAATTCTCATCAACTTTCGAAGCTCCTTTATATGAATATGAACAACCTATGACGAAAACCAAATTCACAGAAGTATTACAGAGGTTGATGCAGCCAAACCCATAAACCAGTTCGGCTAAACCCATAAACCGAGCCGGGCGGTTTGGTTCAAATTAGTTCGGTTTTCATCCATTATATACTTGAACCAAACCAATAAGGTCGGTTTTTTCAAAATAAGAAACCAAACCAAACATATTAAAAAATAACCAAACCAAACCGCTCGGTTTGGCTTGGTTTGGTTCGGTTATACGGTTTGGTCGGTTTTTTGCACAACCATGTGCAAAACGTCTTAGGAACCTTATATTCGCTCTCCCCCAACTCCTTACAAGTTAGATGTCCAAAAAAGTTCAATAAATTAAACCCATGGGTTAGAAAAGCTTTATAAACAACCTGCTGTGGTGCATCGACATATGGTCAAAGGTCAAAAAAAATTAAGTGTTTCATAGCAACTTCGACACCGGGAGTTCTAGATATAAAAGTACCAGTCACAAAGGAACAAAAGAAGCATATCACTGTGCGAGAATTGAAAGAGACATAAGGAAGCTTTGTTTATCCAAATAAAGACAAGGTATACTAATGTTAAAAAGATCATAAAATAAGATGTAACACTTCAATCAAGTAATTCACCATTAAATGAGTCATAAGGATTTACCATTTAACGCAGCAGCCTGAAATTTTTCTCTCATAATTCGTACAAACTTGAACAAACCATTAGATTCATTCAAATCCTTGACCAATTCACTGATATCTTCTAGGTATGGAGCACAATGCAACACTGAAAATTGTCAGGAAGGCTTTGGAGCATCAAATTAACTGATAGAAAAATTATTTGAAAAAATTAATAACCAAGAACTCAAGTTTGTCACATTGAAGAACTTCAAACTTACAAGTATAAATGTCACCGTCAAGCCTTATGGTAAATGAGTACTCCTCATCTGGAATTTTTGGGTTAATTTTGTTGAAAATGAATTTGACACCTTCAAAATAGGAGAAATCACCAAGGAGATGAAATCATTCTTAATAAGAAAGACCTTGACATGCTATATTCATGTTTACCTTCTCCTCCTTCACTTCGGAAGCCAAGAACCCTGCTGTACCACATAATGGCTTTGTCTATACTCTCTCTTTCAGTTATATATTGGTTACTCTTTTCCTCGAGATTTTCTACAGCTGTGAAACAAGAAAAGACATATTTTGTACTAAACAAAAATAAAGCCCCTTTCCTAAATAACTAAGAACAATGTAACAAAAATAGAGACGAAAAGTGACGTGCACATAAAAATCATCAGCACAAATTGTGGATATGAACTTGAGATGAAAGTGTTTGCACATGGTTCTGACATCTTGTTGTGTATGTTCCTCATTAAGACACAAATGAACAGATTCTTGTTTATCTGCCAGCATGTTTCTGTTCCTTTATTATTTATGCAATGAGAGCATATCCGTCATCCTAAAAAGAATACAATATTGGCCAATGAAAAGCATAACCTTAACCTTTTAAATTACTTGAACTATCACTATGATACCTTTTCCTTTTACTTCTAGACCCTTTGATCTCAGAAGAAAAAAAATATCATTCTCACTCCATGCTACTCAGATTTATGAAAATGCTATCTTAAAATCAAGTCTTTGGCGAATTCCAGATTCACAAAATTATGGTATCCCCACAATCTCAAAATGGATCTTGCCTCCCCAGATTTCAACGCCCATGTGATCAGAGTATTTGGATCAGAAACCATCAGTTATACCAGCATTTTCATGTTGCTCTGATATTTGTTTGCATAAATACTGAGATGAAAATATCGCACTGATTCTCATACTATCTTGCTCCATTTGTGACTTCTTTTTTACTACACCGTTCATAAATGTTAAAATTCCTACTCAGTTTCCTTTATTCTTCAAGTTCAGTTTTCTAATTCATGAAATTTCTATTTTCAAGATCATGCATCCCAATTCCACATATTCCTCCACTCCACCAGCAATTCATGTTAAATCTGATGTTTTTTCATTATGATAATCAAACTATCTTGCTCTTTTCATAATAAAAATATTCATTTCTGCTACTTTATCCTTGAGTTTAAATCTATGCCTGAGTTGCTTGAAATGGGAGCAGGAACAACAAATAGGAAGGAACATCTTAAATATTATAAAAAAAAAACAGCAAGGAAGCATGAAGCATCCATGTGTATTAGTAGACAGACCAGAAAATCCAAGAATTAAACAAGTTGTACGATATTTAGGAAATCTTTCATGGCACTCACAAAGCCTTCTTCCATCAACTGGTGTCTGCTTTGTGATTCACTTCAAAGTTTAACTTTTGATATAGAAAATGACAGCTACAGCCTACCTAACATTAACCTTCCAAGCTTTTCTATCAACTATGAAGTTGTAAAACCAAAGGGTTGAAACTTAAAAATTAAATTAGAACACAATAGACAATGAATGTTGTTAGGGTGAACCGTCCTCATGTGTTGATCACCATATAATATATACATATATGAAGTTTACTACACAAGGAAGACAAAAATTTATAAGTTATAAATAGATAACACTACCAAGACAAGTATGCTACAGTATTGGTAAAAGACGGTAAGATCAAAATAATACAGTTAGTAACTTAGTATATTTCCAGTAAAAAGGAGGCAGTACGACAAGGTGTTGAGTTCAAAGAAAATATCAACAAAATATGAAAAGTAAAATGAGAATTGTGTTTGTTTGGTCCACTAGGCGACGCCTAGGTGTTTTGGTCTGTCTAGGAGCAGCAGCACCTAGGCGGTATATATATATATATATATATATATATATATATATATATATATATATATATATATATATATATATATATATATATATAAAAAGAGAGAGAGAGAGATATGCTATAATGCGGTAAGTGCGGCACCTCACCGCAGCTGTCTGATGCACCGCTGCGTGTGCATGCGATGCACGCAGCGCGTGCATCAGACGACTCCGATGCGGTGCGGTGCCGCACGCACCGCATGCCGCAGCATAGCATGCCCCTATATATATATATATATATATATATATATATATATATATATATATATATATATATATATAACTATTTATGACTATAAAAATTTATGTTTTCCTATTCTTCATACCTCAAAAAATTAGTAAAGAATATAAAATGATGTTTTGTTAAGTGCTCAAAAAGATGGAATTAACACGGATCAAAACAAAAGTTGTCAATGTAAGCAAGAATCAATATATCAAAATCATCGTGTCACCATTTCTACGAAGGTCTATTTCATTTGAAAAATTACTCTCCATATAAGATCACCACAACTTCAACATCTTCAAGTGTTTGTGGTTGTGTGCTTCATCCTCCTCTTTGCTTTCGCCCATCATTGTTTCCACAAGCCTCAACAACAAGATATCATGTTAAACTACGATCATGAAGACCTGTTTGTCGTTGTATGCAAACAACCTGCTTTTATATTGTTTCAATCATCTTTTATTCACACAAAGCAACTGCAACATATGAACATATTGATGCCACTCTTTCTTCGCAATCGTTAGAAGCATCAATAATTTTATATTGATCGATACGTTGAAGTACTACGAGTTCTCCGTGTTTGACACGAAGTTCAGCGTAGAACCTCGGCGGCCCATGACTTTAATCATAACTTTAAGCCAATTTGGGCAAGTTGAAGAAATTATATTACCATTTTATCTGCGTAGGACATGTGCTAGATTTGTGATTCACTTGTTTTAAATTAATAATCTAATATCGGCAATCATCTGTTTGCTTGAATCATCGTCTAGGTATTGCCATAGGATTAGGTCCTAGGCATTGATTGATACTCCTTCCGAATAATATTTAAACTTGCATAAAACCTATTGTTGTCCTCTAGTTGGAAAATACCAATTACATCCTATATCATTCATATAGGTGTTGGCAAGTCATCCTACATCAAAAACTCTAAGAAATTGGTGGCCAATGACCCGATTAGTTACTACATTATATCTTGGCAGATTTTTACTAGGCTTTTCACTTGGATTACTATAGTAAACCAAGTGAAATAAACCTTCCTAACCCAATATACTACAAACTAGACCTCATTTAAACACTTATCTACTAGAATAAGACTCTTACACTGCCTTTGAAAAACAATCAAAAACTAGAACCAAAATTGTTATTGAAATAAGAAACTCACTAATATAGAACTAGAAGTCTAACTCAAATCGAAATATGACTCCTAATCAAATTCAAAATCGTAAGCAACAAACTCATATGGACTCTAAAACAGAACTACAGTTTCATTGAAATCCTAAAGAGGAAGGATTTCCAATAAAGCACAGAAACAAGGGGGCGGATCCCTTGTCGTGCCCATAAAGGCTAGCAGTCTTCTCCTTCCTGTTGATGCCAACTGCATTGATGAGGACATCAGATTCGCTCTCACCCCAAATTTATTCCTAGAACCTACGAAACTGAACTCCAATTTATCAAGAACTGGTTGAGTACTCCATCAAAAATAAATTTTAGTCATGTTTTTGGATGGCCATTCAAAGAGCAAATATTGCTAAATTGAGCACTCTTCAGACCCTAGCTGCCCCAACGGAAGCCGAAAGCTAATATTCTTTGTTTTTGCTTCTAACTGTTGCATCTTATGCCTAACCAACTTCTTCAGCTTCTATTTAACATGAGTTTCATGCATTGAACTTAGATTAGACTGTGAAAGTAATAGAATACTGAACTTCCACTTATACTAACAGGCACAGTTTTGTTACTTAACCAAGGCCACCATTGGCTGTATAGCCTGTATGTCTTCTCATAAGATACGCTTCTCCTCTAATATATGAACCCATGATTCAGACTATCACAGATGTTCTTCTACAAGTTCAGCCCCAAATTCAACCACGAATATAACCTTGGCAATTCATCTAAATTAAAATGAAACTTGTTAGAGTAAACTATAATCTATGCACTTTGTTTAGATCTAGTGGAATAATTGACTGAATGGGAATCCTTACCAACCATGAAGTTAGGAAGGCAACTAAAATTCCAACTATAAGGTTTTCTTCCATGATAGGGACATGTCATTTATTCATCTTGTGTAAAGTCTGCGTTAACACCTTCATTGCTACTAGAGGGAGTCAAATAACTATAATACAATGTACAGAGCTAGAATTTCCAAAAGGCAGAAATTGCCTTGTTGAGGATTACCAATGTATACGATGTCGCGGGATGTAAATTAGTATCAGGCACATGTACGGACGTACCCATTCTCACCCGTACAAGTAGACACTCCACAACCCTCCTTCTGAAGTCCCTATACTACTTACTGATCCAGGATGGTTTGGAAGCAGACTTTTTTATGTCAAGAACTATCGTGACATGTTTCCAATAAATCCCACACCATCCATAGATAATGATAGTAAAGTGCGTAAAAGGAATAAACACTTGCACTTAAAACAAGAAATGTAAAGTGTTCTAAACAATAGGAATATGTCCAGCAGAGCAATCAATACAAAGTTTATAGAATAAGTAAAAGCCTTACTCAAGTACCATATGAAGTAAAAAAATTTATGATAACTTACCAAGTGACTGTTGTGATATTACTGCTGCGTATTTGCTCCTACTTGCCCTTTGATCTTGAACAATCTTTTTTAATTGCTCAGTTCTAGTTATTGTTGTGGAAAGGGATTCAGCAGTAGCTGTATATTTGGCCTCTTTGCAGTTCTTCACTACGAAAGATAGTTCATACATAAAACACTTTGTTGAGCAAAGTATACATCCATATTATAAGATTTACACGAAAAGGCATGTAGTGCAAAAAAAGAAGTAAAACATAGATTTAGAGTGCGTTGTTTGTCTTGAAAATCAACAAATAGAGCAATACATTGTATTAATAATGATTACAAAAAGACTGATAGCATTTAGCTTTGGATATAAATTCCAACTGCAGAAGCTTATAATAGCTAGATACACCCCTTTCATTTCAGTGATCATGGACAGAGTCCCCATCAATCAGATACACCCTTTAATTACATTAGGTTACACAAAGAGTGGGCCACGTAATCAAGCTGGCATACCGCAATACCGAATTGAGGCCAACTAGTCAGGTCTAAAAGAAGCAATCAAAGTTGGAGGTTATGTCGAAATAAGTACTACAGCTAAAATCTGTTTCCCAAAAGCTTGTCAAAGCATGCTAGTTAACATGCCAAACACTAGGATGCAAATCTGGACAGGTTAATAAAAAACTAACCAGATCTGTAGATCAGGTAGAGTTGGACAAATACATACAAAAGTCAGATCAAGTTTGGATGGCAATCACCAACCGTAATTCAGGTCAAGTTCTAGTTGAAGATTTGCGCAACCCAGGGAAACTCAAATCAGACCCGTAACTCTATATTGGGCTCCAGACCCAACCCAACCGAGATCAGGCCCACACTTCTATATATCTATTAGATCAGTGGCCAATAAACTTAAAGACCAAGCCTAAGAAGATCCAACCCAACAAAACCAAACCCAATTTACACAATCTGATGCAGAGGGCACCTCGTATGATAAGGTCGCCTTTGGATTACAAGCTTGTGTTGATTTGTAGCCAAACAGAAGAATTTGATGGGGTTCCGATGAAATCTGGACCTGGTTCTCATTTGTCATTGTTAGATCCTATGCTATCAAAATCGGGACTAGTCGGCGACTAGTCCCCAGGCGGCATATTGCCGACCGATTAATTCTGATTCTGTCATTGCTGGGTGGAATCCCGACTAGTGACTGCCGACTAGTCCCCATGCAGCATTCTGCAAGCAAATTTTTTTTTTACAAGGAGTCTTTGCAAGCAATTTTGTTTGGATTTTTTTACATTGGCTCAAAGTCTTGAGTCGCAAGACTCACAACTATGGCTCTTCCATGTAATCATATGTTGAGCACCTGAGAATCTCAGATAAAAATATAGACAAATAATTATAGTTTATTTGTTGATATCCATATAACCCTATAATCAAAATTGGGGTTGTTCACAGATTAATCAATATCAAACAAATATTGTGATGAATTCTTAGTTCTGAGTCATCTGACATGGGCATGAAGCCAATACAACTGTGTTTTGTTAGACTGTTACTTATGTATTTATACCCATGCTGTGAAGTGTGAAGGTATGTATTGTTATTAACCGACTAATATCATATACTTATTGACATTTATGCTAGTTCATATATCATATATGTTTAGGGAGGGGGGAGGGGTTAGAATAAGTTTTGGCCGACTAGTCCCGACTAGTCCTTGGCCGACTAGGGCCGACTACCGACTTTGACTGCATAGGTTAGATCTTTTTGTCAATTTTCATTAGACAATAGACGGAGGGTTGAGAACTAAGAACAAACATAGAATTTATGTTTTGAAGGCTTTGCTTGAGGATGTGGCATTATTTTAGGACTAATTGTCATATCGGCTTGGAAACACGTCAGAGAAAACAGCAAGTGAGAGAAATTGTGGGCCTTTCTCACACGGAAAGAGAAGCCCGATGTGAGAGAGGGGTGTGTCTCATCTCCCCTCCTCTTTCTTAACCAACAATCTTTTCTTCCTATCAGGACGTGTTTGGTTGTGGAAACGGACCTTAGCATCTTGTTTTGACACCCTCGAATATGATTCCAGGGAATAGGAAAAGGATGGCAATGTTCGGTTCGCATAGTGAAATGGTCAGGAATGGGGAGGGAAATCCTATCCTATTTCCTAGAAGTTATTTGGTTTACAATGGGAATGAGGGGGGGATCCTGAATAATTCTTATATTACCCTAATATGAAGTTATGAACATGACAAATTAAGGCTCCGATTAGGGCTATTCATGAAATTTCATGCATATAAGATCAAATTCATGAAACCGCCAAGATTGATCAATTAAACCTTATAAAACAAAAAAAAATTGCCAAAATTGCATGTGACCAGCCCTAGATCGTGGTTGGAGCTAGTGACCGAAGCCATAAATGGTCGTCGAAGCAAGGGACCAGAGCCGTATCATGGGACGACAAGAGCAGGTGATTGGAGCAGGCGATAGAAGCAAAGAAGATTGGAGCGAACGAGCGAGTTCGCATGTAGTCAGAGGTAATAGTTTCTCACTCTCCCCATCGCCCCTATGATGGCGAGTAGGAGATTGACCCATCGAAAGTGAGACCCCGCAGATGATATGAGGTGAGAGCGGAGAGTCTGATATATTTGAGGCCAACATACGGAATACATACACATGGGGCCAAAGTGACATGCGGCTCCGCCGGCATGTAACTCCCATACAAGTTGGTCACGGAGGGACGTTGATGGAATACAAAGGGAACTACCTTTAAAGATGAAACCATCATGAATAGCATAATCCTTATTCGTTCTGCAAATACTGCTCAGAAAAGCTTCATAAACTTCAGTAAAATCCGGACACGTTGGTTACTCAATCTTCAATTAATCGAATCCTACCATCTTGCATGCATAGTATGTAAGATGGACACGACTCGACAAAGTGCATTGGCTGCTTTGTTAACCACATCATAACGATGTTTGAGTACGAAAGTGTACTCCTGGATAAATTCTACCCACTTGATGTGTTGGTGTCTATGAAGCATAGACACGGGTACGGCGACACGACACGACACGGACACGGCGACACGACATTTCTTCAAAAATGAAGGACACGACACGGCTAGGACACGGCAATTAATATTTATAATTTTATATAAATAATATATAATACATGAATACTACATAGAGATACTTAACTTCGAAGAATAATTCATAAAACATGCTCCAACTAGATGGGAAATTACTTTATGGTTATGTTTAAGAAATTTCAATGGTAGCACAATACCTCAATTTGACAACTACTAAATTTTTTATTTTGGTAATTTGACAACTACTAAATTTTTTATTTTGGTAATTTCAATGATTCAATCTAATCAAAATTGAATTGAAGAGGGCAAAATGAAGTTTATTTACTATGGGGTTGGGTTTGGCACTATGGGATCCTCACTAGAAGTCATAAGGGTAATGACAACTATCCAATAAAGTTTACAAAATCCACAAAGTTCTAGAATTATTGCTAAAAGGTTATCTTAATATTTGTAAGAAAAATCTTATTAATTATATCCTATGATGTTATAACCTTAAAGGATATACATTAAAGCCAAATCTTAATCACAACCGTCCATTACACCAAGCCCCAAACAAATCATCAAACTCATCCTCGATCCCATGCAAACAACGTCGCAGCCGTGTCCTGGCCGTGTCCGGCAGTGTCCTGGACAAAAAAAAAACCAGGACACTTCGGAGCCGTGTCCGACACGTGTCCGAGCCGTGTCCGACACGTGTCCGAGCCGTGTCCGTGTCCGACACGGACACGGGGCCCTTTAAGAAGTGTCCGTGTTTCATAGGTTGGTGTCCTAATTTCTTCTAAGAATTTAAATACTGAAGGGCTTGATGGTCCAAGTACAATACAAACTCGTTGGACAAGAGATAATGTCGCTAGTATTTTAAGGATTGAATAACATCATAGAACTCTCTGTCATAAGTGGAACCGTTGAATACTTCTGGAAAGCCTCGTTCAGTTTCTCGCTAAAGTATGCAATCGAGTGTCCTTGACTCAAAACTCCACCTATGCCTACACCCGAAGCATCACAAGCGACTTCAAACACCTTAGAAAAATCAAGGAGTCTCAATACTGGTGCCCGAGTCATCAAATCCTTGATTTCTTGAAACGCTTTAGTTGCATACTTCATCCATATGAACACCCTTTTCTTTAGAAAGTTTGTAATGGGAGCTATTATGGTATTGAATCCCTTGATGAACCTCCTGTAAAATGTTGCTTCACCTCTTCCGCACACGATCGCCTGCCTTTGAGACAAAATGCAAACAAGTCGATGAGTTACTCTTTTAAATCTTCTTTATGCTTGCTCGCTAACTACTCGCTCTTTAAAAGATTTTCAGTTAGATGCAAAGGGAGGTGCTCTCCTCTCCTCTCAAAGGCACAAGCACATGGGAGGACCTAACATGCTCAGGGTTTAAACATACAAGGCTCAAGGATTAAAGTAAAGCACGCAACGATATTTTTACGTGGAAAGCCCGATAGGGAAAAACCAATTTGGACCATGATCCCGGAGTTGCAAGTGATCCACTAGAAAAGCGAAGGTACAAGAGTCTAGAGAGTTACCCAGGTAGACCTACGGTGACTCACAAGTCACAACCAAATTTACCAAGTCGAAAGTCGGGAAAAAATCGGCATGGAAAAAAAACAAAAAAAAGGGAAAAAATCGGTAACTTATTTAATAATAAGATATATGTATTCTAACATTTTTTTAGCAATATATCATGTATATATCATTCGGGAAAAAGACAAAAAAAAACGCATAATTCGCGATTAATACGCATAATTTACGATTTATTCAAAAATTCCTGACTTTTTGAAAAAGTCGCGACTTATTCCCGTAGCAAACGTTTGGGGAATAAGTCGCGATTAAAACACGACTTTTTCAAAAAGTCGGTGATTTTGGTAACACTGCTGACAATCTAACAATGACAAATCCACAAACAAGCGTCCCATGAGTTGCTCAGCTAGACGACTCACGACCGTCGCTCACAATCCCCCACAACCTCTTTTATTTAGTTGCATGTCCTTCCCACCTAGGCCTTATAATCACCGTTACTTTCTCCACACCCAACTTGCAAATACACAGTACAAGTACTCGATCCACACGAGGCATCGCCCAACCTATTCTCTAAGGATGGACCTAAGGGTTCCACCCCACCGAATACACAACGGTGGGAACCCTCCAAGGATTTGTCTCTCAATTCACTATGGAAAGACCCTCAAGCCACAACAAGGAATTTTTTCACTCCCTTCACAAAAGCGACCCACATCCCATGGGATTTCAAGAATGGTTCGGAAAAACTCGGAACCAAAGGGAAAGGAATTCAACCCACAACAGCATCCATCAGGGCTAGCTATGGAACAAACATGCTTGTGAACTAGGGACCCCCTTGTTGCAAATCTTACTTCGTCAATTGGAGACGATGGTGTCAGTACGGGTTCTTTAACTAGACTGAGAACTTAGTCCATTGGGTCGCTCTACGTTCATGGGATCAGGATCAGGAAGATTCGCAACTATAAGCGAATGGGAACTGGAACTGCTACTGCTTATAGGTACGCAATTTCGGAATCAGCTAGATATGGATATACTCGGACCGTACCATATCTCGGCGCATGGATAATCTGCTAGTGGACCTACTGGGCCAGGCGTTAACCGAAGCATGTGGATCGACGAGAGCCTAGCCATGTGGTTGGTGCCACCAACTGTGTGCTAGATGTGCCTTCGCCGGATGCTTATTCGCCTACTCTTTCACGGAACGATAACTAACAGCCAGGGATTCGGTTAGTAGAGATATGCACTTGACTTGATTCCAACCACGAATGATTGAATCCCCCCACACGGACAGATATGCTTATGTGTATCATATTATGCCTAAGATGCTTGCTCGGACCACGGTCTTTCGTTAGGTCCTTTACGGACGAAGAAAGCCTTTTGGCTATACTCTATTGTTCGCCTATAACGGTTCTTTCCTTTTGGCTCGAAGAAGCTGAGCTGGGTTCCATTGCACTCTGTAGGAAATGCATAAGAAGTCCACGTAGCAAACTGACGCCCTGCGTGAGCTCTACCGCCGACGACGATGGTATGCAAGGAACAAGACAGTATGCAATCAAGAAGTACGATAAGCAGAAAAGAACTGGCAGTTGCTGTACAGGTAAACGATAGGGAAACATGACTGTCTTTAGGAAAGAGGTAGGCGCAAAAAAGGGGGCCTCACTCGTCTCGAGAGAGTTCATCTGCTAGAGAAATGGGAAAGCAAAATGGTCCAAATCAAAATCCGTCTGGACCAAATCTTAGGCCTCGAGGTAGTGCACAGATGTCTCCACATGATCAATGAGCAAATCCAAGCGGCAATAGATGAAGACCTCGAGTCAAGGAAGAGGAGGGGGGTAAAGGATTCTCAAGATCTATCTCCCCAAAACATTTACTCCACATCTCGCAGTAAAGAGAGAACCAACCCTTATATAGGGTAACTCAACCAAGGAATATTAGGCATCAATCTGGCTATCCAAGGGTTGAAAATCAGCCAAGAGGTACTGATTTCGGCTCAGACCTAAAGGGTCCGAACCACATAAGTAAAACGGTGTGGACTACATAGCATCTCACAATCCCGACCCAGGCTGGGACTGCAGACCCAAGCCGATCACCCCTCTCCACTAGCGGTCGGGACCGTGGCAAAACGGTCCGGACCGCACAGTGAGAGTATCGAATTTTTTATCATGCTTTTTGTTGGATGATGTGGCTTAAAAGAAATAGCTAATTTTTTTGTGTAGTTTCAAGCATTTGAAAACTTTGCCAAGAAAATTATGGTGGTGGGAGGGTTGTTGGGAAGAAGTTATGGCCAATTATAAACTTCTAAACTTCCTACTTGGAGATTAGAGGCTATTGTTTTGCTGCCTAGGCCCCAGTGATTTAAGTGCTTCTGCACATGTTCATTTGGCTTGCTTTTATTACTTCTAAGATTCTTGTTCTTGGTCTGTGTCAGATATCAATTAACATTCAACTATCACCTTTTGAGTTTCTTCATTATTAATGGCAAAAGTCAATACTTTTCCAAAATAAATGATAAAGAAAAGCAATATGAATATTTTCGATAAAAGGAAAATATCGAGCTGCAGTTTTTAACAAATAGTGATTAAGTAGCATGGCAATAAACCTATCGAAAGATCAAACATTCAAGATAACTCAAATATGGCAATGAAATGATGCAGGAAAACAAGAGAAAGCACACATGCAACTGACATGACAAGGTGAAACATAAATTACTTTAGTAAAAACTCAAAATATGCCAACCTAACTCATTCATCTTACTTTTTTATGAAAAAATTACATTTTGCATATTGCCATATACATGATTGCATGCCCATTTCAATAGTGCATTTTTCTTGCGTATTGAACAATAACAAAAAAATATAATATTGGGAGAAAACTACTATTAAACTTACTTTACAAATGACTTCATATTGAAATAATTCAAAAGAATGCTTCCTATAAAGCAAATAATATCCAACAACAAGCTTACCTGCAAGGCTGTTTCCCAAATCAGCCTCCAATTCTTTAAGGTAATCTTTAAGCTTAGCAAGTTTTTCTGAAACAATAACCAAAGAAAAAAAATATCAAATAAGACTAAGAAGTATATAAAAAATTTGTAAAATTACAACACATAGTCCGTAGCAAAAATAACCACAAATGTATTGTCATTAAACATACGTTAGGTCTCTCTCTCTGATTTAAGGTATCTCATTTCCTTAAGAGATTTATATTTGTATAGGAGTACTAAATTAAGGTATCTCATTTCCTTAAGAGATTTATATTTGTATAAGAGTACTAAGTAAATTGTGAAAAATTCAAATTATGCATAATTGATTTGCATAAGAAAATAACCCCTATCCTAAATTCTGAGGGAAGAAGATCTCAACCATCACCCGACATTAAAATAAATAAGATCCCAACAAAACCTTCCATGGACAAATCAATAAAGCAATATCAATCATCCAATTTGCCATGTAATTATATCAAACAATATCGACCAAGGTTGTCATATCGTGTATCGTATCGTGTATCGTTTTTCCTTTTTTGTGTATCGTGTATCGTAACGTATCGTGTATCGTAAGATACAGTCAAATTTTAATATATTGTCCTAAAAATATATATTTATATATGGACATATAAATAACATGATACTAGAGCATTAAATATAAGAAAGTAAGATATTGTTTTTCATTTCACATCAAACTTAATTTTTTCCTATTCAAAAAACAAGAAGTCAATACTTGTATCAAAAAGAAACCATATACAAGTATGATCCATTGATCCATGATCTATCAAAATAGCCAATTAAGAAAAAAGTCACTAAACAAAAACTCAAAAAGTAGTAGATAGCTTCATTCTTCAATCTTCATCGCCATCTCCAATTTGATCATCATCATCGCTAGATAATTCGTTATCGTCACTTGGTTCTTCGTCATCTTCCTCTTCTACCTCTTCTTCATCTAATTCTTCATCCTCAATCACATCTTCCTCTTCGTAGTCATCTACTTTCTTCTTTTCTTTGGCCTTCCTTTGTGAACTTAGGTCTCTTGGCCCTAGAAAGAAGGAACATCCAAACATGTATTAGAATCATATATAGAAGTTAGATTATGATTTACAATTAAGTAATTTTAAAATGTTCTACAACTAACCTCTCTTTCTCTTTTTACTTTTTCCCCCCTCCCCTTGTATCTCAAAACACTCATGTACATCCATCCATGAATTATCCTCAGGTAGGCATGTATTTTCCTTCTCAGTGATCCATTCATCATCAGATTCCAAATCTGATAGACAAATAGGATCATATGAATCATTTTGCTCCAACCTTTGCTTGTGCCTAGCCTCCAATTGAAGGTTGTACTTCACAAACACTAAGGCATTCAATCTTTGTTGCTCCAAGTGATTTCTTCTTTTAGAATGCACCTATTAAAAAAATTTAAAATATGAATATAGATATTCATCCTTCTTTTGGAATGAACATATTATCACATGATCTAGTTAGCATGACTGTACCTAATCGAATGTGCTCCAGTTTCTTTCACAACCAGTAGCACTACAAGTCAAGATTAGAATGCGAATCGCTAAAGTTTGAAGATCCTTGCATCCTCCTCCAAACGACTCCCACCACAAAGCTATAAGTATGAAAAATCATCAATAAAAATAGAGAATATTGATCAAGCCTACTCAACTAGAAAATAAGCACACTTTATATTTTACCCGGTTGTTTCTTGTCCCTCATTTGAATGGCTATATCCATACCAAACATCTTCTCGGCATTGTGGAACATGTCCAATTGTTTATCAATCTTTTCCCTCAAAATAGGAGATGTACACATCCTTTGAATAGTCTCATAAAGCCCCATCTTTATCTCATAGTCAGCATAAAAGGAATCGGAATAGTGAAACCTAGAACGTAGAAAGTAAACAAATGTGAACGATTATAGAAATGGATGATTCAATAAAACAAAAAAACTATTAACTATTTGCAAGCTATTAAATTTAACAAAACTTACCTTGGATTGAGGAAATATCCAGCTGCATGAAGTGGCCTATGCAACTGCATGTCCCATCTTTGATCAATAATCTCCCAAATTGGGTTGTACCTCTTCTTTACTTGGTTAAAAATTTTTGCAATTTGCTCCTTTGCCTTATCCATCGCTTCATAAATATAGCCCATGGCCGGCTTTGCATCTCCATCAACAAGCCTTAATACTTTCACCAATGGAAGCACACATTTAAGGCAATATTTGATTGCCGGCCAAAATTTATGGTCGGCCAAAATAATCTCTTGTATCTTCATTCCATCGGTCTTCTTTGCATATTGACTTCTTTGCCATTCTTGAGATCCAAAAATTGCTCTAAGCCCAATCTTTACCTTTTGAATGCTTCTAAGTGTCAAATATGATGTAGCAAATCTTGTAACACCGGCTCTAGCCAAATCTCTCCCCTTTGTGTGCTTCCTCATGAGGTTCAAAACCCATGAATGCCTATAGATATAAACAGTGATTTTCCTTGCTTTTGTCACCGTATCCAAATGAGTTGGCAAGTCACCAATGTCGGACAATACAAGATCCAAGCAATGTGCAGCACATGGGGACCAAAACAACTTCTTCCTCTTCTCCATCAACAACTCACCGGCTTTTACATATGCTGCGGCACTATCGGTTACAACCTGCACAACATTTTCTTCGCCGATTTCTTCAACCATTGAATCAAGAAGCTCAAACAAATTATCCGCATTCTTTGAGATATCAGAAGTATCAATGGATTTAAGAAAAACAGTCCCTCTAGGACTATTCACAAGGAAATTAGTAATAGACCTACTTTTCCCATCGGTCCATCCATCAGACATAAGAGTGCACCCTGTTCTTTTCCACTCCACTTTATATTTTTCTATTAATTCCAAATTAATGGTTTCAACTTCCTTTTTCAAAAAAGTAGTTCGCACTTCATGGTATGAAGGAAGTTTCAATCCCGGTCCAAAAGAAGCAACCAACTCCATCATTGATTTAAAGTAAGGACTTTTAACCAAATTGAATGGAAGTGCATTTGCATACAAACACCGACAAATATCCAAACATACTTTCTCTCGGTCGCCCTTCTTCCACATAGTATTCAAAGTAGTTTGGGAACTTTGTGCCGGTTTCTTTTGCCCATAACCAAGAAAAGCATCCATCATAAATTTCTTATTTCCACCACTTACAACTTGTGTAGAATCTTCATCCAAATCTACAAAATCATCGTCATCCTTCTTCTTTTTACTCTCCAACAAAGCTTTGAACAGATCAGAAACCTCATCAGGATTTTTTGTGCATGGGGCAACATCTTTTCTTGTGCGTGCTAAGTGGTGTTTCATTCTAGAAATACCACCCCAATAAGCATTTCCACAATGCTTACATTTAAGCTTCAACCTTCTATTCTTGCCTTCTTCAATTTTTTCACAATGATCCCATGTTTCATAATGACCTTTATTCTTTGCCTTACCCTTGTCAACCATTTTAGCAACAATTCACTGCATGAAAATATCGTATGAAAGCAAAATTAAAATCAAAAGCATTACAATGTACAAGTTTATCATGCAAGCAAAATCAAAAGATGAACATATGTAAATTGTAAATTTACAATTTACAATTTACAATTTACAAGTCAACAATTTACAAGTTAAGTGGCAAATTTACAATTTACCACTTAACAACCACTGCCATTTTAGATGAACATATGTGGAATCAAAAGTTTACAAACTCTAATGCCATTTTTAGATGAACAAATGCTTTATAGGTTCAGTCTTTGAGATACAATCAAACATTTATTTGCTATGTAATTTCAGATTTCTCATTATTTTGTGTCACTAATTTGATGTTTTTTCAATCAGGTTTGTCAATGTAGTTTTAAGAGCATCAACAAAAAAATATCATCAGCAATTGAAGTATTTAAAACAGAGGGAAAAAAAAAACAGAGGACAAAAGAGAGGAGCTCACAGAGAGGCAATGGACACCAGAGAAGATGAGAAAGCGGGCAGCAGAGATAAGAGACCCCAACCCTACCGTCGCCTGTCGAAACAGGGGAGGAACACTCCTGCAGTCCTGCGTTCCTGAGTTCTGTGCTAAAACAGTGGAGGAACCCTCCACCGTTCCGTCGAAACCCTGTCGGAGGAACATGGGAGCAGCCCTCCTGCGTCCTCCCGTGCCGTCGCCCGTCGAAACAGAGGAGCAATGCCTTCCTCCCGTGCCGTCGCCCGTCGAAGCCCCAGAAATCCCAGAAATCCTGCGTTCCTCCCTTGCCGTCGCCCGTCGAAGCCCCAGAAATCCCCGATAAAAAAAACCGAGACCCCAAACCCTCTGTGATTTATAATCAGCGACTGAACCATGTTTGGTTCAACCGGTCCAAAAAAAAAACCCTTTAAATCCCGATCAAAACCTGTTGGTTCAACCGGTCCAAAAAAAAAAACAGTTTTAAACCCGATTGATACCGTATCGTATGTATCGGACGTATCGTACGATGCATACCGTATCGTACGATACGGATGTATGTATCGTACGATACAGTAAATTTGCGATAGATACATCCGATCTGTATCGTTTTAATGCTGTATCGAAACGTATCGTACGATACTAACAACCATGATATCGACTTTAGCTACTTCCCAAGGTTAGTAAAAATCGTTTAGTTTCTTCCCAAATGAACTCCTCAACCTACCAACATACATAATTTGGGGTTAGAGGTTAAATACTAAAGCTTGATAAAGAAACCTTTCAAAAGAAAGGAAACAACGAAGGAAACCATTCATCCATCTAGTAGGTGAGAAGAATGTGGACATTCAACATTGATCATCATAAGAAAGGATTCAAGGTACAAAGAAAAGATTAAAGCAATATAGGGAATGAGGAGATGTCTATTAAGAATTGGAAAAACATGACGCTATCCCCTACCCACATCAATACCAATTTTAACAAATTGTTACTAGTCAAGATTATGCCCACAATTAAACCTTAGATAAGCCTTCATTATAGAAAGAATGTCAATAACTAATGCCGGAAGAACAAAGATCCAAATATAGGGATCTGAATGACATCAAGAGAAATGGCCAATATTAAAAAAAAAAAGATATCAAATAAGCCAAAAAATAGTAATAACAACAATCCATAGCCATAACCATAACCATCGAGCCATGTCCCATGACTCCCATCTACTTAGGATCGGCTTTATGACTCCTTCGCCATTCATTTCTATTTAGGGCTATATCTATTGTCAGTGAAAGTTTTTTCAAGTGATAACAACAATATTAAAGATAAATGTATTCCAGACTTTCAGCCATAGAAAGAGAATTAAGAGAATCGTTATATCTGTATCCGACATATTAATATCTCTTCGTCTCCAAGCTATCTAATCTAACAACACCCAAAACCTAATCCCAATAGGTTCTTAACCATATACGCTACCAAACCACGATTCTTTGATACTTTCCTTTTAAAATATGATTTCTACACCCAGATGCTCATGCATCAAGTTTCCTGATGGACCATGATAAACCCAGATGCTCATGCATCAATTTTCCTCGGTTAAGAGAATTCATCGGCTTCGGCAAGACGATAAGAGTGGTGAGTGTGCTTTCCAATCTCTTGGTGATACAATCTAAGACTTTGTAAAAAGTAATTTGGTCGTCCCATGTCGTGTTCACGAAGTAGTTGGATCATGGATGATGATTCTTATCGGCTCTCCATCATCGTAATAGATGGAACCCGAACTTTGTGCAGGGTCACAATCTTCACCTCAAAGTTGGTGAACTTATCTCAAGTGGATTCTCCATGATTAAGTCAAAATTGATAAGGTTGGATTTACAAATTTCGGAACACCATCGGTCATTCTTGAAATTTGGTGCTTCTCAATCGCATGGGAAATTGACAGAAATCCATGAATTGGAGTTGCAACTTCTTTTTTTTTGAGAAACAAGTTGCAGGTATTGGACTGCAAAATAGCAGGGATGCATCCATTAAATGGAGAACTGATAATTGATGCGCATTCGAGTGGTCCTCTATGGGTCCGTTCTTGAAGTAGATGTCAAACTCTGGTAGCAAGATCCCTTAACGATTAAAGGTTCTCTCACTATGATAATCCACCAATAGAACTTCTCTATTGTCCTCAAAATCCCCTTATGTGGGATCAAAGGGGGTAGGTTTGTGGTCAACAACGGATTCGATTGTTTGTTATTCTATGAGGCCATGAATCAAGCTCTGCACGTCTCGATTGAGATGGTACGATTGAAACTAAAGGGTAGAGACCGCACCTCAAGCAGTATCCATGTGATCTGATTTGTAAAGTATGAGATCATGTAGCATGCCCTCGACATCATTCACACTTGCAACTTTCACATATGATCCAAATCATCGGAATGGTCAAATTAACCTAGCTACTAAGAAGCACTGACACCGGTACGGGGACACGATACGACACAACACGAGTTCGCCGACACAGAAAATCCTAAAAAAAGGACACGGGTACAGTGGGGACACGGCAAAATAAATTAATATTTTTTTATTTATATTTTATGTGTGTTTACAATACATATATATTTCAATAACCGAAAAAACCTCATAGAAAACAGCTAAAATAAAAATTTATTGTATACTGAATCGCAATCGTTAGTTACATCCAGCTCGATCGGTGAATCGCACACAACTCTAAATGGTATGGAAAATAACGTATGTATTTCAGTTTTGACTTCAAACTATTTCAAACCTCCGATGATAAGATAACTTAAAGCCAAAACTGAATCGTAACCGTCCGTCACAACCATCCTGACAAGTGAATCACTCAGGCCCAAATGACATGCAAAAGAACGACTGCGATTTAGTTTTGGCTTCAACCTATCTGATCCTCTGAGGTTATAATCTCAGAGGATCAGATAAGTTGAAGTCAAAACTGAATCACAACAGCTTGTGACCCGACCCTATATTGAACAGTCCGTCAACCCGCCATGTCCGGCAAGTGTCTGAGGAGTGTATGGCCGTGTCCGACTCCCGAAAGCATGTGGGACACGGCACATACGTGTCCGGCGTGTGTCGGTGTCCGACACGGGTACGGGGGGTCTGGGGAAGTTTCCGTGCTTCCTAGCCTAGCTAGGACTCCTAGGAGAAACAATGAATCCTAAGAGGATAATAATAGGCTTCAAGAGAAATGAAAGACAGAAGAACATATTCAAATATCATACAGAGTTGATTCAACAAAGCCTAAAATCATTGGTTTACTCATAGATGATAGACATAACTAGGACTCCCCAAATTTTAATCTTAATAGACAATGATGAACCCTCAAATGCCCTTGTATCAATAGCCCAACCCAATTTCAACCAGATGCCTGCAAAAAATTATTTAAGGAACGGATAACAACTTCTTTTCTTCCATATCTAACACTAAGTATTTATATCTTCCTTCTCTATATATACGAAACATAAAGATGAAGCCAATCACCAACTTTATCACTCCACACATCTCTTTCAAGAATTAGACTACAAGAAACCCATCCATGCTTGAGCTCACTGACAATAGCATTACACTTTTAGAATTATTTTATAGTCTACGGAACTCTACGCATAACCAAAATTCTCCTTATTTTGGAACTATGTCCAATTAGTTTGAGTTTTGATACCTATTGCTCGGAGAATTTTAAAAAAAAACGTTTTAGGTTTCCGTTCCCTGATGTATCATTGATTTCGTTAAAATTTAATGGACGAATGCTTGGATGCCGCAACCCTTTTCAACCCTTAGCCTGTTTAAATGCTTGAAGATGGGAAGACTGAAGCAAATTAGGGCACAAACAGTGGGGGAGGAAGGAATCCCTGAATGTCAGTATGAGATCTAGAAAGAAGGAGTTGGGCAGAGAGAGAGATGACCTCGATTTGCTAGGGTTTCATCGGCCATGGACTTGATCGAGTATAAGGACTGGTGGAAGGAGCTCGTCGCCATGCGGGATTTGTCTCGTTTGATCCGGATTTCTTGCTCGCAGGCCACCCGCAGCTCCTCCATCCTCCGGTGGATCGTCGTCTCCGGCATATCCCTGCTGGGTTCCGGCGAGGCAAAAAAGAGGGTTCTGCTTTCGCTCTCAGCTGTTTTGAATTTGAGGCGAGGGAGCAAACGCCGACTCGAATTTGGGATCTACTCCGCTTCCGTAACGAAACCGACCTGTAGCGCCCACTGTGGGCGCTGCCCGATTGTGACCAAAGTGCCCTTGCACGTCGTGGCCGCTGCTTCCACATCGCACGCGCCTGGAGATGAGTCGAGTCCGACTCTCCATTGAACCGAAATCGTCTGCCCCCTTGCCCCCATGGTCTGCACCCCACGTCATCTGTTGCACCCGTACCTGAACGGTGCATAGCAATCAGCCCCAACCGACGAGCAAAGGAACGGTTGTGATTGGCCCAACGAATTCAGCTCCAGCTTGACAATTGATTATTGTTGTTTTTTTTAAAAAAAAAAGATTGTTGTTGTTCCTTTGCCTCCTGAATGGGCCTGAGTGAGATGCACCGATCGGGTATGGATGCAATGGATGACTCTGACGTGAGGTGAGACTGTGAGGTGCAGATAATGCGGCTGAAAAAGGTGGCAAACAAATTAAAGCCCTTAACACAGGCACACTCATATATTAACGATTTTGTAGTGGGCGATCTATAGACCACCAGAAGAACCCAAGGGGATTATATCTTAAGAGATGAAGGATCCGAATGGGGTGGCACAGCTATTGGCGAGCGGATCCCGAACCACGGTGATAGCGTGGTTCGGGGCAACTATTTTAACATGTGCAACTCGCAAAGGATAAATTGTCCGATGGAGCCGGGGGGGGGGGGCACATCACCAAGGTAAATTTTTGGGGTATGTGTCTTAGGTCCTTTACAGCAGATGATGTGCTAGCTAAAGAACAACAACATTTCAGTTTTGTGACAAACCCCTCTGTAACTAGTTTATTTTAGGGCGTTTCAGCCAAGGTCCTTCTACCTACCCCTGTAGTTGATAAACCCATGGCTTAAGTTCATTTAGTTTTATTTCCATCTGTAACTGATGTTTTTTTTAAATACCCATTTTACCCCTCTAGTATCAACCCTATATGTTAGAAAGAAAATTTGATAATAATGCTTATACAGTTTTCTACAGTGATTTTTTTCTGTACCAGTGATTTTAATCCGATTGCTACAGCGATTTCATTGTAGCAACTGCAGTGATTTTACTGTAGCAACGGAATTGATACTCTACTGTCTAAACTGACACTCCAAAATCACTGTAGTTGGTACAAGGATTCTAAACTATCAATTCGGTTGCTACAGTAAAATCACTGTGCATATAGTTTCTACAATGATTTCCCTATATGAACTAAATTGATACTCTATTACCCGAAATGATATTCCAAAATCATTGTAGTAGATTAACAATTCTAAAGTATCAATTCGAGTTAGTAGAGTATCAATTCAGTTGCTACAATGATTTCACTGTAACAACTGATTGATATTTTGCTCATTGAAATTGTTGGAATTGGTGTGTGTTTAATCTTGTAAAACTCTATTTTGATCTATTAATAAAGAATGAATGTTGTTATATGAGATGTATGTTGGTACATAATATAATTACGTGTTCTTATTAAAACAAAAGGCCATAGTTATATAGCAGTCCACTGAGTATGAGACTAAGTGGATTGGTCCCATGTAACCTAAATCAGTTCGCAGCTATGATCAAGTTGGTCGCCTCATCATGTTAAGCTGTTGGGATGACAGAGCACGGATGTCTCATCATGGTTATCACTAGGCACAGTGTCTGTGGCCGAACGGAACCAACACGGTGCACATATCGGTAGCAGACATCGGTACACTAAGTTGTATTTCTGTTTATGGTAAAACGATCCTAAAACCCGAGGAACCATGACGAGTGAGCTAAATAGTTGAGTGGTGCTTTAGCGCATCAATGTGTGAGGTTTCAGTTACGTAACCCAAAACCACAATGTGTTGGATTACCCGACTAACGTCGCATCAGTATGCCACTCCTGCAGGCCATCTATACCCCTAACAGAAGGTCTATTTCTTGGTCTGACTTGCATTGTATTAAACACAAGCCAAGTGGTTATCGGTTGGACTGTTGATCGGATCCGATTACTCGGTAGGATAATCGGAGGTACGATGTATATGGTCAACCTGGAACGAATTGAGTTATTTGAGCATTCGAGTCTGACGGTATTCTCCATAGCTTGAGTTGCATCATAGCACCAAGTGGATGGATAGTGGTTTTACCACTACTAAGTGAAGAGCATGGGGTATGTGGGAGAACATAGTAAGTCCAGTGAAATTGAAGTGCAGCTTGTGTCGCACTCTTAGTGGCTACATAGGTTAACTCGGACTCAGAGGGTCGATGGTACACTCAGGTAGTGTGTTAATCAAGTCTAAGTTGAAAACCATAAACTTTGGTCCCTTAAAAGGTTTCATCTCATCCACATTATGTACAATCTTTGAACCATCTCTTCAAAAACAAAGGACACAATTAAAAAGAAGCAAATAGTTCAACTCTACACTCCGTGTGTGCGTCGCACTGGAGCATAGTGTATGTCTAACTTCACGTGGTAGCTAAGGGGAAACCCTAGAATGGTACAGAGACACACGTTGTGATCCCTTACCATAAGTGGACTCCGTCATATGGGTGCGATGTACTGGGACATGTTACGAGTTGACTAATTGACCTTACTAGGGGCATCCTATGTATTTACTAAGGGCAATCTAGTGAATAGTGAAATCATTAGTGCAACCTAGTTATATGTGTTGTGCGAGTTCTCGAATACATGAGACGACCAACTAGTGCCATGAGGGCGTTTTAGGAAACCAAGCGCCATCATGGATTAGAGGGGATCGACCGCCCCTATGTGTGTGGGAGACTAGCAAGGCTGACCCCCTAGTTTCTAGGAGGTTGTTACCTCCATAATAGGGGCCGACCATAGGGGATAGGGATTGGGATTTGACTTGGGGTTTCCAACTCCAAGAAGTTAGGGAGAGATAGAGACAAAGAGAGAGATAAATAGGGAGCGACCTTATAAAAGAAGCAAGGGGAAAGGGAGGGGGGGTTCGGCCCTAGTGCAAGCCTTGCCCGAACCCCTCTCTTCATCTCTTCATCTCTCCATCGATCTCTCCTCTCTCTCCCTTGCTTGCGATATTGTATCTTCACACGTCTTCCTCGCGTGGTGTTTTATAGTCGGAGAATGGCTACCGTAAGGAGGCACTCAGAGATCCTTCGTTGGCGTGCCGTGCATCGTGTGAGATCGAGTGAACAAAGATCGAAGGCTTCACCCTCTCGCTTATCGTCGGGTTCTTCATTGGCGATCTTTCGTCTCCATCGACAAAGAAATTTTTTTTCCACACTATTTATTCCATGTTGCACGAGGGGTAATGGAGGGGCATTTTTGTCATTTTGTAGGGGTTGCAAATGTCAACAAAAGTTTAATATAAAATTATTTTTTTTGGAGGTATTTGAGCTCTAGTGGACTGTTGCTCCAGATGCTCAGCGATGTATTTGTTAGAATTGGTGAGGTCTACAGCTCGTAAAAAACCTATAGTTTAGCTATGTATGGTTGATAGTATAGGATTGCATATTGGTACGTACCTTAGTACGTGTTCTGATTACAGAACAGAGAGCCATGGCTACATGGTAATCCACTTGAGTGGGAGACTCAAGGGACTGGTCCCATGTAACCTAAATACGTTCGCAGTTCTGATTAGGGTTGGTCGCCCTATCAGGATAAGCTGTTGGGATGACAGAGCGTGGGTGTCTCCACCACGGTCATTACCAGGCACAGTGTCTGTGGCCGAACGGAACCAACACGGTGCATAGATCGATGAGCAGACACCGGTGCACTAAACCGTGTTTCTGCTTAGGGTAAAACGGTCCTAAACCTTGAGGAACCATGTCTGGTGGACTAACCAGTTGTGTGGTGCTTTGGCGCACCAATGTGTGAGGATCCGGATGCAGTGATCCAAAACCACGGTGTACTGGGTTACCCGGCTGGCGTTGCATCAGCATGTCACTCCTGCAGGCTATCCACACCCCTAACGGGAGGTGCGTTCCTTGGTCTGACCTACGTCGTATTAAACCCTGGCCAGGTGGTCATCAATTGGACTGGTGACGGATCCGGTTGCTCGGAAGAGTAATCGGAGATACGATGTATGTGGTCAACCTGGAAGGAACCGAGTCATATGAGCACTCGAGTCTGACGGTATTCTCCACCGCTCGAGTTGCATCATGGCACCAGTGGAGGGACATCGAGTTTACCATACTAAGCGGAGAGCAGGGGTATGAGGGAGAACATAGTAAGTCCGGGGGAATTGGAGTGCAGCCTGCGTCGCACTCTGGGTGGCTACGCAGGTTAACTCGGACTCAAGGATCGATGGTACACTCGGGTAGTGTGTCGATCGAGTCTGAGTTGGAAGCCATGAACCCTGGCCCCTGAAGGTTCCACCTTATCGACATTATGTATGGTTCTTATACCATCTCATCGAAACACAGAACGTAGTTAGAGGAAGCGAGTAGTTCAAGCCTACGCTCCATGAGTGCTTCGCACTAGTGCACGGTAGATGCGTAGCTACATGTGTGCACTAAGGGGAAACCCTAGGTTAGTGCAGAGACGCATGTAGTTATTCCTTGTCATAAGTGGACTTTGCCACATGGGTGCGATGCACCGGGTTATGTTGCGAGTTGACTAGTTGACTTCACTAGGGGCACCCTACGGGAACCTCAGAGAATAGTGAAATCACTGGTGCACTTCACTTATGTGTGCCTTGCAAAGTCTCATACACGAGGAACGGCCAACTAGTGACATAAGGGCGTTTTGGTCATACTATGCGCCACTATGCACTAAGGGGGGCCGGCCCTGAGTGTTGAGAGACTGGTCAAGGCCGGTCCTATTAGTTTCAGGAGGTTGTTGCCTCCGATGAAAGGGTCGGTCAAGAGGCGCAGAAAACGGGCTGGTTTTGACCGTTTTCGAAAACAAGGAAAAGATAGAGATAAAAGAAGAGATATATAGGGAGAGGTTTGAATCAGTCAATCCTATCCGCTAGGCTTATCCGTAAGGATAAGGCCGGCCCTATATAAGGCATAGGGAGAGAGGGGGGGACAAAATTAATGAGCCATGCAAGCCCTAGGGCCGGCCCAAGCCATGGGGGAAACTTTAGCCACCCCCTCTCCTCTCTTCGCATCTCCTCTCTCGTCTCTCTCTCCCTCGCTTGCGTCATTGGATGTCGACTCGTCTTCCTCACATGGTGTTTCATAGAAGGAGAAGGCTCGTCGTATGGAGGCACTCAGAGATCCATCGACGAGGTGCCGTGTATCGTGTGAGATCGGGTGAACTAGAAGGCGTCTCCCGCAACCTTTTGTTGTCCAGAATCTGCACAGAAAATCAGCGTTGTTTCTATGATTCCGGGAGATACAGAAGTCCAAACGATGTGAAACTTGTTGCAAAAGTTGCGTCTCGAAGTTGGCTACCTGCAGTTCAAATTTCAGCCCAATCGGAGTTCGGAGCAGAAAGTTATGGCCATCGCACCGAAGCTATGTCGAGTAGATCCGTAGCCCGTCTCCATCGACAAAGAAGAAATTTGTCGCGGTGAAAGATTCCGCACGCAGGTATGATCTCTAACAAGTAGATCTAACATAATTAGAACATGCATACATGCTAGATTGTTCTTTTGCGTTAGATCGTCGTTAGGGGTTCGCGTAGTTGCCATGCTAGTTTCATACACGCATATGTAGATCGTTTCGATGAAAATTTTGGATATGTATTGCACACCGCCTACGGTCCTCGGACCTTCACTTTGCTTCCGCTGCGGGCCTCTACCATGGATTTATTTCCAACAGTATTTGGACCGTTCATTGAAAAGTAAAGAGTCATCCGATTTGAACTTTACACTCAATCACGACCTGTGCATGTCACCCATACCCTTTATACCAACCATCAAAACTCCTCCATTTCTCCTTGCACAATAGAGAAAGGTGCAGATGCATCATTCAGCATCTGAAGCATTCCCTCGTCGGAGCAAAAAAAAATTCCATCACCAGTTAACAGGTGGTATCAATGGAGAGAAGACACTGTGACTCCTCTCTCTCTCTCTCTCTCTCTCTCTCTCTAGATCTGTGTGTGTGTTGTTCACGGGAGCGACGACAGATCTCACATGATAAGGCCAGGCTGCAAATTAGGTGGCATCAATAGAGACAAGGAAGGGGACGGATTTGGCGATGATCGATGTAGGCACGAGTCTGCCTAGAGATGTGAAGACCAAGGAGCTAGACCAGCCTAGTCAGATCTAGTGACAGAGAACACCGGTGGTGATGGAGGCCGTGGATCTAGCGACGAAGAGCATCGACGGTGAGGGCAGCTGCAGGTTTGACGACGGCAGGTAAGCCGACGATGGATCTGGCAACGCAGAGGGACAGTAGTTACAGCGTTTTCACCCCTGACCGAAGCTCTCATGAAAAGAAATGAAAAGTAAAGAAATATAAAAAAAGTCACTCATTTTCATAATATATGGCTACTTTTCAGTGGAACGGTGCACCACCTATTCACCGGTCACATTGTGCCCCCATGGTAGACTCGCGCACATGTTTTTTTTTTTGTTTTTTACTAACAATTAGACTAGTTAAGGTCTTATAAAAGAGGGTCTCGTGAGATCCCTGTTATATAGGTCAATGACCTTCCGGCTAAAACTACTAGATGAAATACATGACCTAGTTAAAACTCTTGCCCCTTTGGCCAGCAAGTCAGCCACTTGGTTGCCCTCTCGAAATATATGGATCGTCCGAAACGTGTTGAATTTTCTTACTTTGCGGATGCAATCCTGCACCAAAGGTTGGTCTGAGTCATTGGTGCACAAGGCCCGAATAATCTGATATGCATCACCTTCAACACACAGCTGGCCCCTCCAAAATGGGGGCCCTAATAATCTGATATGCACATGTTAATTGTTAACAAAATGGGGTGCCCTATCAAAATGGGGGCCCTAGTAATTTTGGGTTATTAATTCCAGCACATTAACAAAGAAAAAGGGATAATTTTATTCAATCCAAAATTACTCAACAGAACCCGGTTCCCCCATGTTTCCGCTCCATTCACTTTGAATTTTTTTTGGATGACAAGTATACCCTCCACTTACCCCACCTCATACCTTACACCTCACCTCCAGCCCTTACCCCATCTCAAAACCCTATCGGCATCCTCTCCTCCTTCCCCAATGCCGGAGTCACCATCCCCTCCCCTCCTTCACCTCCTCATCCTTCCATATCACCGGAGCCGATGTCGCCTCCTCTTCCCCTCCTCCATCTCCATCGTAGCCCTTCCACTTCCTCCGCCGGAGGTGAGGAGGTGGAGGAAGAGGGAAGGGGAGGCAGTGGCGGCCCTGGCGATGGGGAAGAAAGGGGGGAAGGGAGGAAGGAGGAGGAGGGAGTAGGGCTGCGAATGAGCCGAGCCAAGCTTTGGTATGTATGAGCTTGGCTCATTTATTTTTTAAATGAGCCTAAGCTCTTGGGCTTGGCTTGTTTCATAATCTAGCCGATCCGAGTTTTGGTCTGTTTGAGCTTGACTTGTTTAACAAACAAGCCTAAACTTCACGCTAGGTCATCTAACAAACTAACAAACTCGAACGATCCCTTATCAAGCTTGTTCGTGAACTCTAGACTCAGTCAAAAGCTGAGACTAGATATGTTAGGTCTATTCAAGCTCGTTATGAAACTATAACGAGCCTAATCATTGTCGCAACCTACCTCTCTCTTTCAGAGTGCCTGCATCCACAGATAACTACCATTCACCTTCCATGTTGAGTGCACACCGCCCGTGCGGGGTGGGAGGGGGGTAGCCGAAGGCAGAGTGGGTAGTGGCCACTATAGGCGGGTGGGTAGCTGTGGCCGCCGGAGATGGTGGGGGAGTGCCGCCAAAGGTGGTGGCCGGGGGAGTGCAGACATGCACATGTATTACTAGTAAAAAAAAATTGGGGTGGGAAACCAAGGGACAATGGAAAATGGTGTAAGCTCATCAATTTTGGAGTGTGAATAGAATTTTCCTAAAATATAACAGGTGCAGCTCGTAGAGTCATCAATAGGGTTCGGTTGGGCTTAATTTTTGTCCAAACTCACCTCAGTACAAGCTCAATAAAAGCTCAGACCAGTCGTCGATGGGCTCGATCAGACAGTACTGAAGGCGCAACAAATTGAAGCCCAAGAATAACAAATCAGCAACAGATAATGCCATACACTAGGTAAACAAGTTGGCAAAAGTCTTTATAATGTCGAATCACAGACAATGAATGGAGCTGTACATGAAAATCATTTATGTTTGCAATGACTTTTCAGAGGAGCGATGCGGGTTCACAAGCTACATCCGCCGCCTCTTAGCTCGAACCAGATAAACACGGCCATAAACCCAACGTCTGCCAGGCTGCGAGATGGATTGCTGCGTCAAAAGAGCATTGATGAGGACTTAAGCCTTAAGGATGTGTGTGTGTGAGAGAGAGAGAGAGAATACACATGTAAATGAGAGCTAATAATGAAATGGAAATATAGAAAATTAAAATAAGGGAATTAGATTCCTCATACATGTGATGCTTTTATACTGTTGGTTCAATATGTAACTGACATTCTCTTCGACGAGATCGGAAACAAGTGCACAGGCGATGAATACACATGTAAGAACAAGAGGCAAAGACATACCTCCACCTTGGTGCGAAACTCCAGGGCGCACTCACATACATGACACTCCGCGCAATGGGGAAGTACAATGGATTTTTCTGCCCTTGCGAATGCAAACACCTGCAAGGTAACAATCTTTGATCATCTCAATAGCATACCCTCATAAATCAGAATCAATGATGAAGTGTACATAATTAAAAACCGCTGAAGTCAGCAGTAGGAATAAACCTCCTCGCCACAGTTTGGGCATGAACCTTTTAACGCCACCAAGTCGTTCCGCCATAGGTCTTGCAGTGCTTTGACTGTGAGAGACCGACAGCATTGTTAGTAGTGCTCAAATCACAAAACATGCGGTAGATGGATTACGGAGAATCAGTTCAGTCTGATAAAGAAGTGTATGTATTCATGCCAGCGTATTCAGCTATCCAGATATATAAACAAGAAAATGAATACTAAAACATTGACGAATCCATCATAAAGAACCATAGCTAGCTGAGACCTAGGTGAAAATAGCTAGGAGGCATTCTTGGGAATTGAACAAAATACGTATATGTAGGTTAACAGTTAAAATGAAAACAATAACTATTTTAGGTCCCAGTAGTGTAGCATAGATAAGTTACTATTTATGGATATGCTATAGCCCTGGCCCTGGTTGAAAATTCCTCTACATGAGAGAGAGAGAGAGAGAGAGAGAGAGAGAGAGAGGGAGAGAGAGAGGATGATTTTGGATGTGGGAAATTCCTCTACATTAGTAAGAAAGGAGAGGGGACAATTAGTGACCAACAAGTCCTGTCTCTCTCTCCCCCCTCCCCCCCCAAACACACACACTGTCACACAACCATACTCTTTCTCCTTTTTCCAACACCCCAACCCGAAACACACACACACACACACACACAAGAAAATTAAACTAAATCAAACAAAAATTTCAATCACAATATTTGTAGTTATGTTTACACCGCCGAATCAATGCAATTATATACTTTGTTGTTTCTAGGTCATGTTTACACCACCCAATTACTAGCCCAGGGTATGTATTCAAGAAGGTGAATGTAGTCACCAACATGGTGAGCGTACCGCTCAAGAAAAAAACTTTAACTTACCATCTCACTCTGATGTACAATCACTAACAACCCCTTCAAACTCACAGTGGATCATAGATCATGAAACAAGTTTCTTTTTCTTTGGAGAGATACTTGTTGTGAATGCCGACCGGAAGTGGAGAACAATATCGGGCATGGAGAACATGTCCGCAAGCTGGGCTTTGAAAGGCACATGAGGTAGAGAGATAAGACGAAAGAAGTGACATGATTTTGATGTACTTAATCTACTCTATGGAAAACTAGGTTGCTAGCTATTTGCGTAACACTCTGATTATCACAGTGAAGACGAGTGACGAAAGTAGACTCGACAACAAAGCCAGAGGATATTAGCAAAGGTGTTAACCATAGCAAGATACTCTATGCTGGAATGTGGGATGACAACCTTCTCTTGCTCCTCTGGGAGATGGGAGAGTCTCCAAGGAAGATGCAGAACCCCGTGGTCGATCGATGATCTGTGGAATCTCCAGCCCATTCAACATCATAAAAAGCTCAATGCTCCAAAGGGGAGGTAGAAGATATGAAGAGGGAGCAAGTGATGGTCCCTCGAAGGTACTGAAGAACACGCAGGAGAACATAGTGGACGGAGTGAGGAGCACCTACAAACTAACTGAGACTGAGAGTGCACACAACATAAGCAATGTCCGGGCGAGAGATGGTCAGATAACCAAGCCCTCCAACAAGTTGTCGATACCACATGGGATCTGAAAGTTGCTCACCTCAGTATAACGAAGCATCACATGGAGATCCATCAAGTACCCGCAGTCCGGGAGTCGGTGAGTGACAGCATAGTTCTGCTGCAAAATCAAGTAGCCTCGAGACAAGAAAGCGACCTCCAGGACTAGGAAGTAGTAGAGAGGACCAAGGTCCTTCATCTCAATCTACTGTTGAATTTCTTCCTACTTTTACCACATCCCCGATCCACTTCAACACTCCTGTCATATCCATCTTTTGTGCTTGAATCCTCTTTATTGTTGACTTTTAAATCATACAATATTAATATAAACTTTCTCTTAAGGGTATAAGACTCTCAAAGAACCTCCCTACTTATCAATTAGGCTATAATATTATCATAAATGACTTCATCCACCGCCTATTATTCTATAATATAATCACATCATGGTACTCATGTCCATAAATTTTAATTGAGCGCCTCATTGTAGTTCTATTTCCATTGAATTTGCATTCCACAAACTATCTTTTAGACAATTTTCCTCCAAAGTTTTGCTCCACAATTCTCGTTTAGCATTCAACCTAACTAGACCATTACAGGTAACAATGATTTCTAATTTCGACCAAAATGTACTAAACTTTTAGCAAGGATAAAGTGAAATATACTCCAAAAATTAACTTGGCAAAATTTGGAACCAATTTGACTATTTCAAATTATGTTTTAGGTTTAGTTTTGGCTTGTTTTGAAAGTGACTTTATATTAAAAATAAATTATGAGGGTTCCGACTAGTTTTGGAAGTTCCACATGAGTTACAAAAGTTCCAAACTAATTTCGACTTTTCTTTTTCAGTTTTCTAGCAAATAACATTTTTTACTGTTTCAGCCAGTTCCAGTTTTTATAGTTTTGCTTTGGTTCCAATATGAAAACCAAAAAATTATTTTAAATAGCTTATACTAGGTCGTTTCCACCTAGATATTGTCAATAAGTTCATCTACGACAAACGTAAAAAAGATATAGGCTAAGGTCCTATTTAGTTCAAGAATATGATAACCTAGATAAACCTAGGTAAAAGATTAAGTTTCCATAAGAAATATATATGAGATATCCATGGATTTCTCCTACCCTTCTAAAAGGATGCACTTGTTATCATCCAAAGAAGGAATTGTGGAATAATGGGTAAAAAAATTTATGTCAAAAAAGCTTTTGGTCATATTTGTGGGGCGAAGATCTTAGGTCCTCACGAATCCCACTAATTGAGGCGAGAGCTTGGTGGAGGGAGGTTGCTCAACGATGGATCCGAGTTCCTTCGTTGCTAGTGGAGCTCCTTTAGCGGAACTATATGAGAAAGAACTAGGTCAGATGGTCAGCTCCCTACGGAGCAACGACCCTCTGATACCTAAAGCAACTTTGACGTAAAAAAGGAAGGAGGAAACTAGAGAGAGGGGTGTAGGGATGCAGGAGAACCAACCCTTCAAACCGTGCCCTAAGTAGGCTTTAATAGGAGCTAAGAGGAAAGAGAGGTCGACAAGTGGATGGCCACGTGGCTGCTCATGGTTGGTACAGGTCCCTACTACTTGCCAAGCTTGCTATTGTCGGGCAAGGGTGACGACGTGCTGCAAGGTTTCCAGGTTGGCCGAGAGAATCTCCACTCGTCATTACATGGTGGTCTAGGTCAGTGTCGGAGCCGCGCAGTGCTTGGTCAGGGTAGTAGAGCACGTCACCCTTTCTAGACCACGTGTCATGCTCCTACTGGGGGTAGAGATGTGACACCATCAGCTATGCGGACACGTTGTCTGACCCTTGACCAGCCGCCTGATACCTGATTCGCACTAGGCGACAAAAGGTGTCCGTTGATCACTTGTGGCCTTAGAAAACTTAGGAGCTTTTTAGAGCGGGGAGCGTTGCTAGGTTGTCCTATAGCTTGAACTATTGACCTCTCGTTAAGTCGCACGATAACATCACTAGGTAATCCCATGGCAAGACCTGCGAGATCACCATTAGGTCGTGTCATATGCCCACTGGTTGCATGTTGCAGGTAAAATACATGGCCTAATGGTGATCTCGTAGGTCGCCCAATGGCTAGACTTGCGGGAGATTGTTGGACATGTTGCATAAAAAAAAATTGGACTTTAGTAATATGCCGATTGGTTACAAACTTACAAGGTCACACAAATATTGCCCTTACTGTATTAAAATATTGTATCCACAAACCATGCAATACTGGTCGTGACCAAAACATAACAAGATCTGCAAGTGTTGTAAACTTGTAATATAATACATCAGGTTCACCATGTTACGTGCAACGATTTAAAGATCACAACCCCTTCCCTCACCTCCTCCATGAAGGGCAACCAGATAAAGAATAGTTGAGCTTATCGACCGAGTGGTTCCACAATTTTTTTTCCGATATAATACACAAGATTATACTTCAGAAAAGCACTAAACTAGGTTTTAGTAAAATGCAAAATGAATATGAAAATTGCATCAACTAGTCAGACAAAAGTCACAAAATACTGCACTTAATATGTATCATAGCACACTAATTATGAATCAGCTGTAACTGTAAGTATATATCTTACCGGAAGCAGATGCAACAGGATAACCAATCAAACATCCAAATCCAACAAAGAGAATTCCATTCGCCATTGTGAGCAACTCAAATGGAGATCTTCCACTACTAAATAGATGTCTCGAGTTTGTATCTTTCAAAGCTAGACTGATGGTATAAATGGTAGGGACAAGAAAGGCAGAAATCCCAAATGCAAGTAACAAGATCCATACACTTGCTAATGCCAAAACCTGAGAATGGTCTTCCTGCCCTACACCCAAGCCATATCAAAACCTCAAACAAGTAAAATGCCAGTGCCTGAGAATTAAGTATAAATAATTGAGACACACTGTTCATATGTAGAACTCTCTTTCAAGAAAGTTACCTCAGCATCTGCATATGTGGATTGCCGTCTGAGACTGCAGCGGGGATACTTTACAACTGATTTTGAACCATACACCCGCAGCTTCAACTGTAATTGGCAAAGTTTTACAAATGATGGATAAAAGACCAATATACGTATCGTGTAGAGGAAAAGTACATCTCATGGATTTACCTCGACTTTATCAAACATGTCGTCGATTATCAAGGGTTTACCACTGTAATAGGCATCCCGGGCCTGCAGCAACAAGAGGAAAAATTGTTGTAAACTAGGATATCCAAGTTTCCACCTTGGCCAAGATTATTGATAAATCAACTCATAGAATCATCAGGAATTTAACAAACAATATGCTCCAATATGTAAGTGCAATAAGTTTAAAAATGATTATAGATATTAGAACAGCTGCTTACTTTATTGCTACACCTAGGTTTTACAGTCTATATCCATATATTTAATGGAGCAAAACATAAATTTCTTCTATATGTCACAGCATTAGGCTTACCATGTTTAACTCTTGCCGTGTGTCATGTTTGTAACATGGTTTGAGGATCCAGCTGAACCTGAACCGTAACGGTTCAGATTTTAGCATATCCGAATAAAGCCACATCCCTAACAGATTCTAGTTGAAGATAGGACGATGAATATAAGAATCCTCTCTTGACCTGATCTCAAACTAACTGTCAAAAGCATATCAAGACATAAATATCTTGCTTTTTGTCCACCATAGGTAGTAAATGCGACATCATTTATGTATAGCTACTGTGTTTGGAGCATTATGATAGGAGTTTTGATCCAACTTTTAGTAGCATCACTGATAGTCGTGAATCATATTACTAAGTTATATTCTATTACTTTGGATCCAGTTGTTATGCTTCATCATTTCTATCAGTTTAGCATCCACGAAAAATGGAAAAGAGTTTACTCCCTCTATGCAACACCAAATTGTGTAATTAGTGTTAACCTTTTTTTACTCTTATTACTCTTTTTGACATCATCTCAAGTCTTATCCAATTAGGGGTGTAAAACAGGCTGGATCAGGAAGGCTGACTAGGGATTGGCCCACCTAAGCCTGACACTGTGATCGAACGGGGCTGGGCCACAGGTCAAGGAGAGCAGACTGAGCCCGGCCCTGTCGGGCTTTGGGCTGGGTTTTTGGGTTGGGTCGGTTTAGGCCTGCGTGGGTTTTCCTTGACATTTTGGCTGAGATAAAACAATTGCTCTTGTGGAAGATCACTTTTATTGGCCCAGTCTAAAACGTAATGTGGCTAGAACAGTGGGTCAAAGCCGAACTTGCCAATTAGCTTAGCTACAGAAATAGAAACAAGGTTATACACTATGTTACTGATTCATGATAGACCTTGGCAAGATACAAGCATGGATTGTGGACTGGGAGTCTGGATTACCTATAGCTCAAAGGAAGCACAATTATATTTTCGTAGTTGTTAAAGGGTTTTCCAAGATGGCAATTCAAAGACATCGAACGCCTCACGAATCATGAAGATTTCCTTTGATGAAGTCGTACGATTACATGAACTACCAAAGGTAATATTATCTGAAAGAGAGATTAAAATTGTTAGCTATTTATGGAAGACATTGTGGCATCACATGGGGACTAAACTAAAATTTTCAATATCCTATCATCCACAGACTGATGGCCAAACATAATTAATCAATCAAAGTTTGGGTAGCCTACTTAAATGTTTAGTAGTGAGCAAACTGGGAAGTGGGATTTGATATGCCAATGGCTAAATTCGCGTACAATAGCTCTATCAACTGAACCACAGAATAAGTCTTTTTGAAGTGGTTCATGGCTACAAGCCTTAAAAACCTATTAATCTGATTCCTACGACACCACAAGCTTGTATATCTGAGACTGCAGATAGTTTGCATAACACATCCATTGTAAATAAAATTGTCGTTTACCATAAAAATTATGAAATGATAGTTGATCAATTAAATGATATAAGGAATTTTGAGTGGGTGACTATTTGAGGATTATTGTTTGGCTAGAGCAATTTTCAGTAACCGTGAAGAAACTACAGGCCTGAAGTATGGAACCATTTAAAATTTTGAAAAGGGTTTGGTCTAACACATGTGTTATGGATATTCCTTTAGGGTATGTGATAAATCAATATTTAATGTAGAAGACCTTGTTGCTTTTAAGGTCCAACAAATATCTCTAAAAACCCCTTCATCAGCTTGATGACTTTTTACCTACCCTAGAGCCTATTTCTCATGCTATGCCTCATTTGCATTTCACCTCCGGAACTAGAAAGGTGGACCAGATTTTGGATAATCAAGCAATTTCCACACAGAGCAATGGATATCATAGGCACCTGGTGCGTTAGCGAGGACGTCTTAACTCCAATGCAACATGAATTACCATAGAGAAGCTACAGCTACTTGATCCAGACTTGGTGGAAAGTTACCAGAGTCGCTAGGACGTACACTAAACGGAGTCAAATTTTCCACCCCTAAAAAGTTGGTGCGGATACAAGTACAAGTTTATAGTTGCAGACAGTGGAGGACAGCTCGCTCGTGTCCTGATGGCTTTGATCTGACTATTGGTATGTTAGCACGTTGCCCAGCTACTTGGGCTAGTTAATTATTTTTCGTATACTTTTATCTTTCGGACTAAATTTAGCTTAAAGATATGCAGTAGTCTTTTGGAACCCTTATGTCATGTTTAGTTCCATATTGGTTAGAGGAACTCTATTGTCACCCATGAGGCTCTATTTAAAGGACTCAATGGCTTCATACTTGATAGGTAATTAAAGATTTAAAAATATTTTTTTCGTGAAAGGTTGGCCTCCGAGGCGACTCCTAAATTCGGTGGGATTCCTAAGCCTCCCCCCTCCTTCTTTATCTCTCTTGCTTGTTGGCGTCCGACCCCTACCTCCCTTCGCAGTAGTGCCCGACCCTGGCCTCCACCATGTCTAGATCCTCGATCCTGGTCTCCTCCTTGTGCCCGGTCCCCGGCTACTACTCACAGTCCTACTCGGCACCTGGCTGCCCCATGTGGCTCTCCCAGCCCCCTTCTGCCACATGCAGCCCTCCGACCTCCTATCGGGCCCTACCCAAAGCCCCACTCCCCTCTTCTGCCGCCTACTCAGCGGCTTCACCGCACGGACTCCGGTCTTTGTTCACCTCCTTATTCTGTTCGGATGATTTGGTTCGTTATTTTTGAAGACTTGGCTTGTGACTCCACTCTGGTTTTCTCTGAATTTTATTCATGCAAATCAAGGTGTTCATTTTCCCCAATTTATTTCGACTTGTCCTATCAAATACTATCAGCCTAGAATAATAGTAAAATAATATTTTTGTTGATTTTGATTGAACCCTAATATTGCACAGAACTATGCCCATTGAAATTAAAATCTTTAAAACTTGATTAATTATTTCAAATCATTTAATATAAGTTAGGTCATTTATATACCAGTTGGAAAACCTTGACCCTACTTGAAAATTTCATCTTCCGGACGACCACCCTGCTAAGTTTGAATTGGTTTGCATTGTGAGACTGTAAGAACTTCATGGCTTTTCTTTAAAAATCTATTATTCACTTGAGCTAGTTCTAGATATAGTGAGTTTTTCACCTTTTTATTTTAAAATTATCATTAATTTAATTTTAATTACCTTTAATCTTAGAAGCCTAAAATTCCTTCACACCCTCGTCCTGCATCATTGAGGATGTAACCCACATCAGAAGTACCCATATGGGATGCGGCTTCATTAGTGTACCTGATGCGTCATTTTAATCAACCTTAGGCATATTGCTCAGGGATTGATATGCTTTTGAAGATTTTTACATGAGAGTTATCACACGGTGAGATTTTGTACCTAGTTTGTTCTTTGAGAGTTCCCTTCATCCTAGTAACCTATTCACGAGACCTTTCTTCCTCCTATGCCATTTCATCCCTTGATTTCGAGACGTGTAAAAATATTTGGGTGTTGTGTACTTCTTTGAGACTATCCGTGGAGCGTTGAAGGTCTCCTAATGCATACGGTCGCAAATGTTGAGATCCATCATACCTACTTTTATCTTTTGTTTTCTTCCTTGCTTTCTCATTGGCCAGCCTCCTTTATTTTCCATCTTTCCCTCTAAAAATCCCATCTATTTGCCTCATGCTATTAATTATATTTTCGTTGTAATTTGGACATTGCTCTAAGCCTAATTCATTTAACGGTCTTGATTGACTGCCCTATGGCCGAGTCCAATCATAGGTGACACACCATTATATTATTATTGCTGCTAAAAAATAAAATTGTGGTTGGCAATTAAGTCTTGTTGAATATTAGATTGTTTGCTTCCAATTTCAGCATGGTATACTACATTTTCAGATCTATTATTTTGTCTATGATCACTAATTTTGGATTTTTTGCACTTCAAATTTCGGGATAAGAACACCATTTATCCTAATTTGTCTTCTACAAATAGATTGCATGCATTGGAGATCCTAGGACACCGCACAAACGACAATCACATGTTCATGTTACCAATATCATAGTAAATAATTACTTGGAATATCTATGCCATTTTGTAAGTTGGAGGTAAATTTAGGTTGTGCTGCTTCTTTTACACAAAATCAAAATTTAGATGACAAGTCTTTTAGAAAATTTCAACAACAGGGGGAGAATTCTTGAGGACCATGGTGTGGTTAATTTGTTTTACAAACAATATGATAGAATTTGTGGTCGAGGATCTATTCAGTAAAGTACTTAAAGCTTCAATAATGTTAGCGTGTGCAAACCCCACAAATATTTCCTTCCATTATAGCAAGTAGGAGCTCCAATGGTTGATATCTTTTTTTTTATGCTTAATACAAGTAATTCTGAAAAATGCATGGGCAAAAAGAAGGTTGGCATGTCTTCTAAATCAAACACCGACTTGTGATTGGAGTCACACACACACACACACACACACACACACACACACACAGAGAGAGAGAGAGAGAGAGAGAGAGAGAGAGAGAGAGAGAGAGAGAGAGAGAGAGAGAGAGAGAGAGAGAGAGAGAGAGAGAGAGAGAGAGAGAGAGAGAGAGAGAGAGAGAGAGAGAGAGAGAGAGAGAGAGATGACAATTAAACTGGTTTAGCGGGTTACCCGACCCGAACCGACCCTATTGGGATGGGTTTGGATGGAATTAAGTGGGTTTGGTCTGGTTTGGGATTGTTTGAAGAAATCCAATCGGTTTTGGGATGGGGTCGGTTTTACCCTACCCTGTCTAGAACCCGACCCAATTATATATACATATATTGGTTAACATATACACTAATTAGTTGCACTTGCCATAGCCCAAAAGTTTCCTTCTACATTTAACATATTTTCAAGAAATGTAAAATTTGCCTATTTCCTAGTAAAATAAATTTAGTTCCTACTACGGTTATTATTTTTCTTTTAGTTCAAACCCACTCCACCTCGCTTTGATTCGTCTCATCCAAATATAATTGGGACATGACGGGTTTGGGTTTGGGCTAATACAAATGGGATGGGTTTGGAATTTTTCCCTCCAAATCCGACACGGGTTTGGGATAAGATATTCCTTAACGGGATGGGTTCAGGATAGGCCGACCCGTTGCCATCCCTAAGAGAGAGACTCAAAAGAAGCTCTTGAGATTATATTTTGATGGGTTCTAAAAGGAAGGGATTAAGTAAAGGACGAGTGAGAGATTGTTGGATTAATAACTGATATATAGTTACACTTGGTTCTCAAAACAATTAATCTCTTTTTTAGCAATTATTAATAATTTGATTGGCCAAGAATCATTAGCGTGAACCAAAGAATATACTGTGAAGAGATCAAAAATCAATAAATATCTCCAACAAAAAAAAGAGGACTAAATCATTCCAACACGGGAATACTCGGAACCCAGAAAGACATAAAAAGGGGAGATAAATGAAAAAACTTCACCTGGTGATAGAGAGCTTCGAGCATCTCCTTGCTGGCGGTATCGATGGGCCCCACAAAGAGGCACGACGGAGCATCTCCGGCGATGGAGAGCCTCGCAGTCGCAGCCGAGAGCCGATGGTCGCTGCGCCCTCGGGCCCCGAACCTCTCACGCGCGGAGAAGAGCCGCCCGTCCCCGACATGGAGCGCAGCGCCGGTGGTAGCGGCGGAGGGCATGGGGCGTGTGGAGCGGCCACGCGGGGCGGTGTCATCGCAGCCACACACGGGCTGACTGGTTTCTATATTTGTGCAGTGAGGCCGTAGATATTACGGGACTGCCATTGGCTATCGTTGGCGTCTCTCTCTTCTACGCCTCCAACTCCGTACGTGATTGCCTTGACATTGTCAGCATCAGAGACTGTGTGGTGGGTGCCACAGACTTTCCCTATTGCTATCTGCACCACAACAATGTCCAGAATTTGTTAGCTCCTTGACAAATGAATTGACATGCAATAACTCCTCCTTCAAATCACTATTGCAATTGGCTCCTCCCAAAACCCCACCGAATCATATAAAAAAAAAACTAATGCCTAGCCAAAGTTCATCAAATTTATATTTTCTGTTATCAATTGAACACGAACAATTTTTTACATAAAAAATAACTTATACTACTTTAGATCGTCGATTTAAAACCACAAAACAATATGTTTCTTTTCTGATTTCATAAAAAAAAATATTTTGTCAACCGACTAAATAGTTACTTTTTTACCGAATTATTACTCTTTATGTGCATTGTGCAAGATAGAATAAACTTAGTTTCGCATGTTAAATGTATTTTTTGTCAAAAAAAAAAAAATCATATTGTGACCAGATGAGCAAAAATACCGCTACAATCAATCTACAATTAAGATATTTAATCATATCAAATTGTTGCTTTTTACCTATTGTTACTCTTTTACTATTATTACACTTTATATAAAGAGATAAAATTATCATTTAAAAAATTTCATTATTACATGTGCAAGACAGAAGGAGCTTGCGTAAGCCAAAACTAACGGCATGTTACTCTTTTGCTATGATTGTTTCACTTTATAAGTAGGGGTAAAATTATCATTTAAAAAATTCCATCATTACATATGCGTGAGGCAGAAAAATCTCGCATTAGCCAAAATCCAACCACAGGGGCATAACGTTAAGTTCAAACTTTACACACCCTTAACGTTAAACGAAAACCTTTTTAAGGAGACTTAGTGTTATGTCCCTGACAGGAGGTCGGTTTAGTGAAAAGGATAGACAACAAAATGGTTTTGCACCAGATCCCTCTTGAAAAAGATCCATTTAGAGTAAATCCCTCTGTTGACCTTTCTCCCTTTTTAAATGACAAAAGTACCACTAATACTAAAATCACAAATGTTACTCTTCACTACAGTAAAAAGTAACGATATGAACTGTAGCAAATGTTACTCTTTATTACCGAAATATTACTCTTTGTAAAAGAGCAACATATTCTACAATGAAATCACTGTAGTAATTTTTTTGAAAAAATTTGTTTAGAAAATTTTACTACAGTGAAATCATTATAGCAAATGTTACTCTTAATTACCAAAATATTACTCTTCATTTGATTTCTTTGTACAACTACATGTAGGGGTAAAATGAATATTTTCCCAAATAAAAGGACGCACCGCTATAGCATCTCTTTGCTGTCCTTAACGCTAAATACAATCTGTTATAAGGACCTACCATTAAATGTGAGTATGTTAAAAAGGAGGATTCCGATTAGGGGTGGCAATGGGTCGTGTCAGGTCGGGTTGGTGTTAGTTTCAGGTCGTGTCCAAAACTCCTAAACCCAAACCCGACCCGTTTAACTAATCATGTCTAGACCCTAAACCCGTACGGTTTATAAGTGTAGACCTGATAAGACCCGTTTACCACATGGGTCTATGCAGTTGACCCCATCCGACCCAATCCGACTCGACCTGATAAGACCGCTAATACCACATACTAAATTATCGGATTACGGATAGACCCGACCCGACCCGTTGAATTTTAAACGGGTCTTCCCAGGTCTACCATGTTCAGACCTTAAACCCAGACCCGACTTGTTTATTAAACGGGTCTACCATGTCAACCCGTTTATGACCCGAACCCGTTTAACCCAGACCCAGACCCGCTAACTTTGTGTCGGGTCTGCCGTGTTGGGTCCCGAATTGCCAGCCCTAATTCTGATCCGGTGGTTCATGATGCTCTCTATTTCCTACAAGCTTCTCCAGGTGTTTGTATTAGTTGCTTATCGTGTTGGCAAGCGTTGGGAAGGATATGATTGCACATTGCCACACCGAGCAGGGAACCACCACACAGAGCGGAGAAGTCGCCATACCAATCAGGAAGAGAAGGGCCCACCACAGGCATCCAGCAGAAAACCGAGAGCGGGATTCGAACCCGTGACCAGTGTCCAGGGGTCACTTGGGGCAGACGCAACACCAACAGCAACATGTCATGCAGTGAGTGGCCCACTGAAATTGAAGCAAGCACTTGAACTCACCTTCACCTGCAATCTGCAGTTTGTGCTGTTCACATTGACCCCATGATTAAGCCCAACTCCTTATGAGGTTCGCCATCGGGTGCGGTCAGAGTGTGACCCTATTAATCTGAATTCAGCAAAGAAAAGATGATGCTGATTATTTCCATAACCACATGACATTTTGGTTCATGGTCTGGTTTGGGTAATGTAACGATTGCAATCCGATGCGGGCTAATTCCACGACTCCACTGCTGGATAAAAATTCTATCTGGATGTCGTCAATAACTAACTGTGTTTCCTGTAATATAAAGTCTACAATTATGAGATAAGAGGATAGCCGAGAACATTTCCAAAAACTGTGTCACACAAAGAACAGCAATCGAAGGAGCTCCAGAGAATATCAATACCATATGGTGTTCAGATGGGAGACGGTTGAGGCTCAGTTGTCGTCGATGGTTCGACTAGAGGGCTTTTCTGGAAGTCATTCCTGAGCTGCCCACAGGCTGCACTTGCGTCGAGGCCGCGCGTCTGTCGAACACTAACGGTTATCTTCCGGGATTCTAGGGCAGCCGCAAAAGCTAGCACCTGTCGGTTTTGACAAGCAAATCAATGACTTCATACTGATGTTTAGCTTTTTTTTCTTTGCTTTTTTGTGGTCCCGAAACCTTTCAAGATATTCATATGGTGGATCAACCAAGAACAAGAATGTTCTCCATCCACAAAATGATGGAGAACAGATTAAAGGTGAGAGAGGTCTCCGATTTAGAGACATTCTTGCTAATTTCTTTGTTTTTCTTCGTTTTCTTGTTCTTGGTTGATCCACCATATGAGTATTCAAGATATAATACATAAAACCTAAAACCCTAAAACCTCTTAATCGTTGCAATTCACCAAACCCCCAGGATGAGAAAAGGTTGTCTACTCTATGATTTCTTCAACGAATCAATCAATATGCAAATAATAGAGACGAAAATAGATTAAAATTGTTAGATATCCTCACACCTCAAAACCCGGGTTGTAAGGGGAGGTCCACAGGGGGTATATTAAGCGGGTGATGGGTGCCTTCCTCACCGATGTGGGACTATCGTCAACACTTCCCCTCACGCAGAGCACGCGTGGCAAGGATCCTCCCACACAGAGCACGCGTGGCAAGGCACAATCGGTGGGGAGCACCCGGAGCGAGAGCAGGAGCAGGAGATAGGCCAGCTCTGATACCATGTTAGATATCCTCACACCTCAAAACCCGGGTTGTAAGGGGAGGTCCACAGGGGGTATATTAAGCGGGTGATGGGTGCCTCCCTCACCGATGTGGGACTATCGTCAACAAAAATTAATAAGAAGAGAAAAAAAAAAGTGGAAAAGGGGAGGATACGGGAATCAGGAATGACTATCTCAGGAATTGACAACGAGGGGATTCGACTTGTAAATAAACTCAATTGTGTGAAGATGATTTGTCTCTAGCTCATCTTTCTTTTCTTATTGTTTGTTTTGTGGTTATCCCATATCTAAGTTTCTTCCATTACTGCTATTTCCTGATAGATCCAGTTCTTTTGTTTTGTGCAACCCACACAGACTTCGTTGCTGTGCTTTTAAGAATATAAAACTTTTCTCAAATTTTCAATTAAGAAGTTATTTTTTATTTTTTTGATTTTGATTGTTTATTTGTTTCCTTACTGGTGTACATCAGAGAGCAGAGCCAGCCTGACAAGGAAAGAGTCTCAGATTATCATGGAGGTGCCAAGAAAGATGATGTAAAGGCTTCAAAGACCTAAAATAACACTGATGGAAATCGTTACAAAAGATATGGAAGGTTTCCGGTGACTAACAGAGAGACACCTTAACAGGAATGACTTGCAAAGAAGAATTCAAAAGGCAGCCTCAAATAGAGGGGCAAGGCTTTGACGGTTATGGTAATGATGAATTCCACCTTCATTTCTCAGGATATTGAACTAACGCAACTCAGGTTGCCAACAATTGTAATCAATAAGAAATAGTATATCATCTAGATGAGCGTCACTAGCGTACCGTTTTTTTATAAGGCCTTCGGTATTCAGAGCCTTCTATTGGATTGAAAGGTATTAGATTCACGTGATAACCACCACCGCACCGATGAAGCATCTCTGCAAGTTCGAGTGCATGCGCTGTCCCATCGTTCATCCCAGCTGTTCAGAGAATAATAAAGGAGGCTAACACAATCAGATTTCAGACATTTTCTTCTATTTTTTAAAAAAAATCAAATGTGGGTAGTAGAATTTCGGCCAAGTACCTAAAAGGGTATACTCAAAGGATACTCTTCGCCCCGTTTGGAGAAAATAGTCCTTGCAGTCATCCATAATTGCATTCAAAGGATAAGACTTCGCACTGGGAACAATTGATTCTCGGAGTTTCTGGTTAGGAGCATGTAAGCTTAAGCCCCCCAAAAAGCATAAACAAGAATCAGTAAGACTGACAGCGGGATCACAAAGAAAGCTTAAGTACACATGAGAATGTAAGTATAATGCTAAATATAGACAGCCTGGTAATTTAAAGGGATTTTTTGACTTACACCCCCATTAGTATCGCACCCCCCACCCCCAAAAAAAAAACACACAAACACACACACACAAACAAATTAATCGTGAGGGAGGAGGGGGAAAGGGGTGGAGGGGTATTCCTAAATAACATTTTTAAGGGGGTATGTTACTAAGTCCGAAGTCAGGGAAAAATCAGCTAGGAGAGAAGTCAGAAAAAAATTGGGAAAGTCTGGAAAGAGTCCGGAAACAAACGGTAGAATTTTAAAATATATTTATATATCACCAGGTTTTCTGTGCTATACATGACAGGATTAAAATGTGATTAATCAAGATTAAAACAAGAAAGTTAGGATTAACACACAAAAATCATGATTTTTTTCACAAAGTCGTGACTTTCTAAAATAATCAGGAAAGAGTCGTGTAGCGAATGTTTACCGAATAAGTTGAGTTGTAATCGCAACATAGTAAAAAAATCAAAGTTTTCGGTAACAGAGGATATGTCTATATTATGATTAATTTGGGAGGGTACATAATACCATATAGTAATGGGGGTGTAAGTCAAAAAATCCCCAACTTAAAATCACTGCCTTCCTTTTTGTAGGCCTTACTGATCAATACTTGTAGTTTGAACAGCCGTTTACATCTGTGGAAAAATACATAAACATCTATGCTTATTTAAGTGGCCATCCATTAATGGGTGCATCCATGCCTGATTTATGCATTGAATTGTGTGGGAAATTGTATGAAATAGTCTTGCCAGTAGTTTTCAGTGTTAAGAAAGCAAAAAGAATCCACAATATCATGATCGGTATATTCCTTTTCACGCAAAGTGCAACATTAACAGTGTTCCAAATTTTAATCTGTAAAAAAAAATTTATACACACTGGAAAATATCCTTATCTTATTTCAGAAAACATCACATACCTGACAGCCAATGTTGATTGGAGCTTGTGAGATGCCAGCATTTTAATTGTGTTGGGCACCCCCACAGTGGATATGGTCATCATTCTTTGCCCAATTTGAACATCCTAGTGATAAAATGTTAAATTGATTGTATAGTGTCCAACAAAATAAAACATTGAGATGATGTAATAAATAAGAATTTGGATACGTGTAGAAATATAATCTGCTACTAAAAAGATTACAGGGTTCAATACAAGAATGAGAAATAACCATGTTTCACACGCATTTATGGGTTCGTTTCTTGCTAGAGAGATCTGACCAAGTCAAATACTAAGTTGATTGAAATTAACATTTGTATAATATCTTAAGACATTTGGACTTCTGATGTCACGTATCGAGAACTCAGGATCACATATATCTTGTAAGTTTCATGCTTGTATTTGTGCAAACGAATCACACAATCTTTCCGAAGCTGGTTCTTTGCAGTGTAAGCAAGGCACAAAAAATCGAAATACTTTGCAAAATTTTGCGAAATATTTCGGTTTTACAATCTACCGAAATGCAATATTTTGTGAAATATCGTGATGTTTCACGATATTTCGGTATATTTCACGAAATATGCAATTTTTTTTTTCAGGGCGTCGAAATGATGGTCGAAATCGATATTCGAACCTTGGGTGTAAGGCAAGTTAAACTCCATACAGTATCCTATATTTCAACGTAGGATAGAATCTTAAAGCATTTGTGATGGTTCACTTATTTTCTTCGTAATTCCATTTAGGTGATCTGCTTATTGTGATCAAATAAGGATTAAATTGATCTGTTGAAGCATGGCCTATATAAGAAATTCAAAATGAAAGACCTAGCATTGAAGACATGTAGCTCTCCCAAAATAAATATATGGGAAAAAGTAGTTAGAAACTTAGTATGGATGGCGATAAATCTCGTAATGCATTTACTGCTGCTCGTTTCAAGCCATCTTCATAGTAATTGACAAAGCACAAATGAAAAGAGACTAAGTGCTCTGGGTTCCACATTCAAGGGTGTTAGTGTACAAGCCCTTAAGATCGCTAATGCAGTAGTCTAAGCTAGCAGGTTTACGTTAAGTTCAGGAAGAGAGGACTAGAGCAGTAAGATGGATTTTCAAACACATGAAGGGCACAACAGATGTTGGGATCTTGTGTAATGGAAACAAGGCAATAGATGTATTGGTCCGTAGGCATGAACTTTGCAGGAAACTTGGCTAAGAGGAGTGGATGAAACAGTTTGAGGTCTATGACGTAACAAACCCTAACCGAACCTATGGAACAAAGGAATATGGTATTGACAAAAATAGCATAATATATGGTTAGCAAGATTGGTCAAAGAGTTTAGGATCGACCACCTAATCAATTATATGGCAGTCTGAATATCCGTAGAAGGTTCCCATCATTACAAGATAAGGGAGTTCGACAACTGAGGAACAGATTCAACTGAAACAATGCAGCAGATCTGATGATAATGCTCAACATTATCAAGTGCTAAGGGTTTAGAATGGGGTCCTAGGTTACAACTGTGGATTGATAGCAATGGAGGTATGGCATGAAGACATTTATGAATTACCTTTAGACTACTGGAGAGAATACAAGCGAAGATGGATATGTGTTGCATCACGTATTTTGTGAGTAGTCAAGTTGGAACTAGTCATGGAGAGGATTGTGCACTTCGTCTGGATTTATGGGGTATGGGGTGGTGACACGGCGCAAATGCTGTGGGGTGGAGGTGGCTGCAATCGGAGGAACTGACTCAAAGATTTCATTAAATTATCTCATGGATAAAATGATAATATTCTTGACAAGGAGCAACTGAGCAAGTCAGGAGAGGTTCGAGGCCTCATCTATCCCTTTTTCTCTTTTTGATCTCTTTCTTCTTAAATTCTGCGCAATACAAAAGCTGAAACAAAACCTGGATTAATCCACCTTCTAACCCATCAAAATCACAAAAGCTTGTCATTGCAAACCCAAAACCTGAAGCAAAACATCAATTAAAACCATAAAATCCCATATGAAAACTTTTGAAAACACCTTTAAAGAAAACCCTAGCCCCCCCTACACCTCCCAACACCAAAAGCCCCAATTTGTACACTAAAACCGAGGCAATTGAGAGCCGATATTCAGATCTGGAACAAGAACCCCAAATCTGAAATTTGGCTTTCCAATCGTAATTTGTACCCTAAAACCCACAAAACCATCATCCTAACATCCTATCCAAAGTCAAAACCTAAACCCATAGCCTAGACCTTCACTAGATCCCTGCATCCGTACCAAAGACCATAAACGCTTTGCTGAAATTTAAAATCTACACCTTCACCTACGACATTTGGCATTAGGGATGAGGTCAGTCGATATCCGACGGAGCACTAGGCATGCCCGGTAAGCCTAATTGCCATCTGATCAACCAACTATATCCTTGTTAGGAAGCATGGACACTTCCCTAGAGGTGCCGTGTCTGACACGTGTCGGACACCAACACTTGTTGAATGCGCCATGGGCACGTGTCGGATACTTCTCGTATGTGTCCAATTTTTGTAAATATACTTTTTCACCATATACGTCTTGGACACTCCACGGACAGTTTAATAAAACATGTTAGACACATTGGGTTGAAAGTGAAATATTTTTTAAAAAACATGGATTTAAAAAAAAATTAGGAAACTTTTGGATTCTTATATAAAATTAAACCCATTTTGGGTTTATTATTTGCAAAGATGAGCTTTATAAAACTGAAATGTATTTCTTTATTATGGATGATGATTTTAAATGATAGACATGACGGATGTTAGATATGGAATAGTCATGTATTGTTATGAATTCACTTATTATGAGGGCTCTTATTATTTTCCATGCATGTCAGTACCTTCCAGGGAGGAGAATCATCAATCTCAAAATGATAGAAATCTAAACTCTCAAGGTAGTAGAGAGATACATTTGATGTAGAATAACCTGATGCCAACTATGAAGAGAGGAGAGCAGCAAATGTCACCACTGAAGGAGTAATATGTTGAGCAGCTGAAAGCAAACTAGCTATCCATCCAATGGGTTATACGAAAGATGACATCCAGACAATTCAAATAAGTATTATGCATCAAAAGAAGACCATGCCTTGGCTAGGAACAAAGATTCAAAGTCCCAAAACTAAGACAAGGACTCAAGGTACAGTATCAACTCAAGAAGGTGACTGCAAGGGAAGCCAATTGGTCATGAAATTAGATCATGTGTTGCCTAAAAAGGAAAATGTTAATTGCAAAGAATGTGCTCCATACCGAAATAACAATTATAATGCTGAAGAAAATAATTTCAATGCAGCTGAAAGATAAAATAAAACTTAAAGAAGCCCACAATAGTGACGATGGGCCAGAAACTAGAAGACTATTGATCCTATGAAATAAGATGTGGAGTCCACAAAAATTCTGAAGATATACAACATAGGTAAGGGTACAAGCGAGTAGAAAACTCATTTGCTCTTTGGCTCATATTATGCGACAGTAAGACGAGCACAAATCCCTATATCAAACCTTGACTTCTACCCTCTTCATCTAGACTCTTTCTTAGTTTAGGAGAACATCAAGGGTTGCTCCTTGGTTGCATGAGCTTAATATGCTTAACCAAGAAGGCAGGTGTCCCTACCTGCCAACTAGCCTTTTAGGATTCTTGGCATGCCCCTCTCTTGTAAAGTTGCCTTAGTCCGGTTTTGGGCACCAACTAAAAGGGTTGAAGTCAGATCGACAACCAGTCAGAAATTCTTGGCAAACTTCCCCATAGTCAACCCCATTGATGCCGAACAATGAACTACTACTGCCTATCAGGAGATTAAGGAACAATATTCGATGACAATAGCACTTATAGAACTTAATTAATTCAAATTTCCGGGTCCGGCAAAGGGCTAAGTATTGGATCGTCTGGGAGTCAGATGATCCCAGATATTAGGAAACAGGCGTCAAGATTTATATCTAAACTTAATAACAGTTTAAAGGATTTGAAATCAAAAGGCTTTAGGCTCAAATTATTTTAAGATGATAGTGGTTAATTTAGTATGGGTATGAGTCTAAACAAAACCAGCAGCACTTAATAAAGAATGAATTCTAATTCTTACAGGGATTGCTGAGTTGAAAAGATCTAACCGGGTTAATATGGGTTTGCAGGTCGCGGGTGCGATGCGCTGAACAATCTTGTAGTACAGGGATGATGAAGCCAGCGTTCAGGCCAGGAGACACACGCGCCACAACCTTGCGATGAAAGCAACCAACTCCAAGGACCTCTTTGGAATTTGTTAAATGATGAAGGAGGTAAGTGTTTTCAGTTCTCAATACCCCAACCAATAGCCCACGTCCTCTTGTACTTGATTTGGGGCAAGCACGTGACTAACCCCTCTCACAAGCCACCGAAATAAAGCTGATCCTGTCCACTGTTCTGCAGAAAGATGAAGGGGCGTTACTGCTGTCTTCTCGGGCTGCAGGGAAGAAGACCGGACGAGGGAGCGGTGCGGCCAGCGGTGGTGCTGGATCGGGGTCGCAGGCGCCGGGCGCGGGGTCGGCAACGTCGGGTTCGGGTCGCCGCCTTCGGGGATGACGGATCGAGGAGCGGCGGCGTCGGGGTCGCGGATCGGGGCCGGGTAGCAGCCGGGGTCGCTGATCGGACCCGGGAGGCCGGCCCGATCTCGGATCGGTTTCTCCTCCCCTTTCTCTCTTTTCTTCTCTCTCCTTGGTTGATATTGTAGGCTGTACTGGAGATGGTGATGAATGTGGGGTTGGGGAAGATGGAATGGGGTGTGGGGCTCGCCGGATTCGCACCGACGAGATCCGGTTTCGCACCGGCAGGCTTCGCACCTTTTCTTTTCTTTCGCAGAAAACAATCAGAATTAATCCGAAAATATCATTCATCAACTAATTAGAATCACGTTTAATGGGCTTTAAATAGCCTTACATCAGATAGCAACTCCCCTAACAAACGAAATCAGGATCATATCCGAACTAACAGTTTTAACAACTACTAATTATCCATCCGAAATTAAATAACAAAACAGCAAAATAAACTACTGTCGATCCACGAGCCCATCTCGTGGTGGGCTAGTCCGTAACTACTCGAACCAGATCTGCAGCTGCTGGGCGGTCTTCTGTCGGCGTCGACTGTAAACACGCGTCGTCGGCGGTCTAGCACTGGTGTCCCCACCAACCCTCCTGGGGTGGGAAGAACTCGACCCTGTCGAGTGAGTCCCCTGGCGGCTCTGGTAGTGCTCTAACAGATCCGGATCGATCCGCTGAAGCTCCTCCCGAGTGATCCATGCATCGTCCGAGTCTGGTCTCCCTTTCCAGCGAACAAGGTAGCGCTGATAGCCTCCGTCCTGAGTCGACACAACCTGATCATCCAAAATACTGTCAATTTGTTCATTTCGCATTTGCAGTGGTAGCGGCGGGGGTTCAAATTGCGACATAGGATCTACTGCAATAGGGGTGTCTGTGTCCAAGGACGGCTCAAGAAAGGGGTCATCGGGAATCACTGCTGGACCTTTAAAAGCGACTAAGTCTTCGATATTAAAAGTCGCACTGATTCCGTAATCGTCTGGGAGATCAATAACATACGCATTGGACCCAATTCTCCTTAGAACTTTAAACGGACCGGCACTACGTGCTTGTAATTTTTTTAGAGTGCCCGCAGGAAACCGCTCTGGTCGTATACGGACCATCACATAGTCACCCACTTGGAACTCCTTGTAACGCCTTCTTGAATCAGCTAAGTTCTTATAATTGTTATTTGCATCATTAATACGTTTATTAATCTCCTTGTGCAAATCATGTAAATGCTGTGCAAAAGACTCTGCTGACTCCGAGATCCTATTATTAGGGGCCATAGGTATGAGATCTATAGGCTTTTTAGGTTTATACCCATGGACGACTTCAAATGGACTCATGCCAATGGACCTATTGACTGAACTATTGTAGGCGAACTCTGCGGTCGTCAAGATTAAATCCCAGTCACGCTCGTGCTCTCCGACCAGACATCGTAAAAGGTTTCCCAAACTTCTATTGACAACTTCTGTCTGACCGTCAGTTTGTGGATGGTAGGCCGTAGAAAATTTTAGTTTTGTACCCATCATATGCCAGAGAGTTTTCCAAAAGTAACTCATGAATTTAACATCTCTGTCGGACACTATTGATTTGGGTAATCCATGCAATCTGACTACCTCATTGAAATAAAGCTTCGCGATCTTTGAAGCGTCAGATGTTTTGGAACATGGGATGAAGTGGGCCATCTTTGAGAAACGGTCCACTACGACGAAAATGGAATCGTGCTTTCGAAAAGTTCGAGGAAGCCCTAGCACGAAATCCATACTGACATCTTGCCACGGGAGATCTGGTACTGGCAGTGGGGTATAGAGACCCGTGTTTTGCTTACGTTGCTTAGCTAATTGGCAAGTTCGACACTGGCTTACTAACCTTGCAACGTCTCTTTTTAAGCTTGGCCAGTAAAACTGGTCTTCGACTGCCTGTATTGTTTTATCACGCCCGAAATGACCTGCCAGTCCTCCGGCGTGCAACTCCCAAATCAGAAAATCCCGGAGCGATGTTCGCGGGATACAGAGTTGTTTGGCCTTGAATAAGTATTCCTCATGAAGGAAGTAATCATCTGGCTCTCGGACAAACTTACCTCGCAATGCTTTGACTATTTCCCCAAAGTCAGGGCAATCTTCATAGTCGTCCTTGATTCGCTCAAAACCGACCACCTTTGCGCTCATAGCAAATAGTAGGACCACTCTTCGGCTTAGCGCATCAGCGGCTTTGTTGTCAACTCCCGCCTTATGTTTTAGGACAAAGGTATAGGCCTGCAGAAATTCGACCCAATGCCCATGTCTTGAGTTTAGGTTCTTCTGAGAGTTGAGGTACTTCAGAGCCTCGTGGTCTGAGTACAGGACGAACTCTTGCGGTAGCAAGTAATGACGCCAGTATCTTAATGCCTGAACTACCGCGTAAAACTCCTTATCATATGTGGAATACCTCATTTTAGCTTCATTTAACTTTTCACTAAAATAAGCTATGGGGTGTCCCTCTTGACTCAGTACTCCTCCTATGCCTACTCCGGATGCATCACATGCTACTTCAAACACTTTCATAAAGTCTGGTAAGCGCATAACAGGAGCTTCGGTCATTCTCTTCTTGATATCTTCAAACGCTTTGGCAGCAGCGTTTGCCCATTGAAAATCTCCTTTCTTCATGCAGTCGGTGATAGGGGCCATTATTGTGCTAAACCCTTTGATAAACCTTCTGTAGAATGTGGCTAGTCCATGGAAGCTGCGAACATCATGAATGTTCTTTGGTACTGGCCACTCTACAATTGCCTGAATCTTTGCAGGGTCCGCTATCACTCCTTCCGAGGACACTATGAATCCCAAAAATATGACTTGTCGTGTTAGGAACGAACACTTTTTGAGATTTGCAAATAGGCTCTCTTTCCTCAGGGTACTGCATACTTGCTTTAGATGGTCGAGATGTTGCTCCTTAGACCTACTGTAGATGAGTATGTCATCAAAGTACACGACCAAGAATTTTCCCATAAAGGGTCGTAATACCTGAGTCATTATCCTCATGAATGTGCTCGGAGCATTCGATAAGCCAAAAGGCATGACCATCCATTCAAATAGACCATCCTTTGTTTTAAAGGCGGTCTTCCACTCATCACCCGGGCGTATCCTGATCTGATGGTAGCCACTCTTCAAATCAATCTTGGAGAAGATTATAGCACCAGCCATCATGTCTAACATATCATCTAGCCTGGGGATAGGAAAACGGTATTTAACCGTAATTCTGTTGATGGCGCGGCTATCCACACACATCCTCCACGTTCCGTCCTTCTTAGGGGTCAGGAGTGCTGGGACCGCGCAAGGGCTTAAACTCTCTTTGATAAACCCTTTTCTCAGCAGTTCATCCACTTGTCGTTTTAGTTCTGCATGCTCTGTAGGATTTAGCCTGTAGTGGGGAAGATTTGGAAGTGTTGCCCCCGGTACAAGATCTATGGCATGTTGAATATCCCGCATGGGCGGTAGGTGATCAGGGAGGTCCTCCGGAAATACGTCATGGAATTCCTTTAGGATTGAGGTTACCTCCTTGGGATGTTCCTGCTGAGTCTCAACTCCGACTGCTTTAGCAACAAGGGCAAATACAATTGCCTCCTCGTTTACTACTTTTTCAAACTCCTTAGGGCTTATTATATTTAGCCCTTTCTTGTCGGCCACATCGTTCTTCTTTTTGTGAGCAGATGGCTTCGGCTCTAAAGGGTTTAACGTAATTCTTTTTCCTTCATGAATAAACGAGCATGAGTTGGTTCGCCCGTAAATGGTTGCATCTCGATCATAGAGCCAAGGTCTGCCTAAAATGATATGACCCACATCCATGGGGATGACATCACACCATATCTTGTCCTTGTAGGAAGAAAATTGTATGGGGACAAGACATTTCTCTTTGATGGTGATAGAAGAGGTATCAACCCAGGAAACCTTGTATGGATCGGGGTGCGGGACTGACTTTAGCCCGATACGGGTGACGATGGTAGAAGCCATCGCATTGATGCTACTGCCACTATCTATAATCACCTTGCAACTCTTTTCACCAAACTTAATATAGGTGTGAAAAATGGCGGTCCTTCGCCAATCATCCTCGACCTTAGGGTGTGCCAATGCACACCGAACCACTCCCAACCGGGTGGTTTGTGGTGGGGCCCTGATATCAGTAACGACTGTGAGCTTCTCGTAGTCCCCTGACACTTTTGATAGGCCCTCGTGGGGGAACAACGTTACAGAACGACCATTCAGGGCCACGGTGTAAGTGTTGGCTCTACCATCATGCATGGTGCGTCGATTGTACTGCCAGGGTCGTCCTAAAAGGACTTGATTACCCGGCACGGGCAACACATGACACCAGAGGGAGTCCTGGTAGGCTTTTCCCACTGACAAGTCAACTCGACACTTGTGAGTGACGCGAATTATTGATTCTTCCTGAACCCAAGATACTCGCACTGGATGTGTCAGCAAGATGGTTTGTAACTTCAGCTTTTGGACCATGGGTAGAGTGATGTAGTTAGCTTGACTACCACTATCTACCAAGAGAGGACAAGGATTCCCGTTAATTCGACAGATCGTGTAAAACAGAGTCGTTTGTTTCCAGAGTGCTCCTTCTGCGAGTTGCAACTTAGAAATTACTTTGCTAAGTTCATCCTCAGAGTTCGGTTCCTTTCCAGAGGAATCTAAGTCCTGAGGGGGAGTACTCTCTTCACGGGAGGTAGGGGTTCTCTGCGAGAGTTCACGTGGGGCACGAGCTTCTCTGAGGACCATTGCTCTATCCTCGCCTTCCTGGTCACTATCCTCAACATCAGAGTCAGGCTCATAGATCTCTTCCTCCAGATCTCCTTGGTCATCGATTACCAAGTTTTTCCTAGGGTCCTTAGTGGGGCATTGATGGGCAAAGTGTCCATAGCCCTGACACCTGTAACACTTTTGGCCTGACTGGGTGGGGTCTTCAACCGCTCCTTTGCCTTTATAATCTCTAGGGGGTGGTGGAGCATTGGAAAATGTTCTGGCTTGTGCCTGCCCAGTAGTCGGCTTTGCTCCCGATTGAATTGGTTTACTATACGAATCACGGGAGTCAAAACGTCTCACGAATTGCGGTTTTAAGTACCGCTCCAGCTCTTGGACCACTTGGTAGGCTTGCTCTAGAGAACTGACCTCACGCAAATTTAATTCTTTCTGGAGGTCGTCTCGCAGTCCAATCCTAAACCTAGAGAGGGTCATCTCTGGATCCTCTACCAGGTCGCACCTAAGTAGGAACTCATCGAACTGATCGATGTACTCGGTGACGGGTTTGTTCCCTTGCCTCAAGCTGTGCCACTTGTCTATGAGGCGGGGGCGGTAGGAAGGGGGAAGGTACTTTTCCTTAAGCTTTTCCTTCATCTCGTCCCACGTTGTTATGGGGTCTTGCCCATCCCTCCTCATAGTGTTCTCGACGTTATTCCAATACAACTTGGCTTGTCCAGTAAGTTTCATTTTGGCGAAACGAACCCGTTTGGCTTCTGACAGTTCGTACCATTGGAAGTAATGGTCCATGTCAGCTGTCCAATCCAGAAAAATCTTCGGATCCAGGCGACCTACAAAGGTAGGGGCTTCGATCTTTATGCTTCTCATGGCTTTGTCATCTGGGTCGGGGTAGTCCCTTCCATGACCTCTGCCATGACCTATACCCTGGTACCATGGCTCATGGTGACCGTGCGGGTTGTGATGACCTCGGCCCCGACCTCTATTTCTCTCGTTTCTCGCTGTGCGAGAAGCTTCCTCATCAGAGGTACCACCATGGGGTTCCCTAGAGGCCTCAACCAACTCTCTCATGATGACTCTATCATCCTCTCTATTCTTTTCTATGGCATCCAGCCTTGCCGTGATGTTGGCAAGAGCTTGAGCTAGTGCGGGATCCATTGTTGACTGACCGGGTGACTCAGGGAGGGTCCTACCACTCCTAAGGTTCATGCACACAATGGACTACTAATAATGATATGCGAATGAGGCTGTTCCTAATTCAACCTGGCTCTGATACCAAATTTGATGCCGAACAATGAACTACTACTGCCTATCAGGAGATTAAGGAACAATATTCGATGACAATAGCACTTATAGAACTTAATTAATTCAAATTTCCGGGTCCGGCAAAGGGCTAAGTATTGGATCGTCTGGGAGTCAGATGATCCCAGATATTAGGAAACAGGCGTCAAGATTTATATCTAAACTTAATAACAGTTTAAAGGATTTGAAATCAAAAGGCTTTAGGCTCAAATTATTTTAAGATGATAGTGGTTAATTTAGTATGGGTATGAGTCTAAACAAAACCAGCAGCACTTAATAAAGAATGAATTCTAATTCTTACAGGGATTGCTGAGTTGAAAAGATCTAACCGGGTTAATATGGGTTTGCAGGTCGCGGGTGCGATGCGCTGAACAATCTTGTAGTACAGGGATGATGAAGCCAGCGTTCAGGCCAGGAGACACACGCGCCACAACCTTGCGATGAAAGCAACCAACTCCAAGGACCTCTTTGGAATTTGTTAAATGATGAAGGAGGTAAGTGTTTTCAGTTCTCAATACCCCAACCAATAGCCCACATCCTCTTGTACTTGATTTGGGGCAAGCACGTGACTAACCCCTCTCACAAGCCACCGAAATAAAGCTGATCCTGTCCACTGTTCTGCAGAAAGATGAAGGGGCGTTACTGCTGTCTTCTCGGGCTGCAGGGAAGAAGACCGGACGAGGGAGCGGTGCGGCCAGCGGTGGTGCTGGATCGGGGTCGCAGGCGCCGGGCGCGGGGTCGGCAACGTCGGGTTCGGGTCGCCGCCTTCGGGGATGACGGATCGAGGAGCGGCGGCGTCGGGGTCGCGGATCGGGGCCGGGTAGCAGCCGGGGTCGCTGATCGGACCCGGGAGGCCGGCCCGATCTCGGATCGGTTTCTCCTCCCCTTTCTCTCTTTTCTTCTCTCTCCTTGGTTGATATTGTAGGCTGTACTGGAGATGGTGATGAATGTGGGGTTGGGGAAGATGGAATGGGGTGTGGGGCTCGCCGGATTCGCACCGACGAGATCCGGTTTCGCACCGGCAGGCTTCGCACCTTTTCTTTTCTTTCGCAGAAAACAATCAGAATTAATCCGAAAATATCATTCATCAACTAATTAGAATCACGTTTAATGGGCTTTAAATAGCCTTACATCAGATAGCAACTCCCCTAACAAACGAAATCAGGATCATATCCGAACTAACAGTTTTAACAACTACTAATTATCCATCCGAAATTAAATAACAAAACAGCAAAATAAACTACTGTCGATCCACGAGCCCATCTCGTGGTGGGCTAGTCCGTAACTACTCGAACCAGATCTGCAGCTGCTGGGCGGTCTTCTGTCGGCGTCGACTGTAAACACGCGTCGTCGGCGGTCTAGCACTGGTGTCCCCACCACCCATCTTGATGGAGGAGGAGCTTGAAAAGGCCAACAAATAAATACATGACAAACCAAATGCAAGGTATTGAGAACCTAGGTTCTTGAATTGGATAAAATGAACATAGGAGTATGCGAGGTTAGATACAGAAAGGCCGAAAGCAAGTTACTTAAGTGCAAAAAATAAATGGGAGTTAGAGGACTATTAAGGATCAAAATTTGCAGGATAAAACAGAACCCAAAAGATGACCAAAGAAGGACCAAATTCACAAAACACAGTAACAATGGGAAAGTGACGTAAGAAAAGTAAAATATCAAGAAAAATCTATATTTAATAAAAACTGGAAGTTGTATGGGACCTGTTAGGAGAAGACGGCTAGGGTTTGGAGAGAATGGAATGAATCTCATTGAGGGACTGAAGCCCAATATATAAGTACATGTATGCACATAGAACCCGACCCGACTGTACATAGAACCCGACCCGGTATATACATTAACACTCCCCCTCAAACTCACGGTGGATCATGTACCGAGAGTTTGCTTATAAAATGACGAAATCTAGCAATCGTCAGGGGCTTTGTGAGAAAATCAGCATTCTGCTCCGTCGAGGGAATGAACGGCAAGGAGATTATGTTTGCAAGAAACTCCTGCCGAACATAATGACAGTCGACCTCGATATGTTTGATCCGCTCATGAAAACCCAGGTTGCTAGCAATTTGAATGACACTCCGGTTGTCACAGAACAGAGGTGTAGCCCCAGAAATCCTGACTCCCAAGTCGAGTAGAAGACGTCGAAACTAGACAATCTCGGCAGTGGTGGAAGCCATAGCTCGGTATTCGGCTTCGGTGCTGGAGCGTACAACAGACTCCTGTTTCTTGCTACGCCAAGAAATGAGAGAATCACCAAGGATCACGCAGTAGCCGGTAGTAGATCGACGAGTAGCAACATCGCCAGCCCAATCGGCATCGGAGTAATCACGCAGAACCAGTAGAGATGTGGAAGGAAACAACAGTGATCGAGTGACAGTGCCACAGAGATACCGAATAATCCGAAGGACTGTTGCATAGTGAACCGAGCGAGGAGACTGAACGAACTGACTAACAATACCGACGACATGGGCAATGTCAGGCCTAGTCATGGTGAGATAAACGAGCATCCCAACCAGCCGCTGATAACGAGAGATATCTTGGAGAGGCTCACCGTCGGTAGAGAGAAGCTTCAAGTTAAGCTCCATAGGCATGTCAGCAGTATGAGAATCAGAAAGAGCAGCTTCGACAAAAATATCGGAGATGTACTTCTGCTGGGAGATCAACAATCCTCGAGCTGACCGGGCAATCTCAAGGCCAAGGAAGTACCGGAGAGGGCCGAGGTCCTTCATCTCAAATTGGCTCTGGAGGTGACGCTGAAGGGAAGCTCTGGTAGCACTGTCATCCCCAATGATAATCATATCATCCACATACAGAAGTAGCACAGCCAGTGTTTTCAGACTCGTTCTGACTCGGACGAGTTGACTCGTTTTGACTCGACTCGGACTCGATTTCGACCCGACTCGGACCAGTGACTCGCAGGCCACCTGACTCGTCCGAGTCATGGTCTGACTCGTGTCTGACTCGGACGAGTCATGGTCTGACTCGTCCCATGACTCGTCCGAGTCAAGGTCAGACTCATTCCTGACTCGATCGGTCGTTTTTATCCATTATATTTTGATAGTTGCATGACATTGATGCATTTTGTGATATTATTTGACATATGAATGCAATATATATCTCTAAGTTTTCCCAAATTTTTACTATTTTATCTAATATTATATATATTAATCCAACGAGTCACTATGTTTATGACTCTTACGCGCCACGAGTCGACTCTTCCGAGTCGCGTCGCTAAGGGCTGTAACGAGTCGCTTTCCGAGTCCGAGTCTAAAAACATTGAGCACAGCTATACCCTGACTGGAGGAGCGGGTGAACAGAGCGTAGTCAGAGTATCTCTCAACAAACCCAGCTGCCAGAACTGCACTGCGGAAGCGATCAAACCATGCTCGAGGTGCTTGTTTGAGCCCGTAGATAGCACGACGTAAACGATACACGTGCCCCGGAGGAACTGAAACGCCCGGAGGAGGAGCCATGTATACTTCCTCGAAGAGGTCACTGTGGAGGAACGCATTGGTGACATCCATACGATGGAGAGGCCACCCTCGAGCAGCTGCCACAGCTAAGAGGGTGCGCACAGTAGTCATCCGAGCAACTGGAGCAAACGTCTCCTCGTAATCAATCCCATACTCCTGGGAGAAGCCACAAGCAACGAGGCGGGCCTTGTGCCGCTCAATAGATCCGTCAGGTCGAGTCATGACCTTGAATGTCCACTTGCAGCTAACAAGCACCACGCCTGAGGGACAAGGCACCAAATCCCATGTCTGGGTCCGCTGAAAAGCCTCAAGCTCAACTGACATGGCCTGCCGCCATTCTAGATGTAAAGCGGCCTCACGGTACGATTGGGGCTCCCGGTGGGTGTGTAGAGCAGTAAGAAAAGCCTGATAAGATGGCAAATAGGAGGCAATGACAGAGTAGCCAGAGGAGTCAGGAGAGTCAGAGGGAAAGGCAAAGTAGCCAAACCTGTCCGGAGAGTAGTCATATCTGTCAGGAGGGTGATGTTCGCGCGCTGGGTAGCGCCGAACAGGAGCAGGATCCACGACCGGGAAGGAGGGGGCAGCAGCATCAGGTGTGGGAGTACCAGTATGAACCGACTCTGGAGGAGGAGCTGCAGACCGACGAACATAGACACGAGTAACAGGTGGTGGTGGAGGTGGCGAGGGAGACGGAGGAGGTGGTGGTGGTGGAGGTGGCGGGGAAGATGGAGGTGGAGTAGGCGTGGGTGGGGCAACAGAAAATGGAGGTAGAACGGGGATGTGAAGAAGTGATGAGGGCGAGGAGGGTGACGCAGGAGGCAAAGAAAGATCCCGAGACTCAGGGGAAAAGTACGGGACATCCTCAACAAAGGAAATGTGACGAGAGACACGGATCCGGCGAGCCAAGGGATCGTAACAACGATACCCCTTGTGCTCCCGACTAAGCCCCAAGTGAACACACCTAAAAGACCTCGCAGAGAGTTTGGTGCGCTCATGGGGAGGAAGAAGAACGAAGCACGTGCAACCAAACATGCGAAGAAGAGAGTAGTCAGGTGGGCTGGAGTGAAGGCGATCATATGGGGTGGCACCGGACAGAGCAGACGACGGAGTGATATTGATGAGGTGGACAGCCGTCATGACAGCTTCAGCCCAGTAGGAGTGAGGAACAGACATAGAGAGAAGCAAGGCTCGTGCGGTCTCAAGGACATAACGATGCTTGCGTTCGGCAACTCCGTTCTGCTCATGGGTATGGGGACAGGACTGCTGGTGAAGAGTGCCGTGAGATTGAAGAATCTCACACATCTCAGAGGAGAGATACTCCTTGGCACAATCAGACCGAAAAGTCTTGATACGCCGACCAAACTGAGTGTGTATGATAGTGGTGAATCTCCTAAAGATGTGAGGGACTTCAGACCGGTGACGCATAAGATAAACCCAAGTGCACCTAGAGTAGTCATCGATAAAACACACATAATACATGAAACCAGAAATAAATGCAACAGGTGCAGGACCCCAAATGTCAGAATGTACTAAATCAAATAAAGCATCAGATTGGGAAGCACTAGCAGAGAAGGGAAGAGCTAGATACTTTGTCAGTCTACAACCCGTACAAACAGAGAGAGAGAAGAAGGACGCTCGACCCAAAGTGCCTGAACGGAAAACGCTTTTGAGTCGATCACTCAATATATGACCTAACCTTCTGTGCCACAGGTCGGCATCAGAAGTAACAGACATGACAGACGCAACAGGAACAGAAGACACATGTAGATGGTCCAGCTGGTAAAGTCCTCCTGCTCTACGGCCCAGCCCAATCCTCTGACCCGTCCGTAAATCTTGCACAACACAAACAGAAGGGGTGAAGGTGACAGTCAGTCCAGAGTCGCAAAGAGAGCTGATAGAAATCAGATTAATGTTAAGACGGGGGGCATGATGGACATGGGGCAGGGTCAGGCGACCAGAAGGATCAGAGGTAGTGGTGATGGATCCACATTGCAGAATAGGGACTAAAGTCCCATCTGCAGTGCGGACCTCTAGGTGAGTGGGAGTAGAACAGTCAGTGAGTACAGTGGAGTCAAAGGTGAGGTGACAGGAGGCACCTGAATCGAAGATCCATGGAGCAGTAGTACCAGAGGTGGCAGACAAGCCATGAGCAGTCGCGGAGCCGGTGGAGGCTAGGTGGCGAAGGAGGAGCTCCTCGAGGCGCTGAAGACGGTCCAGCTCAGGCGCGGAAGAAGGTGCAGTGGTAGTAGTGGAGAGCGTCGGGGGCTCTACAGTAGCCACTGTACCACCAAAGTGGCAGAAGGACGGACCACGTCCACGGCTCCGTCCACCTCGACTGCCTCGTCGATCGTCCCGGGAAACAGGAGCCCAGCGTGATGCTTTCTCATCCGGACCCCAGTGGGGGTTGATGGAGGATGTGTAGGACATTCACGCTTCATGTCTGGGCTCCTTGCAGTAGTGACAGAAGACAGCCTCATCGGAGAACCCGGCCGCCAGGACGGTGTCGGAGCTAGGAGCAAGTGGAGGAGGACGAACGCCCTGAGTCTGAAGGCGTGTCTCCTCATCGACCAAGGCGAGCAGAGCATCCTCTAGCCGAGAGAGTGGCTCACGGTGCAGGAGCTGAGCAGCGATGAGAGCAAAGTCCGGCCGAAGCGCTGCCAAGAACTGGTGCAGGTGGCCCTTATCAAGGTGGCGCTGGAAATCCCTAGAGTGTGGGCAAGCACATCGCTCCGGGATCAGGGAGTCCAGCTCATGCCAGTAGGCACTCATCAGACCGAAGAAGTCCTGAATCGTACGCTCCCCTTGACGAGCAGACTGCGAGTCACAGATAAGCTGATGCCGGCAGGCGCCACTACGCGGGAGAAACCGGTTCCAGAGATACTCCCACATCGCGCGCGCTGTGGGAAGGCGGCCGATGGGGGCAAGGAACGGACGAGCAACGGAGTCCAGGAGATAGGTCCGGATGGCCTGATCGTGGCGACGCCACGTGAGAGCAGCAACCGTGGCTGCCGTGGTAGCAGTCGCAGCAGAAGGCGCGACACTGCTGGTGACAGAGGAACCGGAGGAGGCAGCTGGAAGAGGATCATCGCCGATGATGTGACCCCAAAGATCGCGACTGGAGAGCGCGGCCTCGACGGTGAGCGACCAATCAGGCCAGTCGCTAGCCGAGGACAACTGAAAGGTGACCGCCTTCAGCGGTGGAGAGATCGCAACGACGGACGGCACTGTAGGAGACGCCATGGAGAAAGCTCAAAGGAGGGGGGGGGGAGCCGGGAGAGGGCTTGCGGGTGGGGGATGCCTGTCGGGTAAAGGGAGAGGGGTCAGGAGGTGATCGGAGGGCTGTAGGGCAGAGGGAGGGGTCGGGAGGGCTGGGGTGGTGCTGTCGGGTGGTGGGGAGGGGGGGCAGGAGGGTGGGCTGTCAGGCGGACGGAGGGGTCGAGGGGGCTGGGGGGGTGCTGTCAGTCGGAGGGAGGGGTCGAGGGGGCAGTGGGGAGGGCGGAGGGGGCCTGTCGGGTGTCGGGGGGGGGGGGCTGTCGGGCGGGGGGATGGGCTGGAGGTGAGCGAAGGGCAGAGGGGAGGGCGGAGGGGGCCTGTCGGGTGGGGGCTGTCGGGCGGTGGGATGGGCCGGGAGGTGATCGGAAGGCAGAGGGGAGGGCGGAGGGAGCCTGTCGGGCGGAGGGAGAGGTCGGGGTGGTGTTGTCGGACAATGGGAGGGGCCGGGAGGTGGCCGGAGGGCAGATGGAGGGGGAGACCGGAGGTGGCTGCCGTCGTTGTCGTCGCGCGAGAAACCCTAGAGCTCTTATACCATGTTAGGAGAAGACGGCTAGGGTTTGGAGAGAATGGAATGAATCTCATTGAGGGACTGAAGTCCAATATATAAGTACGTGTATGCACATAGAACCCGACCCGACTGTACATAGAACCCGACCCGGTGTATACATTAACAGGACCAAAATGAAGCAACTCAGTTAGAATATGGGTAGATTCAGGAGAACTCACCAAGCATCATGAGGAAAAGTATAAGAAGTCAAATTTGTACAAAATATCTACATACGCTAACCTGTAGTGATAGCAAAGCATGAGGAAGAAAGAGGGAGCAAACCAATTTGAATAAAGTAAGGTCGGAATAAATAATGACAAACCCTTGAGAAAATTAAGCGGAAAAAATTCAAAATCATAAATGTCCAAGAAAAATGTCTCATAGGGCATGACATTGGGTGAGAAAAATGAAGAGATTTTTGTAGATTCGGGTTGGAACAGCACGAGAGTTGCACGAAAGACCTATTGAACCTCATGAAGTAGAGACCAAATGATTTTCACATTTTTTGTTCAAAGCTTAGATCATCAGATAGGCTTCCTGGTGAAATTCCAAGCATTGAAAACCTCGAAAGATAAAGAAAGAAGCAAGAAATGCCTCCAAGGTAACAAACACACTCCCGTGTAAAAACTCAAATTTACAAATTTGATGGGTAGGCCTTGATAAATCAAATCAATCCTCTTATGCTAGCTTTCAGAACCAACCACCTTTCTATTTACCAACAAGAAAATATATGATCAATTTTGGGCAAGAGTCCAACAAGACAATTTGTTGAGTGAAAAAGTTCGAGGGGATTAAGGAGATCCAACCGAACAATGGTTGATGGATGAATTGCACAAATTAGGTCAATGAAGTATCATAAAGCTCTAGAGAGAAAATACCTAGCTTGACCACCAACAAAAACTAGTGAAGCAAGTATTGGTGAGAATGCAACATCTCATCAGGAAATAAAGCCAAATTTACATTGTTATAAACAATCAAATAAAAACCATATAAGAGTAGAACACGCTCACAACCTATACTTAATACACCACCTAAAACCAAATGCATGAAGAATCCTCCAAACAGATGAATTTAGGAGGGCAGTACACGGGCAGGGTTTGGGCCTAGAAAAATCAAAGTTTTGAATAGACATGACCTGAAAGCCAGATTCGAAGCCAAAAGAGGCCCGATGGGCTGCCCATTTACACCACTATTTAGAAGCAAAAAATTATTTGTGTTTGGATGACATTTAGAGTAAGAAACCAATTAAACAAATATAATGGCTCTTTAGACTTGTATTATTCTTTTCCCCCCTCATTCTAACGTTGCTTTCCTCGACAATAATAAAAAATCTTTGCACCCTTTTTCTGTTGGAAATATGTAATAGCAACTTATAAACAAAGCATCCGTCCAAAATTTAGATATAGGTAATGCCCGATAATACAAAGAATTTACATCAAACTCACTTTATCACATCGATCAATGGAGGAGATTGATTAATAAATACTAAAAATCATAGAGCAAAATGGTATACCTTATTCAAGCATCTGTGCGCTTCCAAAACTGACTTCAGATTCAACATAGGTTCACCCATTCCCATAAACACAACATTTGTCACCCTACGTTTAAAAAGCTCCTCTATAGCCAAGACCTACATCAACAGAATATGCATTGTGAAAGAATCACAAGGTAAAAGTTCGTTGAGAGTTGAGACACAACTTTTGATTGAAAATTATATAAAGCACCAACCAAGAGTTAAAGTACGTTTACCAAAAAAACAAAAGAGTTAAAGTAGACAACCTGCTCAACAATCTCATGCCTTCGGAGGTTCCTTGAGTACCCGCCCTTACCGGTGGCACAAAATGAGCAACGCAAGGGACAACCTACCTGAATAATCAAAACAAATTTTTATAGAAATGATATAATGAAGAACTATTAGAACATGAATTGGAGACGAGAGGGAAGTAAAATATAGATATAACATTATCAATCAGTATATGAGAATAAAATGCAAGCCCTTTGAGAAAAGTTCATGCTGGTAATCCTAGTCAGAAGGTAATACCTGAGATGAAACGCAGGCAGTAAGGCGAAAGGAACCTTCATCATCTTCGACTGGTATGCCTACAGTTTCAATCAATCTGTTGTCCTCCAACCTTATAAGTATCTGCAAGATCATTGATATGTATAGAAGAGTAAGATGTAAAGAAGGGCATGGCTACAAGATAATTCCATGCAATAGAGTGCACATTTATCTATGCCTACTTAAAGACAGGTTGATGAGGATCTAAGTACTCTCTGAGCACAGATGAAGAGTTTTTACCATTGGATCGTCTAGATCGTATGTTTTCACTGTCGGATTTTTCTGAAGACAACTATTTACTCTTAGATTTGTCGGATGAAGACTTTACAACGAAGGAGTTGTAAGATCTGATTTCTGAGGGTGCCAGCAGATTCAGAGTAGTGGATTTACCAAGGGAAGTGCACATTTTATTTTTTTACTGTTTATTTTCAGTTATTTGGACATTTATTTAGCATGTTCGTCCTTTTTATTAAGCAAAATTGTGCACATGTCAAAACCCAACTTATATAGGTTGTATGAGTGTTTTTAGGTGTCATGGACCTTTACTTTGTTGTAGTACAAGTCCTACGTGTTTTTGTATGGCTTGGAGACTTATAGAAAGATCCCAAAGCCCTCTTTTTGGATATAATGTTTGGTTAATGACAAGCTTTATTTTGGCAATTGTTTCTCCTTCGTGTGATTTGAAGAACCCTTGTAGTGATTCTTTTGAACCAGAGCGAGTCCGGAGAGGTGCGAATTTATTTTCATCATCGAGCATTCTTCTCCATTCTCATCGCGTTCATCATCCCCAAAAACAATCCATAGCAAGCCATTAACCTCCATCACCATCCGTCAATAGAACCCTAGAAATACCTTCAACTGAACCTTACATCCACCCGAAACCCTATCATACGATTCATACCTAGCCCGAAATCCCTCAAATTTGATCCTAAAGAAGCTCCTGTAAACCCTAGATACTCCCATATAAAAAGCCTCAATTTATAGGATCGAATTGAACACAAATTTCGAAGAATTACAAATCTGGAACAAAATCCAAATCTGGTAATTCCTTGAACTTTCTTCATCCAACGGTCCGATCAAGCCGAAACTTAGACAAAACCTTTCTAACATCCCTACCTACCTACCTACCTACCAAATTTTGTCACGATTCGAAAACCTAAACTTAGTGAAAAGACAAAAATACCCTTCTACTGCCCCGAAATTCTGCACCTTCTCAAACCCAACATTTCCACCTAGAGCGAGAATTTATGCTTCTGTACGACCCCGTAGTCCGTTTTGCATCAAATCTAGTATGTGGTATCAAAGCGTCTGTCACAATGTCCTATCGTCGTGACCGGACCATGTATGCTCACTCACACCATGACGTGAGACTTATATTCCCTTCATTCCATTGACACCGTGACAGAGGTCTACCAGAAATTCCTTAGGCAATACAAGGATTATCCCCCTCACCTCTTTCGCTCTCCAAAGACAATATCAGAACTCTCCTTCTGTTCCCCCATTGAAGAAAAAGCAAATTCACTAGGCCTACCCACCCAACCATTCATCGATTGGGTGTTATCTAACCTATCACTAGAGGATTCTGAGTTTGACACTCGCACTGTTATCGATGACATCGATGGTAAATTGGTGTGACGACAATTGCAGAACATGGTACTTGTCAAACACCAAAAACAGGAGATGGCACGGAGCCGACCCGAGTTCCTCCAATCCCTATCCAGTAGGAGGTCTCCGTCTCCCATCCCTGCAGCGCTAATGTAATATTGGGTCAGTCAGCATCACTCCAATGCAGAAGGATGATAAGAGTGAAGTAACAATTACCTTAACAGTGCCATCAGCTGCAGTAACAGCTTGATGGACAGATGATCTCCCGACCCTCCAACCGGATTCACGAAGGTCGTTCCGGAATCCCTGAGGCACTGCATTATAACACAGCTTCATTATACACTAACATCGGATCTTTTATGAACAATATCAACCTAAAGCATTTCTAGAAAAAAAAAATCCATAAATCAATAAATCATGGACATAGTACAAGAATGAATGAAAGGAGTGTGAAGTGGAGAGGGCATGCATGCTTACAGTGGCTGAAGTCTTGGATATCCTTGGCCTTGTTCTTGTACAGAAGGTTGTGGATCTGTTTGCCTCTATAGCTTTGCTGAGACAAAAAAATTAAGGATAATATAAATATTTGTATATAATTAAAAAAAATACAAAATATAAAAAATGATGAAGAAATGTACATAATAGCTAAAGAACTGCAATCAGTTCAATTACTTGTCCAAAGTCGAGAGCGAGCTGTTGGAGCTCCGGCTCCGACATGCCGAGAAGCACACGGGAGTCGGCTTGGGATACGCGTGTAGGGGCGGCGATGGAGGCGGCGCGGGAGCGTAGGGCACGTGCGATTGGGGCAGAGCACACGTGCTGCAGCGTCGCCATTGGAGCCCCTCCTGGGCTTCTCGCCCCTTGTTGCTCCGGAGTGGTAGCCGGTAAGGTAGTGGATAATGAGATTTTCCACTTGGGGTCGTTTGGTTCGCGGAATAGACTCTAGGAATCCTATTCCAAGGCTCGGAATTAGTTTCCGGTGCTTGGTTAGGGTATGTTCTTTTGGTTTCCGGGGAAATAAAATCCACAAAACTTTCTCACCCTTTCTAACATCACTTACGATGGGGAATTCTCTTTCTTTCCCATCACTTTCTGACTACCAAACGCGGCCCCCCGTTTGGTAGCAGGAAAATTTCATTAAAGGAAAGAAAAGTTTTTTCCCTCCCGAGAGGAAAGTCTTTCCTCCCAGGAGTGGAAAGAAAGAGAATCCCCTCACTTTCCCCCCGATTACACTAACACGGGGATACTTTAGGTATAAAAGTATTCTGATTCCTGTTCACTTTTCCAGTTACCAAACACGTCTAACATCACTTAAGGGGGGGAATTCGTTCCCTTTCCCATCACTTTCTGACTACCAAACGCGGCCTTACATCCATTTTTAATTCAAGGGAATTGGTCTCTATTCTGCGAACCAAACGACCCCCGGTGTTGATATATTTGAGAAGGACGGAAAGAATCACCCTAACAACCTGTTCGGTTGGCTAGTAATTGGAATCCACGGGTTACAACTCACGCGTGTTTAGTGTTTTCGCTCCCGTTTGGTTGGCTGTAGTTGTTCGAATCGCAACGGTTGGAACTCCTGATGTACATTGTTATGTACAAAAACAGGGAGTTGGAATACACATGTTTTCGGTGTGTTGTTCAACTCCGGCTTGCAGTTGGACTAGACTTTCTCCCTCTTGTTCACCCATGAGCCACCTCAGTTGACTCATGTCCTCTGCATTTCGTCTGGTTTAGGGTTTTAGCCATCCCTTCTTCTCCATCGTGGTGTTGACTGTTCCAACTTTCTCCCTTCTCCTTCATCATGGTGTTGACTATTCCAGCCTTCTCCATTCTCCTTCATTATGTTGTCAATTGTTTCAGGCTTCTTCATCGTGGGTTGTTGTTTCTCATCTATCACATGTATGAATCTACTCCTTTTGTTGATGCAATTGAAATCTTGAGTACAAAAATCCATACAATTTCTTTGAAATTTAGTTCTTTTAGGTGTTTAGAGCCTCCCCTCCCCCAAATGCTATGGTTTTTGACTTGATCAATTTTTTTGAAAAAAGGGGTTTATATGATAATTTTTTATTGATGCATGTGAGATCTACAGCTCTATATCATATTTTTTGGATTACATAAAGTCCCTTATCATTTCTATTTATGTTGAGATTTATGGTTCTATATTGTAGTTTTAAATTGATAGATATTTGTTAATGCATGTGAGATCTATAATTCTATATCACACTTGGGATTCCAAGAAAATATCGCTATTTTTTATACATCTTAAGATTTAAGGTTCCATATGACAGTTTTAATTTGACAATTCTTTATTGATGCATTTGAGATCTACGGTTCTATATCACATTTTTGTAATTTGGAGAGAATATCGTCATTTTTATACATTTTAAGATTTACAATACTATATAACAATTTTAATTTGACTGTTTTTTGTTGATGCATGTGAGGTCTACAGTTCTATATCATATTTTTGGGATTTTAAAAAATCTACGTGTTCCAACTCATAATCTATATAACAAGGGACATCGGTTTCGTGCTGATTAGACAAAATAGAACCAAAAAGTTGACTGGGACAAACTGACTGGACGAAAATGAACCGAATAGATCTAACTATTCATTCAAAAATCAACGCACGATCTCTATTTCCCCGTCAATCAACTCCCTCCCTTTGGTTTTATCAATGGCTATAAACCTGCCTGCTGAAATTTCGACCGCCCCAAACCATCGGGTTGATCTCGAGGAATCCGTTCGAAAGATAGCTGTGATTGATCGATTATAGGGGAGGGGGAGATGGTCAAGACAAAGGCACCCGCTTCGTGCCAATCGGCACGGGCGAGGAAATGGGTGTCCCTATGAATGTCGGTATTGTCATCGAAAGTGTTTTGTTGCCAAAGACATTCAGGTGTGTTGTCGCTGAAGGCAACCCACTGCAGTGCCGACAGGCACGAGCATGTACCTGACTTGGACAAGCTGACTAGACAAAAAATGCCTCTCTCTTCCCCCCCTCTCTCTTTCCGTCTCTCTCTCTCTCTCTCTCTCTCTCTCTCTCTCTTTAAACCCGATTGCAGCCGTCCATCTCACTTGATCCTCTCTGCTCCTTGCACGGCTTTCTCGATCTCCCCTAAAAATCCTGTGACAGCCCCTCTCTTTCTTCATCCTGAAGCCCCTCTATCTCTTCCTTCTCTCCCCCCATTAATCTTCTTCCATAACAATCCCTTACACCCAGCTGTACCAAATCTACTGATCTCTCCCCCTTTTATCTCTCTTCTCTCTCTATCTCTAAAGCTAATCCTAGCCATCCAAGACCCCCACCGAACTTCTCTCTCTCTTCCTTAAATCTCTTTCCCGTCTCCTCCTTTCTCTTTTCGACCGAACCCCTCTATCTCATCGTGAATCTCTCTCTCCTCCTAAAAACCTGGTGATCGACCCACTATCTCTCTCTAAATCCTATCCGATTTCTCTCTTTGCTATTTTTCTCTCTCTAATCGAACTTCTCGCTCTCTTTCTCTATCCGCTCGATTCCCTCTCTAGAAACTTATCACAATCGTCCCAACCCTCAAACATATCCGTATCCATGTAGAGATACCCCGTCCTTCTCTCTCGTATGTGATTTTCTCTCTTTCTTCCCGATCTCTTTCTCTCTCAAAACTGTGCACTCCCTCCCTCTCTCTCTCTCTCTCTCTCTCTCTCTCTCTCTCTCTCTCTCTCTCTCTCTCCGTTTCACTCTCTCTCTGTCTCTCTCTTTTCGTTTCACTCACTCACTCTCTCTCTTTCCGTTTCACTCTCTCTCTCTCTCTCTCTCTCTCTCTCTCTCTCTCTCTCTCTTCACACACAGTCTCTCTCTTTTCGATTTAGCCCGTGTCATGGCCTGCTTGGGGGTTACGTGTGGCCAGCGAAGTCACATTCCGAGTTAGAGCCCAAAAGAGCTTTACGGATGCTACAGGCTGAGCCAAGGGCTCAAACGGACTCAACATGTAATGGATAACGGGGTATGTTGGTTCTCTACTAAAGTGCCGAAATTGGTTTAGCCTAAAATCCAATGACGAGTCATAGCTAGCTCAGGAACAGGTGATGCTTGAGGGGTGTTTTGCCGCCGAAGGCGGCCCATTGCAGTGCTGGCATGTGTGTTGCCGCCGAAGGTGACCCGCTGTAGTGCCGACAAGCACGGGCATGCACTAGTTTTTTACATAACAACGTAGTTATCACATATAGGGCGATGGTGATCATTTATGATCCCAATTTTATCCTCTGTTATATGTATTTTTTGGGTCGATAATGATTATCTTAGCCCAATTTTGTTATATAAGAACTGCCATATAGAGCTCAAGATCTCACATGCATTAATTAATGAATCAATTCCCTTTATTTAGATCTTTCATTCTAAGATTTGTATGTAATGTAAGCATGTGGTGGGTGACTTTGCTTGTTGGGTGGGGTCTTGGCTCCCTTCTTGGTAGGGGTGTAAAACGGAACAGGCCGGGCCACGGGCCTATAGATGTCAAGCCCGGACGGGCCCGTTGGGCTGGGCCTCGGGCCTTAGGTCTGAGCCTGGACTTGGACCGAGTATACATATACATAGGAATTTCGAGCCGAGCCGGGCCGGGCCAAATTTGAGCTAAAAACAATCGTTTTGAATAAAAATCTGTACACAAAAATAAATGTGGGGGCTTAAGAGCTCAACCTCTAGAAGTTTGAAGAGTACTTACTATAACCATTGAACTATATTTACGTTTGTGTTTAATATATGTGGTGTTATATATATATATATATATATATATATATATATATATATATATATATATATATATATATATATAGAGAGAGAGAGAGAGAGAGAGAGAGAGAGAGAGAGAGAGAGAGAGAGAGAGAGAGAGAGAGAGAGAGAGAGAGAGAGAGAGAGAGAGAGAGAGAGAGAGAGAGAGAGTAGTGATACATTGTGCCCGGGGTTAACGTGTGGATTCCGTGCGGTGGGCCGAGGGGTGTACGGACCGTCCGATCAACCGATCCAACGATCAGGATTCAGCCCCCCACCGACAAATCGCTGTTACTGTGGCGGGCACAGTAACAGCTGCGGTCAATGGGGGGTTGAATCCCGATCGTTGGATCGGTTGATCGGACGGCCCGTACACCCCCCGGCCCACCGCACGGAATCCGCACGTTAACCCCGGCCGCAATGTATCACTACTCATATATATATATATATATATATATATATATATATATATATATATATATATATATATATATATATATATATATATATATATATATATATATATATATATATAGAGAGAGAGAGAGAGAGAGAGAGAGAGAGAGAGAATACGGGGTATGAGCTGACAGCCCATTTGTTCAAATGGACTGTCACCGGCAGCCATCCGATCGTGTTGATCAAACCGTCCAAATTAAAAAAAAATATAAAACAGCTGTTAACAGCTTTTCATCTTCACCTACCCAACCAACCCACCTCATCCTCTCTCTCGCCCCCTCCGGCTCTGGCCGTGCATCCGACCACCGGCCCCCTCCGTCTCCGTCCACCGGCAACCCCCGACAGCAGCCCCCGACGGCTCCGGCCACCGGCAGCCCCCTCCGGTCTCCGGCCACCAGCAGCCCACCGACCCGACCCACCACATCCTCTCTCTCTCTCTATCGCCCCCTCCGGCTCCGGCCGTGCATCCGACCACCTGCCCCCTCAGTCTCCGTCCACCGGCAGCCCCCGACGGCAGCCCTCCGACCAGCAGGACCCGACCAACAGGACCCTCGACTACCGACCCTCGGTGGGCTGCTGGTGGCCGGAGACCGGAGGGGGCTACCAGTGGCCGGAGCCGGAGCGGCTGCCGTCGGGGGTTGCCGGTGGACAGAGACGGAGGGGGCCGGTGGTCGGATGGACAACCGGAGCCGGAGGGGGCGAGAGAGAGAGAGAGAGAGGATGAGGTGGGTCAGTCGGTCGGGTCGGGGTTGCTGCCGGAGGGAGCCGCTGCCGGACGGAGGAGCCGGCCGGCGTCGGGGGGAGCCGGTGCCGGAGGGGGAGCCGGGCCGGAGGTGGTCGGGCTGGTGCTGGTGCTCGAGCTCAAGCTCGAGATCGGGAGAGAGAGAGACACACACAAACAATTTTTTTTTCTTTTTTTAACCTACGGCTGTGATGGGCAATCGGACGGCTGTGTGTTGACAGCCCAAACTAAGAATTGGGCTGTCAGCTTATTTCCCGTATTCTCTCTCTCTCTTTCTCTCTCTCTCTCTCTCTCTCTATATATATATATATATATATATATATATATATATATATATATATATATATATATATATATAAGAAACTAGTAAGAAACCCAGGCAATGCCCAGATGAACTTTATACACGCCACTTAGCATAGACGACATTACAGTCGTCCAAAAAATGTGTAATCTGGAGCGAGTGTGATTCACTTGTCGGGATATGATTCACTTGTTTAAGAGAGAGAGAGAGAGAGAGAGAGAGAGAGAGAGAGTACTAATTAACATAAAATGATCATTGATTGTTGAGTATTTTTCATCTTTATAGTAGGTTTTTATTAAGATTTATGAGAGAGTCATGTTCACATACGGGAGAAGGATTTTGGCTCTTTAAAAGAGGTCCGCGTGTCACAACACAGGAGAGAGGCTTCCATTTTAGTATTAGACTATTAGATAAACAGTCTACGGATCAGTTTTTTTGAGCCGGGCTTCGTACCTGGCTGCGGGCTCAAGGTGACGGCCTGAGCCCGGCCCATGCAGGTCGGGCCGTTGGCTTTCAGGTCAGGTTCGGGCCGATGGGCTTTTTTTACACCTCTACTTCTTGGAGTTGTCTGATTAATTGATTCATTTGGATCTTCCTCCTTGTTCGGAGCCTTTGGCTTCCCCTTTTTCCTGTTTTTTTTGTAAAATTTAATAATTTTTTTTTCCGAGTAAATGTTATTTATCATGTTGTAGTTTGTTACCATATTCAAACATGGATTCACAATTACCAGTATTGTGTATTTACAATGAAGAAATTATAAAAGAAAGAGATAAGTATAGGCAAGTCAATCTAGCCCTTTGAAGAGGGTACCCTGCCCGGCCTGGCCCTCCAAAGCCCTCTAAATTCCTGCCCACCAAGGGCCTGAGGGTTGGGCCGGACCCAGTTTTCATAAGGCCTTCATGATGAGGGCCGAGCCAAGGAAACCTATGGCGCTACCTCCATATACATAAATTATTATAATATATATAATTATTAAGGGTTTAAATTAGTGGCTAAGTGGGACTAATCAGTTATTAGTTGGTCACTCACTGTGACCCTATAGGAATTTGAATTATCAAGTTTGGATATATTAGTATTAGATGTATTATATAATACTTATAAGACTTGTAATACATTTTAAGTTGTATTATCAATCTCAAGCACGAATAAATGAGTGAGGTTTTAAATGACTGCCAAAATCCTAAAGGCACTGGCATAAAAGTACTTTAGGGAAAAAAAAAGATTTAACTCTACCTTAATGACCTAATTGAATAAATAGACATGTCGATAGTCCTTATCTTATTAATATCAACCTGGCCCTTGATCGGCCCTGGCCCTTGAAGGGTCGAGCTAGGACCCATTATTTTCTGTGTTGGTCCCCGTATTCGTAGGGCGTGGCGGAAGCGTGGTACTTGGTGGGACCGTGTTCGATGGCTAAAAGGCCCTATGGAAATTGGGTTGAAAAACATCCGGCGATAAATCGAGATGTGAAAATTTTCGCATCCGATTGATCCCAAATTTCTATCATTGTTAGATAATGATTAATAATGATTTATCATGATATTAAAATATTTAAATCTAATTATTTACACTATCTATGGATTATCAAGATTATTACCTCTTAGGACTTATAGATATCTAAGATTGTAGATCCGTTGATGAAGATGAAACCCAAAAATTCCGATCTCGCTACCGTCTGGATTCAACGCCTATCCCACGCACATAGACGGTGATGGTAGACTTGTGGGAGTCTTCTCCTTCCTCACAATCCTCACGATGGCGCTCGATGAAGACCATCTGGATCCGTAGTGTGCAAGCCCGAAGGGAGGAAGACGTTATTCATTCTCTTCTTTCTTCTCTCTCTTTTTCTCTTTCTCCCTTGTTTTGTTCTTCTCCTCTCTCTTGGCCAAACTCCTCAAGAAGAGAGGTGCCATGGTTTTGAATTGCTTCGGATGGCCAAGGGGGGAGGCTAGGGTTTTGAATAAAGCCCGAAATCCCATTATGGGATTTCCTCTTTTGGGGGGATTGAGATCCCTTGGATCTCTATCCTCTCAACCACTTATGGTTGCCGCCATATGAGGATTTCGGCTAAGGTTAATCCCTTGGCCGAAATTCTCATGGGTAACACCCATAAGGATCGGCCAACAACACCCAAGTCGTACCCACGAGTTCTAGCACCCATTTAAGTCGAGAAAGGATTGCACACTTGTTAGCTCAATTTGACTGCGATCAAATCCTAACTTGCGCCATAGCTTCTCCTAGTCCAACTATGCAACCAATAAGAGAAAGCGATTAATTAATTATCTCACAACATCCACATAAGACAATTACGATAATGCCCCTGCACTCAGGGGCCATCTCCTTTGTCTACCAAGATGTTGATCAGAGAGGGAGATGAAGTCGCACTTCATCCCCGGACACTTATGGCAAATCCTACATTTTAGGAAAGTCATCAAAGTCCACTTGACTGGGCTCTGATGACTTCTCCTAGAATGTCTGAGGGCCAACTTAGCCCTTAATGACACTTATGACCTTTTTGGGGAAAAGTCAACTTAGTCAACCTTAGTTAAGTCCTAGTGATCCTAGAATGAACCAGCGATCACACATGACTAATTAGCACACATTAATATCCATATCTTTATTCTACGAGCCTGGAGCCCACCAGGTGGGTCCCACTGAGGAACTCTAGTCAAACTAGGTTTTCCTTCTGTAGAGGATCTGAGGGAGGAACCGCTTAAAGTAAACCTAAGCTATATCTCCTAATCCACATGCCCTTGGTTTTACTGGTCTCTATGGTGTTAATTACTATCAGTAAACCCTAACGGCATTGGGTTAGGTCCGCTTGGCTATAGGAGGTGGCTAAGAGTTGGAGTCTTAGGGACCCGATAACCTTGGCTCCCACTGGTACTATGGCCTATGCCATACTAGTGAACAATGTCTACAACCACTACTAAGACACTGCTGCACTTCGGGGTTATTAGTAATTATACGAGTACCCTTTACCATACTATGATGCAACTGAACTCTTCCAAGCCGGTGTCCGTGAAACTAACTGAGATCAGTACCGACTGTCCCTCTCAAGTTAGTTCATCCAATTGAGTCCTGACTTCTCAATGCATTGTGATCACCCCCTTGTGCATTAGTACTGTTGGCTAGCCTTGGTGATCAGCCCTTCATGAGAGTCACTCAATGAGACACCTAGGCCCCCTCAGGGGATATAGAATTCCAAAGACTGCTTGTTTTCATAGTGCCTAATGCTAACCATCCAATCTGCCCAGGTTTAGGCCTGTCAAAGACCGCACTACTGATTAGTAGGTCAAAGTAGAGAACATCAGGCCTAAGATTTACAATACATCCTAGGATTGTGGTTCTAGTTAACTAGTAGTAGAGGTTCTATGGTCTTGGATGACATTAATTAAGACCGATTCCCTCTCTTGATTCCGTTCGATGTATTCCTGTTACATCAACACATCCTTGTTGGATATAAATCCATGGTAGAGGCCCGCAACAGAAGCAAAGTGAAGGTCCGAAGACCGTGAGCGGTATACGTTATATATCAAAATTTTCATTGAAATAATCTACATGGCGTGTATGAATCTAACATGATAACTACGCGAACCCCTAACGTCGATCTAACATGAAAGAACAATCTAGCATGTTCTATCTATGCTAGATCTACATATTAGAGATCATACCTGCGTGCGGATTCTTTCACCGCGACAAGTTTCTTCTTTGTCGATGGAGACATGCTCAGACCTACTCGATATACATTCGGTGCAACGGCCATAACTTTCTTCTTCGAACTCTGATTGGGCTGAATTTTGGACTGCAAGTAGAGAACTTCGAGCCACAACGTTTACAACAAGTTTCACCTCGTTTGGACTTCTATAGCTCCTGAAATCACAGAAATATCGTTGATTTTCTGTGCAGATTCTGGACAGCAAAAGCTTGCAGGAGATGCCTTCTAGTTCACATGATCTCGCATGATGCACGACACCTCATCGATGGATCTCTGGGTGCCTCCATCCGACAAGCCTTCTCCTTCTATAAAACCCTACGCGAGGAAGACGAGTCGCCATCCAATGGCGCAAGCGAGGGGGAGAGACACGAGAGAGGAGAAGAGAAAAGAGGAGAGGGGGCGGCTAGGGTTTCCCCATGGCATCATCCATTGCCGCCCCCCTCTCCCCTTTTCCCTTATATAGGGCCGGCCATCCTTAAGGATGAGGCTAGTATGGATAAGGTTCAACCAATTCAAACCTTTCCCTATATATCTTCCATTTATCTCTATCTCTTCCTTGGTTTTGAAAACGGTAAAAACCAGCCCATTTTTTGTGCCTCATGACTGGCCCCTTCATTGGAGGCAACAACCTCCTGAAATCAATGGGCCCGACCTTGACCAGTCTGCCAACACTTAGGGCCGGCCCCCCTATGCATAGTAGCGCATGGTATGACCAAAACGCCCTTATGCCACTAGTTGGCCGTTCCTCGTGTACGAGACTTTGCAAGGCACACATAAATGAAGTGCACCAGTGATTTCACTATTCTCTGAACTTTCCGTAGGGTGCCCCTAGTGAAGTAACTAGTCAACTCATAACATATTCTGGTGCATCACACCCATATGGCAAAGTTCATTTATAGCAATGAATTGCTACATGCATCTCTGCACTAACCTAGGGTTTTTTCTTAGTGCACACACGTAGCTACGCATCTACCGTTTACTAGTACGAAGCACTCACGGAGCAAAGGCTTGGATTTCTCGCTTCCTCTAACTGTGTTTTGTGTTTCAAGGAGATGATACAAGGACCGCACATAATATGGATAAGGTGGAACCTTCAGGGACCAGGGTTCATGGCTTCCAACTTAGACTCGATCGACACACTACCCGAGTATACCATCGATCCTCTGAGTCCGAGTTAACCTGTGTGGTCACCCAGAGTGCGACACAGGCTGCACTCCAATTCCCCCGGACTTACTATGTTCTCCCTCATACTGCTCTCCGCTTAGTATGGTAAACCCACTGTCCCTCAATCTAGTTTCATGATGCAACTCGAGCGGTGGAGAATACCGTCAGACTCGAGTGCTCATATGACTCGGTTCCTTCCAGGTTGACCACTTATATCGTACCTCCGATTACTCTGTCGAGTAACCGGATCCGTCACTAGTCCAACTGATAACCACCTGGCCAGGGTTTAATACGACGTAGGTCAGACCAAGGAATGCACCTCCCGTCAGGGGTGTGGATGGCCTGCAGGAGTGACGCGCTGATGCAACGCCAGCCAGGGTAACCCAGTACACTGTGGTTTTGGATCACTGTATCCGGATCCTCACACATTGGTACGCCAAAGCACCACTCAACTGGTTAGTCTATCAGACATGGTTCCTCAGGGTTTAGGACCGTTTTATCCTAAGCAGAGACACGGTTTAGTGCACTGGTCTCACCAATCTGTGCACTGTGTTGGTTTCGTTCGGCCACAGACACTGTGCCTGGTAATGACCGCGATGGAGACACCCACGCTCTATCATCCCAATAGCTTATCCTGATAGGGCGACTAACCCTAATCAAAGCTGCGAACGTATTTAGGTTACATAGGACCAGCCCCTTGAGTCTCCCACTCATGTGGATTACCATGTAGCCATGGCTTTCTGTTCTGTAATCAGAACACGTAATAAGGTACATACCAAGATGCAATCTTATACTATCAATCATACATAGCTAAACTCTAGGTTTTTACGAGCTATAGACCTCACCAATTCTAACAATCCTGACTTAGTATCTCATATCAATGGCCGAGATAAGTCATTTTTTCCTAGGAGAAAGCCAGTGTGTTACAGTCTCTCATACCCTATGTCCAGTCTAGCAACGATTGTGAATCTACATCAGTGTATATGGTGACTCATATCTCATGTATGCAAATCTCATCCACATACCCGAGTCACCTCAACTACACTAATGTGGACTAGTGGATTTATGCATCTTATATACAGTGGTGTGTTAGATTTAGCGAAGCGATCTTAACCAAGTGTCGTCACTGCTGGAATTGGCATATAAGGCACATCAATCTAACATTCTGGCCCTGAAGAGCTAGGGCTGGACTAGGGCATACCTACTAAAACAAAGGGCCGAACCCGATTTGATCCCAACCCTGCCCTGGCCCTGCCCTTTGACAGACCTAGATAAGTATGAGTATAAAAGGGGAATTAGCAAAAAAAATTATTGTATTCATCGAGTGATTATTACCTACTCATTAAGATAATCTACAAAATTATAAAATTCTATATCAATGATGTAACATTACCATTAATGCTTTATATCCATGTACTTCTTTGTGTCCACATGTGGAGATCATTGATGATAATGATATATCCTTGTTTATTACTATTACCAAGCACGGTGGCAATACCAATATTCCATTGTGGATAACAAGAGTACCTAAAGTAATCATACCATCCAAATTTATGAGGAAGTTAGCCGAGAAGGATAAAGTTCTTTCCAAATCTTCTCAGCATCGTCCTTCATCTATTCCTCAAGCATTTAAAATGAAATATTCACAAGAATATTTGGGAGATTCAATATACATACCTATTGCAAACACTGTTGACATTTTTGAAGATAAAGACACAAGTGTACCTACTGCAAGTATTGGTGGAACTGTTAAAGACGAGGATATTAAGCATATTGTAATCAATAATGAGACTTTTGAAGACATATGTGTTGTTCCGAGCACTTTAGATATCAAGACAGATATCGATGTCAATGAACCTACAAACGATAGCCCATCTTTGACAATGCCAAGGATGACACAAGGTACGTTAATTAAACTTCTATGTTTACATGATTATTGTACAAGTTAGATTTCTTATAATGATACACACCATGTGTAATTGTAGGTCTCCTTATGATGGTTCAGCTCATGACACGATTAATTCTAATGATGACCACTTTGATATAGACCTAAATCACTTGCCTACAGATTGTTATCGTGGACTAGATGAATTGCTTGCAAAAGTTGTGAAGAATAATATTGTCGAGAATTCAACTTATGATATGAAAGTGCCACCGAAAGATATGCATGCTAAATCTTGGGGTAAAGCTATTGGGTTTGATGTGTTCTACATGCCAATTCCAGCAATAATGATACTTGATTATGACCACATTACTAATACTCATACACTATTGTGCATGAGATGCATAAATCCACTAGTCCATATTGGTGTTGTTGAGATGACTCAGGTATATGGATGAGATCCAGATAAAGAAGATGTGAGTCACCATAGACACTAGTGTATGTTCACAGTTGGTTGCTAGACTGGACACCTAGCTTATAACACTGTAACACACTGACCTTCTCCGTAGAAGAGATAATCTATTCGACCATTGATATGAGATACCAAGTCAGGTAGTGTTGATGTAACTAGAATGCATCGAATAGAATCAAGAATGAAAACCAGTTTTAACAACTGTCATACAAGACAATAGGACCTCTACAAAAAGTTGACTAGAACCATAATCCTATGAAGAGTTATGAACCCTTAGTTTATTGTTCTCCACTTTGACCTGCCAAATAGTGCGGCCTATTGTAGACCTAAATCTGGATAGATTGGATGATTCATATTAGACTTTAGGGAACACAAGCAGTCTATAGAAATTCTATATTCCTCTAGGAAAACTTTCTCATTGAGTGACTCTTATAAAGGATTGATCACTAAGGCTACCCAGCCGTACTTGTACTAAGATTGTGATTACAAAGCATTGAAAAGTTAGAACTTAAGTGAGTGAACTAATCTAAGAGGTACAATAAGTACTGATCTCAGTTAGTTTCATGGACACCGAATTAGAAAGGTTCAAGTGCAGCATAGCAGGGTAAAAAGTACTCACATAATTACTAATAGCCTCGGAGTATAGTAGTGCCTTAGTAGTGGTTGTAGACAATGTTCACTGCTATGGCCTAGGCTATGTCAGTAGTAAAAGCCATGGTTATAAGGGTCCTAAAGATTCCAACTCCTAACCACCTCTAACAGCCAAGCGTACCTAACCTAATGCCGATAGAGTTTACTGATTGTGGTTAACTCCATAGTGACCAAGAAACATAGGGACATGCGAATTAGAAGATATACCTTTAGTTTACCTAAGTGGTTCCTTCTTAAGATCCTTTACCAAAGAAAAGCCTAGTTTGACTAGGGTTCCTCAATAGGACCCACCTAGTGGGCCCCAGACTCATAAAATGAATATATAAACATTGATGTGTGGAAATTAGTCATCTCTAGGGTTTACTAGGATCCCTTGGTCTTGACTAAGTTGACTTTTTTCAGAAAAAGTCATAAGTGTCAATTAAGGGCTAAGTTGAAACTCAGATATTCTAGGATAATTCATCAGAGCCTAGTTAAGTAGACTTTAATAACTTTTCTAAAATATTAGAGGTGCCATAAGTGACCCGGGATGGAGTGCGACTTCATCCCCCTCTCTAGTAATTATCTAGGGTGGATGTTGATAAATAATTAATTAATTTTCTCTTATTGGTTTTCTAGTTGGAGTAAGAGACGCCATGACACAAGTTAAGGTTTAATCGTTGTCGAACCGGACTAACAAGTGTGCAAACCTTCTCGACTTAAGTGAGTCCTAGAACCGGGGGTGCAACTTAGGGCATTATTGGCCTCCTCTATGGGTCTTACCCATGTGAATTTCGAGCAAAGGATAGCCCTAGCCGAAATCCACTTATGGATAGGATCCATAAGAGATTTGAGGGGAGAGATCCAGGGGATCTCTATCCCCCAAATTAGGAAACCCATTAAAGGGGATTTCCCTCTCCCCCTTGTGAGGTTCGACCAAGAGAGAAGAGGGGAAGAAAAAAAAAAGAAGAAAGAAGAGGAAGAAGAAATGTCTTCATCCCCTTCGGGCTTCCACATGTCAGATTCGTTCGTCTTCATTGGGCGTATTCATGAGGATCTTGAAGAAGGAGAGGACTCTCATAAGTCCACCATCGCGGCTCATGACATGGGATATGCATTGAATCGAGACGGTAGTGAGATCGTAACTCATATTTCATCTTCATCGATGGATCTTCAACCTTAGGTATCTATAAGTCCTAAGCGGTAGCCATCTCATAATACTTAGATATGGTAGATAAATATTAATTAAATTAATTTTCTTTCGCCATGGTAATTCATTATTGATTATTATCCAGCTATGGTGCGATTTGGGTTTGATTCGATGCTAAAATTTTTACATCCCGATTTTTTGCCGGATTGTTGGACCTTAATTCATATGACATCTTTTGAATGACAAATATGCTTCCGCCTCGCTAGACTTGGACCGACAAAAGCCCTAATATGGTCGTTGTCGCTGTCCCTGATTAGGTCTGAAATCTTTATTGTATTAGGTTTTTCCAATTCTGTAATTATACATTCTATTTACCTTTTTTCTTATTTGCATAATTCCTCGCACATGTGGTCCAATTCATATTGAAGATCATAGCTGGATAGAGAATATCAAGATCGAGCAACCGATAATTCCTGACTCATTTCCAATTCATATTGAAGATCGTAGCTGTATAAAGAATGTCAAAAGCGAGTAACCGATGATTCTCGAATCACTTCTATTGTTTGAAGATACATATGTATACAATAAATTCGCAATCGATATAGAGATGAAAGACAATTGTCTTGAAGTTCACCTATATCAAATTTTCAAGGACAAGAGAACATTGATTCAGATGTTGAATAAATATACACTCTATGAAAACTTTGAGTATAAGGTACTATATTGAATTTCATGCAAAAAAGATATACTATTTCATGCGAAGATGACAAATGTACTTGGAGATTGCATGCCTCTAGGTTGAAGGGGGTTGAAGTGTTTAAGATTAAGTCTTTTTATTTTGAACATAACTATTCAAAGGCAAAACATGGTAAGGATCATCAACAATCAACAACACGGTTAATAAGTGAGTTTGTAAAGCATAGATTAGCCGCAAATGTAGCGTATGCTCCTAATGATTATATATGATGTCCACAAGGAGTTTGGCGTAAAAATTAGTTATATGAAAGCATGGAAAGCAAGGGAGGTTGCACTAAACATTTTATGAGGATCTTATAAGAAATCATACACCATACTTCCCGCGTATTGTCATGAACTCAAGAAGAAGAATCCTGAAACTATTACGAAGATTTTACAAAAATATGAAAGATTCAAACGTTTTTTTTAGCACTCAATCCATGTTTAAGAAGTTTCCAAAAAGGGATATTAAGACCGATAATGTCCATTGATGGGACACATCTAAATTAAGGGCAAGTACATAGGTACTTTATTCATTGCGACATTATTGGATGATGATAATCAAATATTTTCTATCGCAATAGGTATTAGAGAAACTAAGACAAACATAGTTGGAGGTGGCAGTTGAACCTCTTACGATATGTCTTGAGTCCTATCAAGAATTTAGTCACAATATCTGACTGACATCAAACATTAATTATGGAAGTACCCGTAGTCTTTCCAGAGATGTAACTCATGGTTATTATGTATTCCACATATCCCAAAACATGTATACCAAATTCAAGTAGCAATCTCTATATTCATATTTGTACAAGGCTGCAAAAACAACAAGATCAACAACTTTTCATCCGATATTGGAATCCATAAGAAAGATAAACATCAGGGCTTACCAGTAGTTAATAGAAATTGATAGAGAAATATGGACATCGACGTATTTTTCTCGAAGAATATTTAACATTGTTTCCACAAACACCTCTGAAAGCTATAATAATGTCATGAAAGATATCAGAGAGTACCCGATCACAATTCTTCTTGAGGAATTTTATTTAAAAGTTTAAGTTATGTGGTTCAAGCATAGAAATATGGTAAACAAATTGACCACAAAACTAACATCATGGGTTGAAAAGAAATTAGGCAGTAGATCTAGAATGGAAAAGGCTCATGCAACGACCTGTTATCCGAATAATCATGATGAGTTATTAATTAAATCTGTAAACTTTAAGAATCATGTTATTTTAAGCAAACAAATTTGGGATTATCATAAATTTGACGTGTAAGTGATGCCATGTTTACATGCTTTAGCTGGAATTTCATATTTAAAGATGAACACTTATCTGTATTGTGCATAGTACTACTATGCATAAAATTATAGAATGACTTATGAAAAGTTCTTCTTTACTATTACTAATAAAATCCAATAAGAGACTCTGAAAAATATACTTGAAGTCAATCGATTGCAAGCACCAAAGAGTAAAAATCCAGTAAGAAGGCAAAAAAAAGAAGAAAATTTTGTCGCAAGATGAAGAACGCAAAGTTGTAAATTACGTTAGATGTAAAAAGAATGGACACAATAGAAGATCTTGTAAGAAACCAATTGAGCAGAAATAGTTACACTATCTTGTAATGATTTTGTTTTAAATATAACGAAAAAGGTTTTATTTTATTTTGATTTTATTTATCATAGGTTTGTAATGTGTAATATAATGCCTATTATTATTTGCAGTGAATAGTTTGGAAACAAATTATCACAAAAGATATGGAATCAAATTTGTAACAAATGGTTTGTAAAAGTGCCATATAAGGTTTGGAATCAAATTTGCAACAAATGGTTAGCAATCAAAGTGCCACAAGAGGTTTGGAGTCAAATTTGTAGGAAATGATTTGAAATACAAGTGCCACAAGTGCTTAGAATATAAAACATGTCATGGTCGCAAGTTCTGCATAGGCCACAAGTTATGTCATAAGTATTTTATTTCAGGATTTGTGGTAAAAGAAAATGTAGAGTTACTGCAAGTCCTACAGCAATGTGGTTCCTGTCACTAGCAGTTAATTTGCGACAGCAGTGGTTGTCGCAAGTTCACTGGCAGTGGACTTACGGTTGCCGCAAGTGTACCGCAAGTCAACTGCTAGTGACATGAACCCCCTAATAGTAGAACTATCACAAACCACTTGAGAAAAAATACAGTGTGCACTTTGCCACAAGTCCTACCGCAAGGTGGTTCCTATCACTAGCAATTGACTTGCAGTATACTTGCAACAATCGAAGTAGTATATTTGCAACTGTTGCAAGTCCACTGCCAGTGAACTTGCGGTATAATTGCGGCAAACTGCACACGTACTGTCTTTTGTTGCAAGTTCTGCTATAGACCACTTGCAACATGACTTGCGGCCTATGCAAAACTTCTAGCCATGACTTGTTTTATATTCCAAAGCATTTGTGACACTTGTATTCCAAATCATTTGTTGCAAATTTGATTCCATATCCTTTGTGGCATTTTGATTCCAAACCATTTACTACAAATAATAATAGATATTACATTAATTACGCATTACAAACCTATGACAACAAATAAATCCATTAAATAATAGGCATTATATTACACATTAGAAAATATTATATTTTATACAAATTTATTTCTCATTACAGATCACAAACATTACAAAATATTACAAATCACAACTTGTTCGTCATCAACTGATATTCAATTAATCTTCCTCCGGAACGTGACCATGTGCTTATTGCTCAATTAATCTTCCTCCAGAACGTGACCATGTGCTTATTGCTGAAACCAACGGGTACCCCAATGGTGAAATAGTTCGCAGAGGCCATCACCCATACTCCACAATCATAGCCATTTTGTTACGCCGATATCATTCCTTTTGTTGCCTTGTGGGATATCTATTTATCATTATCCAAGGCAAGCTAATCCTCGAACTCATACATAGCAATGGGTATAATATGCAATATTTTCTCAACATCCTTCTGACAATCTATATATGTAGGATATTGGTATAATAAGTCAATAGTAAGTATCTTCATGCCTTTCATGAATAAAGTGATCAATAACCAATGGTTTTCATGATTGCAGGGGATATAGACATGCTTGCATCTCTCTAGTGTAAAGACCTCACCATTGAACCCATTGATTACCTTCTTAAAATATGATGGCCATTTATTTTCTATCGTGTACAAGCGCACCAGATCTTGCAAACTTCTATCAGGATATAGTCTTTGACAAATGCTTCAAATTCATTATAGGCGAGTTGCAAACTATTCTACAAGTATTTAAAAAAAATTTAATACTAATATATTAAATTGGTAATGTTAACATATTAAAATTTTATTCGGACCTACCCACAAGTAGGTTCTCAAGTACATGGCACCAACACGATCATCAATCGGATTGTTCATGTATTTTTTCAAAAAATGTCCTTCCAGAAGGTAGAAATATACGTTAATATGATGTCAAATACAATTACAATAGACCATATTAAATATTTTCAAGTTGTAAATTAAAATCAATTTAAAGATAAACAATTAATAAACCATATCACTCCTTGCCCATACTTAAAGGTAATATAACTCCCTTATCACGAAGGGATCCATTAAATTCACATATCTAACATGTACCATCCTGCATGTATAACAAAACATAAACAAGTAAAAGTTAGATGAATATATATTTAACTATATAAATAAATTTATAAATTTAATTAAGAACTTACATATTGTTGTAGTTGTCGCCCATGAAGTCAATATGCATTTGTCTCTCCTCGATAGTGAGACATCGCAACCACTTTAAAGGAGCAGTAAAGTCCGACTCCTATTTGCGTTAGGAGAGAAGCTTGCGAGGTTGCTCTTTGTTATCTTCTCCTTTTGGTGACCTCGGCACACTAGGAGCGGCCGAAGGGATGAACCAATCTGACAGCTTTATTTAGCTTGTCTTTTGGAATTAGGTGTTCTCTTAACCACCAACTTCTACAAATGAAGATTGAACAATGAATTGTAAGAATAACTTGATTGAATAATTTTAAAAAATAGCATAAAGAAGAGAATAAATTATACCTTTCCCCGACTCTTCTAAATGGGTATTTGTGGATCTGCTCCACCCGTAGGATTTCCCTCTTTCTTAGAATGACCATCTCTAGTACCCGCTCCTTTTGCTTGTCCCTCTGCCTATGATGTATGATACATTCCTTTGTTTTGGCTTGTGACACTATAGGACCTTCTTCATCATCCTCAATGTTAGAATCATCATTGGGTCCTGTTGAACCATCTTTTACATTTTCTTCATCTCCTCCATCTTCCCTTTCATCTTCTTAATTCCTTTCTTTCTTCGACATCATCTCCTTCCTTCCGGGGTTTGGGCGTAGGGCTATCGTCTATATGAATAGTACCTCTCTCTACTTGGAGTTCTTTTCAAGACAAAAGTCTTCAATCCTAGGTGTGTCATCTTCAAGGACCAACACCCCTTCCTTCTAGCGATTGTCATACTTTACCAATACTACGTCTCCATCGATGATATCATCAGTAGTCATCTGGAATGACACTTTTTGGTTCATCATCGACCTCGTTTAATAACCTTAGGTCAAAGCTCTTTCTTTCCTCTTCTTTTGGTGTTGGGGAAGGAGAATAACCACAACTCATTTCTTGGGTTCCTTCAGCTAACTTGTACTCCCTACATATAAACATATTGTCAGTAATGAATTTAAAAAGAAAAAAAATACAATGGATTCAAAAACAAAAATTATAGTCACATGGCGCCCTTTGATGATGCTCAAAAGCCTCTCATTAGGGTTTAAGCCTTTACCAAACCCTCAAGTGAGGAAATTCTATTATCTTATGAGGCATTGCACTCCTCAAGCAACGTGATCCACCTGATTCACTCGTTGACCACTCTTCGCAAGTCTATATATTTCTTTTTCTCTTCCTCTTCCGACGAGGATCCTTCCTCTGAATATTCACAGTCGATGAAGGGCCGAATATATTTAATTGACTTCAACTCCACTTCAGTGGGTGTAAATTATTCCAAAATTCCAACCAACAGTCAAGTATTATAGTATAAGACAATAGTTTAACATAAGAATCCTAGGAATTATACCGATTGAGAATTATACTTACGTTTTTATCAGCAATCGTATCTTGATTGCTTCGTGCTAGGTCCTCTTGTAATTTTACTAATTTAGAATCCTAGGATTTTTCATCTTTGTAGCACATAGATTCCCCAATTCGGGGATCCACTCAAATATCAATGTTTGCATCATTCCATAAATTAACTAAATATTAAGAATGCTATTAGTTTTATTTAATGGAAAGCTTAAAATTAATTATTAAGTGCAAAATCATACCTGTAAAGTATAGGCACAATATCAAAAGCTATATTTTTCTGGCCACTTATTCTCATAGACAACATTATTGAAACTAGCCTTCAAGGTCTGGAACACAATGTTACCCCAAGGGTAAAATGGTTGAATTTATCTAAATCATCCATGAGCAGGAAGTACTTCTGGGGAATTGGAACGTAGGAGTTTGTACCCAAGTAGTAACTCTGTAGAAGAAGCTAGGATCAATGCCAACTTCATATCATCTGTGTCATCGACACTTGTCAATACCATCCGACAAATCTGCTAAGATATACCTTCCCATCAGAAAAATACTTCTCCACCAAACGACCACCAACGACTTTTTCAAGGGGTGGTGGAGGGGCCTTGTAAGTTGTAACACCTGTGGTGTTAGATTTGAGAATAATAGTAATCCTTCCTGACCAATTTCATCTTTTTATAGTCAGACTTTTCCTTTGGGCTTTTTCTAGAATAATGGATCATAAACCTATAAGATGTTTTATGTTCACTTTCTCCATAACTTCGAGCACATTGCGATGGTGTGTTCCGTGCAACGATCGGGTATATGCGCAGCCAGTTTCGGTAGCCCGACAATTAAACCCTAGAAAAAACGATAATTGATCGACCTACGGTGCTATTTTGTTTACCACAGAATATTGGTTGATCTCGGATCGCAATGAGGTTAGATGCATTGGATGAGGCTCTAAGAGAGCTTTTCAATGAGTTTGAGTTGGGGTCATCCGACACCCGGGTGATAAGTTATTGCTATTTTAATTTTTGGATTTGTTCCTACTTTTCGGGAGATCCTGAAGTCAAAAAACAAATGTATCAAGCACCGACGTGTTTGCGTCGACGAGCCCTTTCCAACGAATCCTCTTGGGTACTATTCTGACTTCTTGATTGATAGTTACGACCAATTATTATTTTTAGCCCGGTTAGGAGATGAATCGCACCGGATTCCAACCGAGCCCAGTTCAGGTCCCGGGACCAAGCACGACCAGCCCTAGTGCCTGCCTCCTAACCTCCTAGTAAGGTTTAGGCCCTCTTTACCACCCTCCCCAGGTGTTTATAATCCAAAATTTAGATGGGAGGATCGGGCATAATTCGAGGGGATAGAATCAAATCTTTTCTCTTGTTACAGATATATGTGGCTGCCCACTTTGGTGGGACACATCTAACTGACACCTCTATCCCTAATCCCTAATTCTTTATATATATGTGATGAATTAATAAACAAGAGGCTCTTATTCGTGAGAGCTTAGCCGTCATCCTGAGTGCATCCTTCACTCTCTCTCTCTCGTAACACGTGTTTATCTTATTTGGTTTTGGTTTTTAAACCCAATTACAGCCGGACCTGACCCGACCCGTGTACCCCCAGATCCGTTAGCCATTTAATGGCTAAACCTGACCCGAGCTATATGCTCAGATCCGACATGCATTAGTCCAGACCTGATCCGATTGGTTCTAAACCTGACTGCTTATATAGCAAACCCGACCCGACTGCTTATACAGCAAACCCGACCCGTCTAAGTTTATATGCATTCACATATATTTAACTGTCTGATTTAATCTAAACTGTTCGTTTTTATTATGTGATTATGGGCCTGATCTTGGCCCGATCTAATTGATCCAAGTAAGGATCATGACTATTTGGACCGTTCCGGACCCATCAGTACGATCCGATCTTATAAATTCATTTTATATAATATATGATTTAATCTGGATCGTTTAAATTTATAGTATAATCTCAAGTCCGATATAGATCCGTTTCCAGCGATCTATATAAGATTCTTGAGTATTTGGGTCATTTTGGACTCATCGGTATGGTCTGATCTTATCAATTTATATAAGTTAATGCATGTTTAATATGGACCACCGTTTTTAGTTATTATGATCATGGCCCTGATCTAAATAATCTGAATATATACCTTGACTATTTAGACTATTCCGGATGCATCGGAATAGCTTGATTTCACAAACTCGTATTTCTTTACATGATATCATTGTTTATGGACACATTTGATATATAATATTATTTATTTATGAACATATATCGACTAATTAAAATGATTACTCTTTAACCTCATCCATAACCTGCATATGAGCTCGACCCTTGTTAGCCGAGACAGTACAATATGGATACGGATACATCTTAACTAGTTTTTCCACTATATAGAGGACCCGTAGTTCTATAGCGGTCAGGATTTCGATGTTCCTAGAATCCGATAGTCTTTAATCTATAAGTTGTCTAGGCTCCTATTTCGTCCCCAGATGTCTAACCTTGCAAAGTTGGAGTTCGCTGCACTTGATATCAATGGCAAAAATTATTTAGCATGAAGGCTAGATGCTAAGCTCCATCTACAATCAATCAAACTAGGTAAGGCGATCATAAAGCCTACAGGCACAAAAAGTCTTAGTCCTGAAGATAAGGCTAAAGCGACAATCTTTCTGCGTCGTCACCTACATGTAGACTTGAAAACAAATACCTAACCGTTGAAGACCCCTTAGTTATGTGGGAATCCCTACGGGATAGATATGATCATCAAAGGGCTGTCATCCTCCCAACAGCGAGGAATGAATGGATAAACCTGCACTACCAAGATTTTAGATCGGTCGCAGAGATAATTCTGCAATGTTTAACATCGTGTCCCGACTTGAGCTATGTTGAAAGCCAGTCACCCAGGGACAGATGATCGATAAGGCTCTATCCACATTCCATGCAATGAACGTTCTACTACAACATTAATACCGGGAGTTAACTTCCAGAAGATATCAGATCTGATTTCGGTACTCCTAGTTACAGAGGAGAACAATAAAGTTCTTATAAAGAATCACAACTCCAGACCTACTGGAGCATTGGCATTCCCTGAAGCGCATGCCAATGAAGGATACCACAGAGGTAGAGACAGAGGAAGGTTTGGAAGAGGTGGTCATCATAACCACTCCGGTAGAAGTGGTAGAGGCGACAAAGGTAGCAACCTCAGCAGAGGAGGCTACCGAGGAAGAGGCAGACATGGCCACCCCAGCAGAGGTGGGCACAATCCGTATCAGAATACAACTTTCAAAAAGCAGAATAACAAGCCCTGGTATGCAGAACAAGTAAAAGAAGAACCTCTCCTTCTAATAAATAGCATACAGACACTTGCTTCAAGTGTGGGTGTGAAGGTCATTGGTCTCACAATTGTCGTACATCTAAGGAAGAGGTGACAAACTTTCAAGCAATACAGAAAGCAGAGGATAATGCAATATTTGACCTCGACAATGATGACCTCCTTAAAGATGAATTCAATGAGATGCAAGAAAAAACCAAACTCACAACTTCTTATTTCTTTAACGACAACTAGGGGGGACATGATATTTTTAGTGATAAACTGCTATCGTTTATTAGAACAACTATTTGATTTCTAGTAGTTAATATTTCGTTTGCTTGGTAGACTGTCATATCGTTTATTTTTATCAGAACAGTTGTTTGTTTTATTATAGGTGATATTTTGTTTGTTTGATATAATATCTTTTAGATCTCCCTTATTAATATAAATATTTCTTATTTCCTATATATCTGAGTTGCCAGAACCTTATATCAAATAATACTTTTTTTTTGTTAGAAAATAGAATCAAAGGGAGACATGAATAGTGATAACCTTTGCCTGATAGACAGTGTCACTACTCATACGATACTTATGGACCAGAAATATTTTTCAAGTATTAACTTTGGTTCAAATAAAATATCAACCATAGCTGGCCCCGCTCAGATAATAGAAGGCTCCGGTAGAGCACACCTAGTGTTACCTAATGGAACCCATATCTTTATACAATCTGCCTTATACTCTAGTAACTCTAAAAAAAACTTACTCAGTTTCAGAGATATAAGAGCAAATGGGTATCACATAGAAATTCTGAGCGAGGGAAATAATGAATTCTTATGTATAACCTCTAGTGTTGAAAACCAGAAGTTTACTCTAGAGAAATTCTCCAATATATCCTTAGGGATATACTTCACTCATATTGAGATTGTTAAGTCGCATGCAAACATGAGCCAACAGCTCAATACTAATCCAAGATAAATAATGAGCCAGAAGCTCCATAATCCTATGATTTTTAATATCTAGTATGATCGTCTAGGATATCTTGGGACAATAATGATAAAAACGATCATAGAAAACTCTTGTGGTCATCCTTTAACACATTATCAAATATTTAGAACCCTTAACAGGTGATATTTTTTTATCACAATGTTTGTGGATTGTCACTTCGATGTGATAATTTTTTCACCGTTAGGGAGAGATAAGAAAGATAATAAACATCCCGTCCAAGAGGAACGACATGAATTATCATGGAATACTTCCAATCTGTCTCATTTAGACCCCATGACTCTCCAATGTGAGCACGAAGTTAGGAGAATAATACACTTGCAATCTATTGCAAATGAGTTACCCGATGCATTCAATGATGTTGCAAAAGTAACTAAATCACATATACCGGTTATGAATGTACCTGCTAGGATTGATATCCTAAGTAAAAATAAGACAGCAAATGAGTCTGACACATGCCAGAAGCGTGACAGACCTATAGGTTCTAAAGGTTTAGCTCCCCGGAAGAGGAGATTAAATAGCATATCACACCCTACATCTCCTGAAGAAGTTGTTTATAATATAAAATCTCCTGAAGAGAGGATTCATGACGGTCCGGAAGATGTCATGAATCAAAGATCCAATTTTCCTAAATTAAAGCATATCGCTCCGGCCGAGGTTATGCCCCAGATCCTAGAAGAGACTGGGAAAGAGGTACCGATACCCAACAATAATGAGATATCTGTGCTCTACACATACTCAGGGGAAATAAAGGCTGATGATAATGACACTGAACCACGCACAATCCTAGAATATCGACAAAGTAAAGATTGGCCAAAATAGAAGAATGTGATTCAAGCAGAACTAGATTCCCTCGCAAAGCGTGAAGTATTTGGACCTATAATACAAACCCCAAAAAGAATAAACCCTATAGGTTTCAGATGAATATTTGTTAGAAAAAAAAATGAAAAGAACGAGATCCAAAGATATAAAGCACGCTTAGTTGCTCAAGAATTCTCGCAGAGACCTGGGATACATTATGAAAAAACATATTCCTCAGTTATAGATGTTATCACATTCAGATATCTTATAAGTCTAGTTGTCTCTGAAAGATTAAGCATGAGACTTATGGATGTAATGACAGCCTACCTATACGGTAACCTAGACAGTGAAATATACATGAAAATCCCTGAAAGATTTGACTTACCAAACTCTAAATCTAGAAATACGCATTCAATTAGATTAAAATGAGCATTGTACAGTCTGAAACAATCCGAAAGGTTATGGTACAATTGGCTCAATAAATATCTATCTAGGAAAGGCTATAAAAATAACCCTATATGCCCATGCATATTTAATAAAAAATTTCAGAATGGATTTATAATAGCAGCAGTATATATAGATGATATAAATCTAATAGGATCTCCCGAAGAGATTGAGAAGACTGCTGGCTATCTTAAAAAGGAGTTTGAAATGAAAGACCTGGGTGAGACAAAATTTAACCTCAGCCTGCAGATCGAACGTAACAAGGATTTGATCTTAGTCCATCAAGCAAAATATACTGAAAATCTCCTGACGAGATTTAATATGGATAAGTGTTATTCACTTAGTACACCCATGGTTGTAAGGTCTTTGGATGTTAACAAAGACCCATACAGGCCCAGAGAGGAAAATAAAGAAGTCTTGGGTCCTGAAGTACCCTATTTAAGTGCAATAAGTGCAATTCTTTATTTATCTCAATACATAGGCCTGATATTTCATTTTCTGTTAATCTACTTGCTAGATATTGCTCTGCACCTACACGTTGACCTTGTCTTATACTATTCATATAAAAGGACAAACCTAGTTGGATTTGTAGACTTTGGTTACTTCTCTGATCCCCATAAGAGGAGGTCACAAACATGTTATGTGTTTCTTAATAGTAATGCAGCTATCTCATGGAAATCCACAAAGCAAACACTAGTAGCAACGTCATCCAATCATTAGAGATACTGGCGCTTCATGAGGTAAGTAGAGAATGTGTATGGTTACGATCGATAATTCAACACATCAGAGGAAGTTGTCAACTCCCATCAGCTACGGATGAACCTATAGAAATTTACGAAGATAATGCAGCATGTATAGCTCAAATTCAAAGTGGCTTCATCAAAGACGACAGGACCACGTACATCTCCCCAAAATTCTTCTATACCCATGAACTCCAAAAGAAGAAAGAAATTATTATAAAGCAGGTGAAGTCAACTGAGAACTTGACAAATCTCTTGACTAAGGCACTTCCAAAGTCTATATTCCAGAAGTTGGTGCATCAGATTGGTATGAGGAAACTTCACCAACAGAGCATATGAATGTTATTTTAAATTGATATATTGACAGGGTGGGAAGTAGCATCTTAATGTATTAGGGGGAGGGAGTATTTTCTTTTGAAGATTGATATAAGAAGACTTGTAATAAAATATAGGATAAAGATGAGGGGGAGCATCCTGCAAATGCAGATGGAGACATCCAGAAGAATATCTTTTGCACATTGTACTCTTTTTCCTACGATGAGGTTTTTCCCACAGGGTTTTCCCATCGAAAGGTTTTAATGAGGCAGTGTAAATCGCACCCACTAAGATTCTAGAAGAATATGAGATTCTAGACGAATCTGATCCTAAAGAACGCATTGTACTCTTTTTCCTTCACTAAAGGTTTTGTCCCATTGGGTTTTTCTTAGTAAGGTTTTAACGAGGCAATGTTTTTGAAAAATGGGCATCCAAGGGGGAGTGTTACAGATATATGTGGCTGCCCACTTTGGTGGGACACATCTAACTGACACCTCTATCCCTAATCCCTAACTATATATATATATATATATATATATATATATATATATATATATATATATATATATATATATATATATATATATATATATATGATGAATAAACAAGAGGCTCTCATATATTCGTGAGAGCGTACCCGTCATCCTGAGTGCATCCTTCTATCTCTCTCGTAATATCTCCCTTATCCCCTCCCCTTGTTAGGAAAGCCATAACCAACCCGATCCCCCAGCACCCTTACTGTAAATGTGCCCCCCTTTGTCCTTCTTTCCTAGACGAGAGCGAAAGAATGAGAGAAAGAGAATACGAGAAAGAGAGAAAGAGTGAAAAGAGAGAGAGAGAGAGAGAGAGAGAGATTGGGAGTGGGAGGGAGAGAAGAGAGAGGGGAGCAGTCCCTCCGAGTATCTCCCCCGACTCCGGTGAGCATCGAGCACATGTCAGCCACCCCCTTCTCCTCCTCTCCTCCTCCATGCAAACCCCCTGTGCGAAACGCCTTCCGGCCATGGCCATCCCGGGATCCGACGGTGCTGCGGCCGCCTCCTCTCGTGGTTCCGACGATTGCTCCAGCCATCTCCTCCAGTGTCTCCCCCATTGGGGTGGTGCGGGAAAGGTCGGCCGAGCGCTCGTCGGTAGTCTAGGCCACCCCTCCCGTCGGACGTCGGCGTGCATAACCCCCCGTCGCTGGTTTTCATGGAGAAGAAGAGGTCGGGGGCAGATCCGTAAATACTGGGTCTTCCTCAGTTTATTTAGAATCTTAATCCCATGCCCGACCCGACTTCACTGTAGACCCGACCCGTTTAACCACAGACCCTACCCGACCCGATAGTCCAACAGGAACCCAACCCGACAACTGCACCTGACCCGACTGTGATTTACACAGTGAACCGGTCTGCTTTACCTGAAGCAGACCCGTAAACCAGCCGGATTTGGTTCAGCCGCTATTTCTCCGTCCGAACTCAGAATCCGACGAAACCAACACAATTACAATTGGCCCGGAAAATCCTACCTATTGGCCATAGTTTAGTATAGTAATTATATTGTCTAGTACCTTGTTTTATCTTTGGGCCCGATCTAGTCGTGGTACTGTAGTTTGGCCATTGTTTCACCGTTCGAACTTGGTTTTGGACGAAACCAGCGACATCGTACTCGGAACATCGAGACCTACCTACTAAACCAATAAAATAACACTAAAACCCATTCTACCCTAGTAACCTAGCCATGCGATTCATTTCACCGATTCTACGTGGTTCGACCCGAAACCCTTCGATCGATGTCAGATTCCAGCGAAACTGAAACCTTAAGAAAGGGTTTTCGAGTCCGATTCGATGGAGTAATTTCAGCTGCTGTTTACTTGATTGATCTAGTATTTTTTAGGTTTGAGGTTTTTAATCGCATAGACCTCTGTGTTTCGGCTCAATGTTAGTCCCCTATCGAGAGTGCTCGACTATCCGTGGCACAAAACCCTCGTCGTAGATACTTTTGTTTAATCGATAGAGTTGTGATATGAACATGTGTATTTTATCAGACCTTTATCGTTGTGATCCAGCGAAGGTGGATCAGAGTCAACTAGTAGGGGTCGTGTGCGCCAGCCAAGTGACATCTACTTCCTTCTTTGTGTTCTTTAATAGTAAAAAAATAAGAACAACTAAGGGTAGGTGTCCATAATACTGCATATGGGTCCCGCTAAGCATCGTCGCATGTGGTCAAGTGGATCCCGCCTTGCATGCGGAGTCGCGAGTCCGACAACACATGCTTAAAAATATTAATAATATAATAATAACTGCTATTAATTGTTTGGATACCGTAATTAGGCATTCCCTTAAAATAAACCAATAATTGATGAAATAATAAATATCGATCCCACCCTCCGGAGGGGAGCGTGGCAACTCTAGTACACGGGTTTCTAGGCGAGAGCACTTTATTATATTTAATGTGATGTTGGGTTGCAAGAGTAGTACGAAACCAGGGGTAAACTGTTGAAACTGATAAGTCATTATATAGATCTTCCTGTACTTGTGTGGATATGTTATGTTGATAGACTACCTGATTAGAAGTGGAGACCCCATGCACGCAAGGGCCGTGAACCACCCTATGTGCACAACTGAAGATAAGTAAGTCAGGGGTCACGGGCACGGGTTGTGGTAAAACCAATAGAAATAGCCCCCTGTGTAGGAATTGTCCTAGCAACCCTGTCTTGGGGTAGTTGAAGTCTCCATATTAAAACGAGTTGGGCGGTAGAGCTCCACCGTGAAAAGATAGAAAACTCTTACGATCATCTGGGTGATTTATGAATGATATTGGTAGATGCATAGTGAGAGAGTTGGCCATCTACATCGAAATAAAAGGCCCTATAGTAATGCCCGACCAGGGGCAGGATGAACAAAATATTCGGGATTCATATTAGGATAGATGACTTCTGGATTGTTATTTTGAGCACTATAGAATATTGAATGGACTGTGTGTTAGATAACCTAGTGATAGTAGGAATTGAATAAAAACATAGACTGCTTATTGGCTTATAATATTTATCTATAAACATTGCATTCGTTAGTAATGATAAATATGTCTTTAATTTAATTAGATCGGTTGTCTCATATTATTAAAAACTATTAGGATATCACTAGCCATTAATTTGGTTAATCTCCAAAATTTTTTTATTGAGGGCTACTCTTTCCTACGAGTAGGCTCATTTGTAGGTCTGGAGGTTTATGAGTAGCAGTAGGAGTCCAGAGGTGGAGTTAGAGTTGTAGTTTTGTCTTTTTCGTTTAGTATGTTAGTCTTGTAGTCATTTCCTTTCAGACAATGTAATTGTGATGAAATATGAGTTATTTAGTTTAGTTAAGTACCATCTGGTTGTTAGTTGCAATGATTCTAGCTGATTTTTTTTGGGTAGACCTCTCCTCAAGGCCCCAAGCTTAGGATAGATCACGATGAAAATTAAATAAATGACCTAATTGATTAATCACATTGATAGGGCCCTTGACCGATGTATCCGAGTGTTATGGAGTGGGTGAGGCCACTTGGCTTGCCGTTGGAGGCTTAAGCCTCGTGCTCCCTTAGAGGGACTTCAGTTAGCATATGGTGGCACCGACATGTCACCCATACTGAGAGGATAGCTCTCATGAAGGTCGAGCTTGACTTGATAATGCCCTCTCTCTATTGACAAATTTTATTTTCGCTACTTTCTAATAAAGATGTTTTCATAAAAATAAAGTTTAAAATATCCCCTCTTGTTTCTCCCTCTCCTTTCTTTTTCATGTGTGAGAGCATAGAAGAAGCCCGGTGAGAAACCTAATTGGTGTAAATGATTGATCAAATCCAAAATCCCATCTTTTTCTCATTTCACACCCCATAGATCGGTCTTCAGATTTCTGGGGCGTGACAGGCCTTAACACTGTATCTCACCCCCAAGATCAATGAGAATTCGAACGGGGTTAAAGTCATCTCTACTTCTTCAACCTCGAAAGTTAAGGCATCAACATGTCTTTTCCATAAATAATGATCAAGGTATGGTACAAACATCTCGCTAGTGCAATATGCCATGTCTAAGAGGTATCCAAAACAAGACTTCATCAGTAATTTCAACCAGTCTTCATTTGCTCTAAAAGTTGTCAGGACAAAATCGATATGCTTTGTTTTGTATCTATCCGATGGCTGAGCCATGTAGTGATATTTGTCCATTGAGTTCTGCTTTTTCTTACTCGGCTAGGGTTTAATAGCAACTGATTGAGCTCCTCTCTTCCTCGTATCCTTCTTAGGTATCTCTTTCTTGGAAGGTGGAGATTATTTTGAAGGTAGAGATTTCTTGGAAGGTGGAGATTTTTTGAAGGTGGAAATTTCTTCAAAGGTGAAGATTGTGTTGCCGCAACATTTGGTCTCTCAATACGTGCCATCTAAACACAAATAAATAAATAAATACACGAGCCAAGGCAACGGAAGAAATCAAATGGTTTGGAATCAAAGTGTTGTAAATGCCAAATGGTTTGGAATCAAAGTGCCACAAGGGGGTTGGAATCAAATTTGCAACAAATGGTTTGGAATCAAAATTTTCACAAATGGTTTGGAATACAAGTACCACAAATGCTTTGGAACATAAAACAGGTCCTGGCCGCAAGTTCTGCATAGGCCACAAGTAATGCCGCAACTGATTTGTGACAAGACTTGCATCAAAAGATTATGTGAAGTCTGTCGCAAGGTGGTTCTATCACTAGAAGTTGACATGCGGCAGTTGCAAGTATATCGCAAGTTCACGAGTAGTGGACTTTCGACAGTAGCAAGTATACCGCAAGCCAAATGCTAGTGATTGGAACCACCTTGTGGCAGACTTCACACTGTATTTTGCCACAAGTGTCATGTGGCAGAACTTGCGGCAAAAGACAGTGTGAGGCCTGCCGCAAGTCTTGCCGGCAAGGGGGTTCATGTCAATAGCAGTTGACTTGTGGTAGTCGCAAGTCCACTTTCAGTGACCTTGCAAGACACTTGCAAGGTGGTAGTTCTAGACCTTGTTGCAAGTTCACTATCAGTGAACGTGTGGTGCACTTGCGGCAGCCACAAGTCCACTTCCAGTGAACTTGCGGTTGGCGCGTGCAAGTCCACTACTAGTGACAGGGACCTCTCTTTTCACTTGCAACTCTCTTTTCACTTGCAACTGTTGCAAGTTTGGATTTTTCTTCGAAACCATAAACTCAAATCGATGTTATTTTGTTAAAAAATCTTTGAGGACAATTTTGAAAGTAAACCCCAATCAATTCGACGCCCTAAAACCCATTTATGAAAACTAAAACCTAGTTTCAACCATATTTTTTTATTAGGGTTTACCTCCGGCGATGTCTGGATGAACTTCTGTGATTTCGTGGCGATCTTCGACGACGATCTCCGGTGGCGAGGATCTATCTCAAGTGAAGTATAGCATAGGCCGTAAGGTGAATCACAAGTTTTTTTGAGAAATCCCTCTTGTGTGAAGGGGGGTTTGGAATGGACCCCTACCCGTTTATTGGAATAAAAGGATAATTACAATAAGTCAAAAAAACAAAAAAGGTAAAACAGGAAAGGATTACAAAAAGATTACAAGCTGCAAATGGTCAGCACCGCCTCTTTCCAATTGTCTAGTAGCGCTATAGCCGAAAGCTTCACAAGGTTCATGATCTTACTCACCACCACGTCAACCGGGAAATGCTTCTCCTTGAAAACTCGTCCATTATGCTATGTCCAAATACCCCAACAAATGGCCATGCTGTCCCATGTTCTATGCAAATCAGCCAGTTCGCCAAGAGCTCCATAGAGCCATGAGCCCATTCGGGGGAGAGGATATTCCGAATTTTAGCTTGACGTTCTCCCAAATATCTCTAGAGAATGAACACTTAAGAATAAGGTGATTAGTGGATTCCTCATTACTATCGCAAAGAGGACATCTTATATGAAGAATACCCGGGTGATTTCTCTTCCGCAAATTAAGTTTAGTAAGGATCTTGTCTCTAATGGCTAGCCTCATAAAAATCCTTACTTTCATCGAAGTTCTCGACTTCCAAAGATGTCTCGCTGCTGGGCATCGACCTGGATCTCTATTGAGCATATAATAAAATGATTTAGCAGTGAACTTATCTGTCGTTGTTAGCTTCCACCTTATTTTGTCTGGCACTTCTGATAGAGAGATACTTACCATAATAATTTTCAGATTCTCTATCTCATTATGCAATTGGATCGGCAAATATGCAGTCAGCAAAATTCTCTATCTAGTGTTAATACCATGTATGTAAGACATAGATTTGATGGTAGCTTGTTGATTGGTAGACCAAGCATAAATATCAGAAAAAAAGTGTGGACAAAGGATTGTCCCCAATCCAAGTATCCTCCCAGAATTTTATATGTCGGCCGTCTCCGATAATGTCTTCTTCTTCAGTGTGAACAAAGGACAAAGGTGAACCATAAGTTAAACCTCAAATAGTGTCTTCTTCAGTTTTGATCCCAATGGTTGTAGGGTTAAAACTAACAGAAAAAACCAAAATATGTCTGTGCAGCTCGGTTCGCACGTGCGGTGATCGGAAAAGTAACAACTTTTGGTTGCTATAGTATTTTGAACAATACGTCATTTTTGGTGATCATTTTGGTAAATTCCTCTTGAATCGTACCATGTATATGACTACGTCTTTAAAGGAGGTTTGTGATTGGGATTTTTCAAAAGAATTCATGGCATTTGAGAATGATATTTACTAATTTTTGTGATAAATTCAAATCATGCAATTGATATGAGAGCTTGACCTTGAGTGGGAATATGATCATCTTGTAAGCATTTAGCAATGGGAAATTTTATACATACCCTAAAGATATGTAATTAGCCCCTATTTTTCATCAAATTTGAATACACCTTATTGTTTTGGATCATACCCAACTCCCATTCTGAAAATACCATTGCTCCACACACACCAATCCCCTTGAATACACCCCAACTAAACTCAAAACTCTTTTGAATACACCCCAGTTAAAACCCCCACACCTCTTGAACAAATCATTGTAAATGTTTGCATCTTGTAGCTTCTTTCCCAATTCACATGTGTACCTTACAGCTTCAACCCATAATCAACATTCTTAATACTCCACCTTTCAGTGGCTATAGTTTGGCCATAGAAAAAGAGAGCTGAAAAGGAAAAATAAGATTCATTTGCCTAATAACTTGTTAAATATAATTAACTTTCATAGAAACATGGCTCTCTGATTATAAAAAAGATTGTTTGAAACATGGAAGGAAAAACTGAAACAAAACCATGATGATACAGCTCCATGCCTTTCAACTTCCATGGATAAACACATCTCTATTTATATGTACGCAGTCGTCTCTTCCTTCCCCATCAGTTTCATTCGTTCCTAATTTATTTAGAGATTGACTTGGAATGTGGGGTATACAAAAATGCACTGTTGTCATTTTAAAATATTATGGTAAGTTAATTGGATTCTAGTGAGACACGAGGTATTCTTACAAGTTTTTGGGGGTATGTATAAATGTGTATTTAAAAGCGTAACAATTAGTTTAACAAAAGGGCTTGTAGGTTTGCCTACAAGAGTATACTATTTCTGGTAGTCGAAAAAATCATAAAATTGAAAATTGAACATTAAGCCACTTGTAACTATATAAAAAAAAGAATTTACATCCTGCTTGGAATGATACATTGGTTGGTGCTGCTAGGTTTGTGAGATCTGCGAAAGAGGAAGATAAACAGTGATACTATCGCCGACTTCAACCAACGTCGGACACTTCCACCACCAAGTCTCTGAATAGCCGTAGCCACATCCCGATCAAGCATCCATCGCATCTTGATGCTGTAGATCCACTACAAAGATCATCTCAGATCTGTCGATAGTGCTCAAGGTGATCTGATTTGTTGTGTGCCATCGGATGTTCATCACAACCAGTGCACAAATGTGAGTGATGTGATCAATGCATTGATCACCAAGATTCTTCAGGTCCTGTCTCTGGCATTTCCTCTAAACGGCGAAGCCTCCAAACCTCTACAACATACCAGTCCCAAGATCTTCATCATCCCCGGCTGCCTCTGTTGCACGATATTGGCATGCGATCTCCAATCTCCTCGACTCCGTCGACGTCCACCGATCTTGGTACGCGATCTTCAATCTTCTCGGCTCCATGGATGCCCACCGTTCAGTATTGGTTTGCTACGAATAATAGGGGTTCCATGTATCTCCTCGGCTTTATGATCTTGTTACGAGAGGTAGGTTAGCTGCTCGGGCCACTTTCTTTGCTAGCAAACCATATCAAGGGTACCAGGGTCCGGAAAATGGATGATGGTTAAAGAGAAAATTAAGAAGAGTGGGATGTGCCACTGGGACACCTGCCACCACCGATGCAACGGCCGTTGTCTATTCCTACCCATATATGACACTCCATCGCTGCTACCTGTCCCCTCTGTCAGTCATCACAATAAATACGGATAATGTAAACATTTACCTAGTAAGTTAATTAAAAATCAAAATTTTGGTCTAATCTCGAGAATACTTCAAAATGGAGTTCGGAACCATATAGTTTTGTTTCTGATTCTATTTGGTCTGAAAACTAAAACTAAAATTCAGATGGATTTTAATTGCAAAAATCAGGATAAACACATTCAAAGCTGCCCATATTGACATGTTATTGCATTTTGATTTAATTGAAACAGTAATATTTTGGAGATGAAATAAAACATGTTTACTATAATAATTAGCTCGTTGAATCAAACATAAATCAAATTATACACCAAGACACATGATAAAATTTACAGCCTTACCATATTGTTGAATCAATTCACTCCAATATCTCAAGTTTGGTGATGTAAAACCTCTCATATATAGATAAATAAAAGTTAGAATTTTAATCAGGTCTTTTTTTTTGTTTACAAATGGGCCATATATATATTGGGATATTTATTTCAAGCCATTTATTGTGTGTGGGGTTTTGCCATTTTGCCTCGCACAAGATGTGACTTTGCATGACAAATGCATGGTATATTGATTTTCTTTTCTACGCCTATATAACAAGGGATGTCGGTTTTGTGCTGACTATGACAAAACGGAACTAAAAGCTGACTAGACAAATAGGAACGCTGCTGACTAGACAAAACTCTCCCGTGGGCGCGATCACAACTGTTCACTCTCTCTCTTCCCCGATCTCTCTCTCTTTCTCCCTGGCTCACTCTCCCTATCTCTCTCTCTCTCTCTCTCTCTCTCTCTCTCTCTCTCTCTCTCCCCCCGTCTCTCTCTGTCTCTCTCTCTTCCCCACGATCTCTTTCGCTCTCTTTGTCTCTCTCTCTCTTCCTCCAACTCTCTCTCTCTCTTTCTCTCCGTCTCTCTCCCTGGTTCTCTCTCTCTCCGCCCGGTTTTCTCTCTCTCCCTCTCTCTTTTCCCTCGATCTCTCTCTCTCTGTATCTCTCTCTCTCTCCTTATCTCTCTTTCTCTTCGTCTCTCACTCTCTCTTCCCCACGTTTCTCTCTTTCTCTCTCTCCGTTTCTCTCTTTCTCCATTCTCTCTCTCTTCCCCCAACTCTCTCTATCTCCCCGGCTCTTTATCTTTCTCCCTCCGTCTCTCTCTCTTTTCTCCCGATCTCTCTTTTCCCCCGATCTCTCTCTCTTTCCGTATCTCTCTCTTTCTCTCCGTCCCCTCTCTCTCCGTCTCTATCTCTCTCTCTTCCCCATGATCTCTCTCTCTATCTCTCTCTCTCTCTCTCTGTATCTTTGTCTGATATCTGAATCTCTCTATCTCTCTCTCTCTCTCTCTCTCTCTCTCTCTCTCTCTCTCTCTCTCTCTCTCTCTATTAGCGGGGTCTGGGTTTGGGTTAAACGGGTTCGGGTCATAAACGGGTCGACACGACTAACCCGTTTAGTCAATGGGTCGTGTCTGGGTTTTGTCTCCGACTTGTTTGACTCGTTTAAGACCAGTTAAGAGCCATTTAAAAATCAATGGGTCAGGTCGGGTCGGGTCTAACCAGCATCCGATCACAGTGTGCAATGGGTTCAACAGACGACTGTGATCATGACACCCATGATGGCGAGTTGCAACGAAATATAAAATTAAAAAAATAAAGAATAAATATTTAAATGGGTCTTAGCGGGTCTACCCATTTATAAACGGGTCGGGTACGGGGTTAGGGTCTAGACATGATTAGTTAAACGGGTTGGGTCCGAGTTTAGGGGTTTTGGACACGACACGAACATGACACGACCCGGCCCATTGCCAGCCCTACCTCTCTCTCTCTCTCTCTCTCTCTCTCTCTCTCTCTCTCTCTCTCTCTCTCCATCTCTCTCTCTCTATTCCTCTCTCTCTCTCTCTCTCTCTCTCTCTCTCTCTCTCTCTCTCTCTCTCTCTCTCTCTCTCTCTCTCTCTCTCTCTCTCTCTCTCTCTCTCTCTCTCTCTCTCTCTCTCTCTCTCTCCACAGGAGCTAAGTGGAATGCACCTATCGTAGTGGCTAAAATCATGTGGCTATGATGCAATTGTGTGGTGTTGAATGGGTGCTCTAACTTTTGATCTGCCCGTGATACCAGTGATCTGGCATCACCGTTATATCATAGATTTTCTTCTCTCTTGCTCAAAAATATAACAAAAAAAATTAATCAGGCATTAAACCATTCTATCTTGGCCAACCATTAAATGATGGATTAAATGGTTAGTCATTGAATCATTCCGTGAAACGGGTTTTTTTTATCTTACCCCCTTCTTAATTTGGGTAACTAATTAAATCATTGGCTGACCATTAAAATTTTTTTATAGTTCAAATTATAATTTTAAATATTTTTTTAAAGTTCAAATAAAGTTTTTCAAATACAAATTTTGATAAATGAGGAGGATCCCGCTTTGGCCGATGGTTTTGCTGGGGTTGTCAATCCATCAGGGCGGGGTCGTAGGTAGGGCTGGCAATTCTGGACCCGACACGAAGTTAGTGGGTATGGGTCTAGGTTAAACGGGTTCGGATCGACACGGTAGACCCGTTTAATAAATGGGTCGGGTCCGGGTTTAGGGTCTGGACATGGTAGACCCGGGAAGACCCGTTTAAAATTCAGCGGGTCGGGTCTACCCACAATCCGATACTGTAGTATGTCGTACCAGCGGTCTTATCGGGTCAGGTCGGGTCAAGTCGGATTGGGTCGGATCGGGTCAACTGAATAGACCCGTGTGGTAAACGGGTCTTATCGGGTCTACCCGTTTATAAACGGGTCGGGTACTGGTTGAGGGTCTAGACACGATTAGTTAAACGGGTCGGGTCCGGGTCTAAGGGTTTTGGACACGACCCGAAATTAGGCACGACACGAACCCGACCCAACACGACCCATTGCCACCCCTAGTCGTAGGAGCTGGGTTTTACCGCCAAAGGCGGCGGTTTAGGTGGCAGTGAATGTCCCAACAGTGGCCGCTGTTGATGGTGTTGGGGTTGTTGGTCCATCGGGGCGGGGCCGCTGTAGGCCGGTGTTGCCATCGAAAGTGTTTTGTTGCCGAAGGCGATCAGGTGTGTTGCCGCCGAATACGACAGTGTGGGTGGGGGTGGTGATGTCGGGGGTGTCTTGCCGTTAATTACAGCCCATTGCAGTGCTGACAGGTGTGTTGCCACCTAAGGCGATGGGACTGTGTTTTGCACCGAAGGTGGCCTACAGTGCCGACAGGCATGAGCATGCATTAGTTGGGAATAATCCATGGATTTTCAGTGACTTAACGCACCGCCGCGCATGCCCACATATCCTACGTGTCCTTTTTTTGGAAAAATCTACTTTAAATCTGATTCATCATTTCATGGTGGAAGAATTGTTAAAACTTCAAATCTCTCAACATCTCATTACCTTCCTGAATGGAGATTTTTTCATCTCAAGGTCAATCTCTCAGCATACATTGAATAAGGACCTTTAATCAATTGCCAATTATCCAATGGATTTCTTGCTGTGATGGTTTTGCTGCATTCGGTCAATAAGCCAAAAAAATAAAAATAAAAAAATTCTAAAAAAAATCAGATCAAGATGAGAAAATGGAAAAGATAAATTAAAACCAACACTGTTCTCTTACAAGTTACAACCATTAAAATAGTTGGAGACATTCTTTGTTTCTTGAAATCTTAATATATACAGCAATTGATGTTCTGAATAATGGTGCTGGAGTAAACTCAAATCAGATACAATCAAAAGCTAAACAAGAAATGATGCACAACAATCAGAGCTAGGTTGGATATAAAATTGTGTTGGGTTAGTCCCACATCGGCTAGGGAGCTAGGTCGTGGTGTCTTTATATTCTCCCTGTGGACCTCCCCTTACGACCCGGGTTTTGAAACGAGAGGGTATCTAACAGTGGTATCAGAGCTAGGTTCTGCCCAACTAGGTTTAGTCGGGCCAAGTGTGGCTAGGTTGTGCCCAATTGTGCCTCTTCATCTGATGCCACCGCACGAGAGGAGGGGCCTCGGAGTTTGTCCAGCCCTAGCCTTGTGTGAGAGATTGTTGGGACTCAAATCAGACACTATCAAAACTCAACAAGAAAAGATGCACAACAATCAAGCACAAACAATCAAACATTGATGTATAACGTCCTAGATACACGATTTGGCCCTCACAGAGCTGTCGGAAACTCAGATCAGATACAATCAAAAGCTAAACACGAAAAGATTCACAACAATCAATCACAACATTGATGTATAGCTTCCTAGATACAAGATTGAGCCCTCACAGAGCCGTTGGAAACTCAAAAAATACAATTCCTCTCATTTCGTCCCGCTAGGAACGAGGAGGGGTACCCGAGGGTCTAGGATAAGCAACCTTTTCGTTTCCAACCTCCTCCAAATTTCTCCGGTTGAACCTGGTGGGGGCACTACTCTCAAGGCTTCGACCGCTAACTCTCTGCTCATTCTGATCGCTCCTCGTGGTAACTTTAGCATCCTGGAGTTGTTCTAATGCAGCCACCACTTCGTCCATGTTTGGCCTGAACTTGGCTTCGGTCGACAGGCACTGTACTGAGAGCGCAGCAGCTTTCTGGGCTCCTCCCAGTGAGTACTGCCCTTCAAGTCTGGGGTCTAAGATGCGGTAGATCTTTCGCTTGCTTGTAAGATAAGGCCTCGCCCACTCTACCAAATTGTGCTCGCCAGATGGACGGTTCTTGTCCAAGGCTCGTCGTCCAGATAGCATTTCCAAGAGAACGACACCGAAGCTGTACACGTCACTTTTTGCTGTTAAACGACCTGTTAGAGTTGAAATTGTGTTAAAATCAAGACTTGTACACAAAATCGGGCTTCCAAGTAATAAAGAATACATACACGCTTGTTTCAGTTCAGCTCGCATTTTTTCCTTTGGGAACTAGGTTGCAATTTGTATATGTATTTGATCAATTCATAGACATAAGAACTTGGATATACCTAGTATTATAATGAAAATATTCTGTGATCCACGAAAATTCACTATCAAAGTAACTAAAAAGAAATGGAAGACTCCGTTATACAATGCTCAATATTTCCACTTATCACATGGATTATCCAGGACAATCCCAAGCAATGATGGTTGGTTTTCTTAGATTAAAGGGTAAATTACAAGGACCTCCCTAAGGTTTACCTAAATTACACGGGCCTCCCCTGCAATTTTGGTATTTACACTGTAGTCCCTTGTAAGAGTTGTCCCCCCCAAGTCCATTAACAAAGCAGGCAAAAAGAAGACAATGCCCTCATGTGAAAAGACTCAAAAGAGCTAAGAGCTGTAAAAGTGGGCATTTACCCCAAGATTTCATTTAACTCCCCGGATCCATTTAATTCCTCCAAAATACTAGGAAGTCGACCACGCTGTCCACCTGATCGGTTGTGATCTACCGACGACGAGGGCATTTAAAGCATGTACAACGGACTCAGCAAAAATGGCTTAGCAAATGACCCGGTTGCTGAGCCATTCTTGCCACGTCAGCTTTGGTGAGTCCCTCACCAACAGGTGCATACAACGGACTCACCAAAGAGCGTGTTGTTTGAGGGGGGCATGCGATCAAGACGTACAACACGGTGAAAGAAAATTGTGATCTAGATCAATGGCCTGATTCTGCAACGTCTGATCGCCATCAAAGGGCTCCAAATCGTGTGTGGACATAACTGACCGTGTGGGTTTTCATTTGCTTAGCCGAATCCGCTCAACAAAGTTGCTAAGTGGGTTGCTGAATTTAGGTGGGGCCCACATGGAGACCCCACCGTTGCTGAGTCCGCTGGAGAATGTTTTTGAGATAGAATCATCAAATGTGGTGGGCTACGGTGTTTACTGAGCGGGTTGCTAAGCTCGTTGTACATGCTCTTAGAGCATCTCCCTCCTCATCCTATTCCTTAAAAATAGCTAACCAAGAGCATCTTTGCAACAATAGCTAGCCAATGAAACTATCCAACTATAGAAATCTCCATTGAAAATAGCCCCACCCGAAATACCCCCCTCCGTCCGAAAGAACAACAGGCGTCTGATCCCATCTCCAATACTATAGCGTCGGATCCGTGGTATATCCTGCGCAAAACGACCAAGATATTTCATGGTACACGTTACAGTACAACGATTTTTGTTGTTGTTTTGTAACTGAGGTGGTAGGCTTCACATGGATGGGCCTCACCGGTTTGGGGAGTGGACTTTGCTAGCCAAATATGGCTAATGGCTATGCACAACTATGGCAAGTGGGATGTCTAGTCTTTTGAAGGATATTTTTTGTGGGTTTGGCTAGCTATTTAGAGGAAGGAGGGGAGGTAGCTAGTCTTTTGGAGATGCTCTTAGTCCGAGCTATAGGCCTTGTGATTTGTCGGCTGATGAAAGTGGCAACCTAATCGGCGGGAGGAGGGCCTATCAAACCCTATAAAAATTACCAAAACCCCAAATATGAAAATCCCTCCAAAAACCCCAAATAAGCCCAAAAAAATCTAGAAGTCCCCAAAATCCAAACAATCCAAAAAACTTGTAAAATTCCCCAAAACATAGTTTTGAATGTTGGTTCCTATCAAAACATCTAGATTTGGAGTGCTTTTTCCTTTCAAATTAGGATAAATGACCCCGAAATTCGGGATTTTCATAACCATCTAACCACAAAACAGCAAAATCAAAATTCCCAGAGTACAAAAGAAGAGATCACATACAAGATGACCATTGACGGCGAGCTAGGCGAAGCATTGGTGGCCAAATAAGTGGAGCATCGACGGCGAACTTGGCGGAGCATCGGTGGTAGTCGAACAGATATTTGGCCAAAACTCTAAGGGACGAGGTACTCATATATTGTTAAGGGCATTCTCAGGTTTTACAAAATTTAATTGGGCAACATTAGCATCAGTCGTTCGAGAAACTAACAGATGGCTAATAGAGGGAAGAATCTGTTACCGATAATCAAAGCATATGGGAGTGCACTGTCTATACCGAAACCGCAAGGAAGGTCTATGTAATTTAGGCAAACCTCTGGGGAGACCCCTATTATTTACCCTAGCTTAAATTCTCACAAACTTTTTGTTTAGATAAAAATTATTAAAAAGAATTAGATACTTCCAACTCCATATGGATAAAATTTGAAATGAGCTATATGCAAATGCCATCATACAAAATGATTGAAGATGTGAAACTCGCATCCTAAAATAAGGCATACATGATTTTCAATCAGAATATTTCGAATGTTGATAGACTAATCAATCAAATTTCAGATGTATTTATGCCATGATTAAAAATATTAGTGATAACTTGCAATTTATCGCCGATATTTTCCTTTTCGTCAGGCGGCGATACGATATCCATCATGATTCACCTTTTACATGATATCAGGAAATTATCCTCGATGAATCATCGACATATTGCCAATATCCCCATTTTATCGTTATTTTGTCGCAGATGTCCCTATATTTCCCAATTTTATCGCCAAAATTGCCCTCCAGCTTATAATTAGTTGTCCATGGTGGTGGAAAAGTCATCCAATTTCGCTAGGAGAGGGGCTTTTCTCAATTTTCATCCCTTTTTTTTATTAGATTTAGTTTTCTAAATCTAATCTAAAGCTCCATAACTTGTTCTTGGTGGGTTTGGAACTTTTCTTTGCAGATTTGAGAGTTTTTCAAAGCTTCAAAGTTGATGTATTTCTCAAAGCCTTTTTTTTGGATTTCTCTTAAAATCTTCAACAAAATTGGATGATAAACATGCTATGCATCAAGGTTGATGAAACTCAACATGTTTATAATTAACATGAAATTAATTGGGATTTCATGTAAATATGGGTCGTCATGGGTTTTTATCTAGATTTATATAATGTTTCAGAGTGTTTGTTATCTTATTGTAATTATTTAATTCATAGAATGCGTTGGAAAGCGTCAGACAGTTCACAGAAAGTGTCAGACAATCCACATACTCATTTATAAAGTCTCATTTGAGTGTCCCATAGAATAAATAATAGTTGTTTGTATGTTTTTTGTTATAATAGTTTATCTATATATCATAAAGGTTGATGCGACTCAATATGCTTATAGTTAACATGAAATTAAATAGGATTTCATGTAAATATGGGTCGTCATGGGTTTTTATCTAGATTTATATCATGTTTCAGAGTGTTTGTTATCTTATTGTGATTATTTAACTCATAGATTGTGTTGGAAAGCATCAGACAGTTCACAGAAAGTTTCAGACAATCCACATACTCATCTATAAAGTCTCAATTGAGTGTCCCATAGAATAAATAATAGTTGTTTGTATATTTTTTGTTATAATGGTTTATCTATATATCTGCTAGATACCCGCACACCCCAAAACCCGGGTCATAAGGGGAGGTCCACAGCAGGTATATTAAGCGGGTGATGGGTGTCTCCCTCATCGTTGTGGGACTATCCGTTAACACTCCCCCTCACGCGGAGCACGCATGGCAATGCACGATCCGTGGGGAGCACCCGGAACGGGAACGGGAGCAGGAGATGAGCCAGCTCTGATACCATGTTAGATACCCTCACGCCCCAAAACCCGGGTTGTAAGGGGAGGTCCACATAGGGTATATGAAGTGGCCAATGGGTGCCCCCATTACCGATGTGGGACTAAACTAGTGGACTATCTCAATATCCCTCCTTACGCGGAGCACGCGTGGCAAGGCACAATAATTGATAAGGGTGCACCCGGAGCGGGAGCAGGAGTAGGAGACAGGCCCAGCTCCGATACAATGTTAGACACCCTTACACCCCAAAACCCGGGTCGTAAGGGGAGATCCACAGCGGATATATTAGGCGGATGATGGATGCCTCCCTCACCGATGTGGGACTATCCGTTAACAATATCATAAAGGATATATAAAAAGATCCCCACGAAACCCTTTATTTTACCTATTTTTCATCATTTTTCTAATTTGTAGCGATAATGGCGATAAATAAGTGATAAATCCCTAATTTCTTTTGACACTTGGAGATAATGACAATTAAAACACTAGTCGGGGGCTTTCCTTCTGGTGCTGGATAGCTCTCAGGATGTTATCAACATTTGTTATCTAATTTACGCTTGTACACTATTATTTTTTATGAATTTGTCGGGGGCTGCCTAACCCTCCCATGCATTGAGGGGTTGCTAAAAGATAAAAAGTATCCGACATACCTGAAAACAAGTGGTTTGCACATGGACATCAACTGTATACTACTTGACATGAAGTTCTACAATCTTATTCAAAATATACTTCAATCATTCTTATGCATACATCTGGTATAGATGAGATAAAGCCCATTGGTCAAGGTTAGAGCTAGGGCATTATGCATGCCAAAAGTCATTAACATTTGAGGCAATGATGCCCAACTATCAACAAAATGAATTGAATTTAATAATGTAAACTAAAAACCAATGGCATTGAGTGCTGATGAAATGACATAGTGGACAAATAAAGGCTAGCATGTTAGGAATTGGATGTTTAATTTCTACTAAACTAGCAATATACATACTAATTTACATTGTGCATGAAAGCAAAGTTTCTGTTCTGAAATTACATACCCTTGGCCAGGGCTGCAAACGAGCCGAGCCGAGCCGAGCCAAGCCAAACATTGTTTGTTTGAGCTTGGCTCATTTATTAAACGAGCCTAAATTTTAGGCTTGGGCTTGGCTTGCTTATTAATCGAGCGGAGCTTTGGTCTACTCGAGCTTGGCTCGTTTATTAAACAAGCCTAAACTTTAGGCTAGGCTTCGCTCAATTAGTGATCAAATAAACTCGAACAGTCCCTTAATGAGCTTGTTTCCGAACTCTAGAATCAGTCAAAAGCGTAAATTATATATGTTAGGTCTATTCAAGACTTTTATGAGCTAACTCACCCACGAGCCCTAAACAAGCATGTTAGCGATTCCAACCGAGTTGAGCTTTGGTCTGCTTAAGCTTGGCTCGTTTATTAAACGAACCTAAACTCTAGGCTTGCGCTTGGCTTGATTAGTAACCGAACGAACTCGAACGACCTTTTATCGAGCTTGTTTGCAAGCCGCTCACGAATAACTTGGTTCATTTGCAGGCTTGCAGCCCTAGGGTAGAAGACAAACTCCTCATTAGTTGCGACTTAATTGCGCCAGACATTTGAAAACGCTTATTTGAGGCTTTGCCTCAACTCGTGCCTCAAGGGAATACTTTAAGGAATGCCTCAAGGCTCATGGGCGAGGCTAAATAAACCTATACATACACATCATGTAAAAGATGTTTATATGAGTCTGATATATATAACCTTTTTGATGTTAATGGAAGGACTATACATTAGGCTATGATTTTTCCATTGCTATTATAGAGCGGCTTTATTCATTATTGCTCTATGTTATTGTGAGAATCCAAGTACCAAACTTAAGTATGGTAAGAGATCTCAATGTCCATGATACGCTTTAAGACTTGTGCATGTTTGGAGAATGAGGGCACAACACTCATCCTTCACGTTTTCTTCCACATGATTTTACTTGAAATAAAAATCTTTCACATAAAAGATTTTTTAAGGAGACTCAAAGCTAAGCTAATACGATCCTGTGTAAGATAGGGGCTTGCTTGAAGACTTTGAACATTTCTCTTCAAGGTGACGATAGAACACAGTTAGAATCTTTTATTTCTAAGCTATTTTGATTTTGGGTTCTTTGAACCACCTTAGCTTCGTAACCTTTCTTTTTTATCAATTAACTGGTTTTCTCAAAAAAAATAAAGAAGGATCAGTGGATCGAAAACTACCTGTTGCAAGATATTCAGGAGCTGCGTATCCATGAGTCCCCATGACCCTAGTTGAGACATGACTTCTATCACCAGTAGGACCATCTTTCGCCAACCCAAAATCAGAAAGCTTCGCATTATAGCTCTGCGGCGACACCAAAAACAGCAATATAATTGAAAAGGTAACAGATGGTGCCTGTTTCAAAGATGTGCCTCGACTTTTACCTACCGAATCAAGCAGAACATTTGACGTCTTGAAATCACGGTAAATAACTCGCGCTTCAGCATTGTGTAGAAAGGCAAGCCCTCTCGCTGCCCCGAGGGCAACCTTCATCCTGAGGTTCCAAGAGGGGGGTTGAAAGCGAGAACCCCCTAAGTAGTCATCAAAATAAACGATAAGGGGAACCGCAAGCGCCTACTACAAAGAACAGAACAAATGAAAACCATGTATACCATGGTGCTTACTTCTGAATAGATGATTGTCCAAGCTCCCTCGGGTCATGAACTCATAGACGAGCAACCGATGATCATCTTCTAAGCAATATCCAATCAGTTTCACAAGATTCGGATGGTGCAATTGACCCAGGTAATTGATCTCCGCCTATAAAACAGAGTAACCTTGGTTGAGAGAACAGAGAAAAAACCAAGCAAATGCATGCAGAGCTGGATATTTTCATGTGGGATGCTCACCAGCCACTCCCTGTGGCCCTGTAAACCCTCTTGGTTGAGCTTCTTGACGGCGATGACCATCCCGGTCCCGGGCTTCGCCGCCGCGAACGTTTGCTCGTCGATCCACCCCTTGAAGACCGAACCGAAGCCCCCCTCGCCCAGCACACTGTCGGGCCGGAAGTTCCTGGTGGCGGTCTTCAGGTTGCTGAGGGTGAAGCTCCGGACATTAGGCGACTGCAAGATCTCGTCCTCGCTCCGGGGGGTCGGCGGCACAGAGGTTGCCGAGACCCGGCTTCTAGACCCACCTAATCTGCTTCCTTCTTTAGTGGTGGATTCAGAATTAGTCCCTGCAGATCGAAAAATTGCTTTTTTTTCCTAAGAAATTCCAGAAAAGACTTGAACAAACAAATGGGTGATCCCAAAAATCAGCTTAAATAGACGAAATCAGATTCCCACCCAAAACCCACTGAGAGAAAAAAAAAAAAAAAAAAAAAAAGGAAACGACTTCCGGCTGGTTTGTAAGTGAGGAGAAGGATTACCAGATGAAGGAAAGACGCTGTGGGAGGGGTTCTTCGACTTGACCCGAGCGCCCCAGCAGTTCCCCATCAAGAACTCCGAGAGGGCTCCCCACAGATCCAGCTCGCCGGCGAGCTCGACCGGAGAGAGAGAGGAGAGAGGAGAGAGGAGAGAGAAGGGTTGTTTCAGTTTTCGGGTTTGGGTACGGACTGCTGCTGGTTTAGACCTTCGCACCGATTGACCAGGCTCTACTGGGGGGAAGCATTAATGGCGGGCGATGGTCCCCCCACATGCACATCCATCCATAGATGAGGCTTTGAAGAAGGAATACTCTGGCCGCCGTGTGGGAAACTGCCGTTCGGCCACATGCTACGCCAGCCGTGGATACCACCCAGAGCACGATTTTTAAAGAGCATGGCGTCAGGCTGATATCAGCAGCCCCGGCAGCACGGGTCGGCGGCTGCTGCCCGCGTGCCTCTTTCTTTCCACACAACCTGTTACCTGTGAGTTCGTTGGCCCCGGTCGGTGGGCCTGCGCGCATCACAGCCGCACGATGGCAGGCAACCCGAAATGACTGGTACTCAGGTCGACTACATGCGGCTGTGATGCGCGCCGGGTCCACCGACCGGGCCAACCGACTGGAGGAGATCCGAACTCGTTACCTGTGGGCCTGTGGCTCGTACCAGCCGGATTATAGGAGCTTTATGCCGGAACCGGATTTCGTGTTTCACTTTTTTTATGGCAAATTTTATTTATAATCATTCTCAAAAATGAGTAGGAAAGTGGTGCAGTTTAAAACTAAAAACCATGATAAAGCGCACTGTATATTATGATTTTGGTTTGCCAAAATATAAAATTATCATGGCGCGGTGCGGTGCGGTTTTGGTATTGCGATGCGGTTTCGGTTTTGTCTAGAATCGTTTAGGTTATTATAATGATAAATCGCGGTGCACCGCATCACAATGTGCGATTTTGATTTTACATAATGGTACACCGTCGCGGTGCAGTGTAATTTTGGTGTGACAGTTTGGTGTTGCGGTGCGATTTTGGTTTTGCCCAAAATCGTACCGTTGCCATCCCTAAACATTATTGAACATACCCCTGGTTTCCCTCTGGTTTCCTCCTCCGCTGCCTCAAAACAACAAAAAAACACTAAACTACTACACCTCGACCTCATACCCCATCACCTCCAACCATCTTACCCCACTCCCACCTCATGCCACCCACCTGCAGCCCACCTTTGTCATCGGAGAGCGCTCCCCTCCTCATCTTTGGTAAGTACTAGAACAAAAAATTGGGGGACTTAGTAAGCCGTCCCTAACAAAGAGATTGGTTTAGTAAAAAAAATTTTACCTGCCACCGAACTAGTGAACCAGTCAAAGTTGCTTGCCGCAACCGAACAGGAAATGATCGCCGCCATTGAACACCGAACGCCGGAGCCGGAGCCACTCGCCGCCAAACCGAACCAAACCGAAACCTAACCGTAACCCTAAGATCTACAGACTATAGGATGAACCCTAGACCTAAGCGAGAGTTGCTCATCGCCCCGAACCAAACATCACCGCCATTGAAGCTGCTCGTCGCCATTGCCGGAACTGCTGGCCGCTTCCCCCGCCACCTCTGCTACAGCCTCCATCGTCAGAGCTGCTGGCCGCTGCCTCCGCTGTAGTCGCCACCGCCGCCGGAGCTGCCTGGGAGAGATGGGAGGCTAAACCGGGTGTAGTTTTGGGTTTACCAAAAAAAGCAAGGAATTTAGGATAAATGAAAATTTTAGATGTCATTTTCATAGATGAATCTATTGTCAGGAACTTTTCACACATTAACCTAAAATAAATTGGGATATAAGATGGTGGGAAACATATTTTGTAGGGGGAATGGGGTATGTGAAGTAATTTTGGAATATAAATAAATTTTTTCTTTTTATTGGATAAATTACACTTTGCCTCGATAAAAAAATAATAATTATTATACTTTGCCCCCCCCTTGATGTTTAGCTCATATACACTTAACCCCCCTATCGTTAAAAAACACTATATTTTACCCCCTTCAATTCTGCTTTGATAAGATAAAAATTACCAAAGGAGGAAGTTAAGTAATTGACAAAAGGGGGGTATTGTGCTAACATTTAAAACTTTAGGGAGCAATTTGGAACAAAATAAACTACATCGGTGGTTAATTGTTTTTGAGCTAAACATAGAGGGTCAAATGGTAATTTACCTTTTTTATTTTGAAAAAACTATACTTTACCCCCGAGGTGTGGTCTAAAATTACTAATACCCCCCTGAAGTTTTTATTTTGGTATATAAACCAGTCCCTATTGCTTTAACTGTTAGCATTATACACCCTTCTCAATTAATAAATATACTCTTTCCGTAATTTCCAGCTAATCTAACATGCATTGAACGGGAAAAAATATTGTTTATTAACAATAGGGGGTTTAAGTGGTTTCAGGGGGGTAAAGTGTAATTTACAATATAATTACATAATATAAACTAAAAAATTATTATTATTTGGCAACCAATGTATAATGTAGTAATCCGTCTTCTTTTTTCTTACATAATTAAAGATTTTTTTTTTTTGAGAAATCCCTCTCAGACATAATTAAAGAAATTAATAAGCCTTTTTGTTGGTATCCCATAGTCGTGACCCATGGTTGGGTTGCATTAGAGGCCATCTTAGAGGAGCATGCGGATCATTAGGTTAGAATTATCTCAAATAAATCCAAGTGAGATTTGTTCGTTGTGTTGTAGATTGTGCAACGATGGATTGAACGATCGACAAAAGGATTCTCTTGCGATCCTGTGCTTCACTATTTTGGAAAAACGGATCAAAAGGAACAAGTTTATTTCTCGATCTACTGAGGAGTCACTCACGCCACACGTTCTTCTTGATCGACGTCATCTCCTACTCCTCTCCTTGCCGATCTAAAACCTCTAATTCCCACAAAAATTTTAAATGTTACAATGAATGACGGCTCAAAAATCCTATAAAGAGATCCCAAAAGAAACCCTATGAACAGCTCTCAAAAAAAACCCAACCAACGACCGAACCTGTGTGCTCTAGAGGCCTCGTTCGCTTGGGAGCCACCCTGAGTTCGCCCGGGCGAACGGTCATCCAGACCGGCCCCCTCTTTGTTCCTCTAGTACTTAGGCGTCGAGCTTCTGCTAGGCACAGATTATATCATGCTGGCAGGTCTGTGGGCTTGTGGGAGTGCGGGCGTGGATCCACACGACAACATGTTCCTCTTTGCACCCATGCAAAGAGGGGAGAGAGAGAGAGATTGTTTTTTCTCCGTTCTTATTCATCAATCAAGTTAGCCATGACCTAGGTTTATCAATGAATCACACTAAGTTCCGACCAACAAATAAATAGGGATGGCTACGATGCGGTTTAAAACCGAAAACCACGATAAATCGTACTGTATAGTACGGTTATGGTTTGCCAAAATATAAAACCATCGCGCTGTGGTGGAGTTTCGGTTTTTGATTTCGGTGTAACGATGCGGTTTTGGTTTTGACCAAAACTGCACCGTTTAAGCCATTCTACCGATAAACCGCGGTGCACCGCACCGCATGATGTGATTTTGATTTTACATAATGGTACACCGTTATGGTACAGTACGATTTGATGTGATGGTTCGGTGTTACGGTGCGATTTTTGTTTTACTCAAAATCGCACCGTTGCCATCATTACATACAAACGAACGACTTTGATTAAGTGCCACGCCAGAATGACCAAAAATTTCCTCCCCAAAAAATTGTAAAAACAAACAATGCAGATTCAAGAGGAACATGTTTTTTTTGTTCAAGGATAAGGGTGGAGGCATTTCTAGGTCGTCTTGCTGCTCCGTTCTCTCTCCAGTATCCTACCGTCAGGATTACATCTGTCTGATGTCATGCCGTGTACGGTTTGGCTCACTCACATCGAAGGGATGAGTGTTATTCACCACCACATGGCGGTCCATCGGCCCCACTATTGTGGGAAACCGGAGAGACAACTCAACCGAGAGGATTTAATTGTCTTTGGGGGGGGATGTGAACGCTAATGGTCGCCACCCTCCCTCGCGTGGGAGACGACCTTTTCATTCGAGTCTTATTCCCTCGTACATCATGAGGCTGGACTTTTTGTACGGGGATTCAGCTCTGTTTCCATTAGCCTCCCAGCCCCTCCAGAAGGTTTGGCAGAGGTTTTGACTAGGGCTGGCAATTTCGGACCCACGGCAGATCCGACACGAAGTTAGCGGGTCTGGGTCAGAGCTAAACGGGTTCAGGTCGTAAACAGGTCGACACGATAGACCCGTTTAATAAACGGTTCAGGTCCGGGTTTAGGGTCTGGACACGGTAGACCCGGAAAGACCCGTTCAGTATTCAACGGGTCGTGTCGGGTCGGGTCGGGTCGGGTCGGGTCGAGTCGGGTCGGGTCGGGTCGGCCCGCAATCCGATACTGTAATATATAATACCAGCGGATCTTTCGGGTCAGGTCGGGTCGAGTCGGATCGGGTCAACTAAATAGACCCGGGTGGTAAACGGGTTTTACCGGGTCTTATCGGGTCTACCCGTTTATTAGCCGGTCGGGTAGGGTTTGGGATCTACACACAATTAGTTAAATGGGTCGGGTCCGGGTCTAGCGGTTTTGGACACGACCTGAAACTAGACACGACACGAACCCGACCCGACCCGACCCATTGCCACCCCGACTTTTGACCCCTTTTACAAACCATGAGGCTGCACTCAGGTTAACTGCCACCCCGAGTGGAGTTCAGATCCCGTATAGTCGGTGGGCCCGACGTGCATCACAGCCGCACAATGGCAAGCGATCCGAAAGTGAGTCGTGCATCACAGCCGCACGATGGCAAGCGATCCGAAAGTGAATCATATTTCAGCCGACTATATACTGCTGTGATGTGTGTCGGGCCCAACAGAGCCCAATGCTGGACCCGGACGATGTGGCCTGTGCTGATTGATCAGAGAATTTTAAATAAAATAATGGTTTGAGATTTGTCTCTGTCTGCCCTAAACATAATGTAGAAGATGGCAACGAGAGCATTTTTGCTACACGATCGATTTGTTGCAATTACTTACGGCCTAACTGTTGTGTGTCACATCATATATTAAAAAGATCTGGTGGTGGCAGCGAACTGTAGCGTACGTCCGATAGCAAGTGTAGTTTCCGTCGTGCTCCTTTAATGGGCAGTGTGACGCTTCACGATTGGTCTGTAAGCAAGTGGAGCACATTAATCATCGGTGATCGTCAAATTGGAATGCGCTAAGAAACGCGTAGACTCCACGACGAAGATGGCTAGAGAAAAGGTCTCCATAAAATTTTAATTTTGTAGTTCTTCTGTCAAAGAGCGATATATTTATTTATAAAGATTAGATCCAAACTTCTAATTCTACGCAGACAAAGAATCCTACCACTATTCTAATAATACATGCTACTGAATAAAAATAAAATTTTAAAATAAATCTTATCAAGCTCCTTGCTAACGAGTTTTGATCTGATTGAGTCCTATTGGATCAATAAGTTGTGGTAGCAGCACCAGACCTCTTTTTAAATCAACTACCAAAATAGGATCCAACAGTATATCAATATTATTTTTTATAGTATTTTTGTAAATATTTTAAAATGATCAGAAATAGAAAATTAATGATGATATATCTTTTTTTAAATGACCAAACATATGTGAGAACCATAGGGTCATATTTTCAATCTACATAATCATATTTAGACACTTTAGAGTCACAATCGATTCTAAGTTTTAAAATGTATATATGACTATTTATATTATTAATTTGCCTCTATAGGTTGATAGTATGATTCTAACTTGGGGTGGCTAAAATGGAAAGTGCAACTACTACCCCCACCCGGCTGCTTTTGTCGGGTCTGGTGTTTTGTTTGAAAACTATCCGTTTGGTATATACTTTGTTTTTGCGGTCTTATCCGGTAGTTTTTTCATGATATTAAGACCAATAATATATTTTTTTTTATAGTTTTTAATTCACTAATTTTTGACAAGTTAATAAGCATTGGCCACATCGATCACCTAAGGTGGTACCGTGGTACTCTTAACTCTTGTTTATCTTATTTAAGAGTGTTAATATTAAAGAATAAAAATGACACATGTCCCACAGGTGATGCCCTTTAATCCCCTCTCATGCCCGTGCGATGCAGTACGAAGTAGGGGTCTCACAAAAAAGAAGGGTTCTCGCTCTAGGTTAAAATTTTGGGTTTCGAAAGGTGAAGATTTTAAGGATAATTGAGGGATATTTTAGTCTTTTCATCAAGTTCAGATTTTCTAACCAGGATGAAACATAGTGGGTATGTACGTCTAGATATATGGAAGTTATAGTAAAAGTTTGGAGGTGATTCGTCCATTGGTTATGGAGATATCAAAGGATTATCAGATCTAGATTGTGTACTCTAGATTTTGGTTTATGCTCATTGCAGGTGATTTGGCAAAGAAAAGTGATGAATCTTACATGCGAATGTTTGGAGAATGGCAGTGTAATGTTTTGGAATCTTTTTGGTGATAAAAAAAAAACTACGATTTTGATAGGTTTAGGGGCTATTTTGGCTCAAATTAGGGTTTGATGTTGGAATAAACTCGGCGATACTACTTAAAAGGCTTTAGGAAATGTTTTAACGGCATTGGGATTCGTAGATAAAGAGGGGAAAAATTAATTTAGAAGCGGGAGAAGAAGAATCTAGGAATCAACACCTAAGATTTCGTTGAAGTCGGCACTAACAATGACAAGGGTTGGGTGTCCCCCCCCCCCCCCCCACCACCACTCACATACACACATATACACACTACCACCCACCCCCTCTCTTCTTTCCCCTTCTATTGTTGGATTCTTCCTTGTCACTGGAGGAGCTCATTGTCACCGGTCTAATTTCATCCGCCGGATTCCCACCCTCTCTTTTCCCCCTGCTATTGTCGGATCCCTTTGTCGTTAAAATTCTGCTTTTCACTGGAGGACCTTGTTGTCACTAGTCTTATTTCATTGGTCGGATTCCTTCATTGTCAGAGGACCTGGAATAAATTAGAGGATGTCGGTTAGGGATATCTAACATAGTATACACGGTGTCAATCATGTTTATTCGACATAAACAATAAAATATCAGTTTGTGCGCACCACCAGATGATAATAAACTACATGTCGGTGATGCGAGACCAATGCTTATAGCAGTTATCTAGTTCCTACTAACCTAGTTTAAAAAGTTCTTAGGTTTTTTTTTTTTTTAGGTTGATCGATTATACCTTACCAACTAAGACAATCGGATGTGTGGTGGTATTTGAAATAGTTTAGGCTTGTGGGCTTTGAGCCACATCTGCCATTTTTTTCCAGAGCAATGCTATTCAGCCTAAAGATTTTTTCGATTCCGCTCAGCCCAATTGACGTGGCAGCGTGCAATTGGTGGTGGAAAAGACTTAAATGTTACTAATGGGTTTCAACCACCAGTTGCATGCTGCCATGTCAATTGGAGCAGCGAAATCGGAAAAACCTTCGGGCTGAATAGCATTTCACTTCTTTTCGTGAAGAATAATACAGTACAAATATTAACACCTTGTCCAATTCCTAATGAAGATTAGGATTTCTTATATGAGCAATGGTATTAAGTCATCCATTTGTTTATCCTGATTGGACCATCCTTACATGGTATCTAATCATAGTCGTTCTTTGACTGCTGGTCGGGATGAGTGTGATTCACCTATCGGGATTGGGGTGCAATAGATGACTGCCACGTCAGGATGGCCCGATCCGATGGAAAACATGATGGGTAGGAAGCAATTTTTCTACTTGTATTATGGTTAGCTCATGGCGGGGCTTAAATTGGGCATGGGACTAGAAGGTTTCGGGTCAAAAAGGTAAAAGATCAGAGAGAATATATTGTCCTTCCGAATCTTTTTGAATAAGATAGACTAGGGCATTGAGCACATGCATTCATACTCCTACCAACAAATAAAAAAAGAAGCACATGCATTCATGCACCAAAGATCATCTCGATAGGGGTGCAACTCGGGTCGGGTTGGTTCGGGCCAACCCTGCTCAAATCCGAATTGAACTAGTTCGGTCCTACGATATTGAAACCTAGGTCAACCTAACTTGGGTATAAACTTGAACTAACCCAACCCACAATAAGATTGGTTTAGTTCGTGTCAGATCTTGCGTTAGTAGTTGGTCTATAAAAATAATGGTCATAGGCTATTTACTAATAAGCCGAAAGTCCACATTTAGGGCTGGCAATTTCTGACCCGACACGAAGTTTGCGGGTCTGGGTCAGGGCTAAACGGGTTCGGGTCGTAAACGGGTCGACACGATAGACCCGTTTAATAAACGGGTCGGGTCCGGGTTTAGGGTCTGGACACGGTAGACCCAGGAAGACCCGTTTAAAATTCAACGGGTCGTGTCAGGTCGGGTCTACCCGCAATTCGTTACTGTAATAGATAGTATCAGCGGGTCTATCAGGTTAGGTCGGGTCGAGTCTGATTGGGTCGGATCAGGTCAACTGAATAAACCCGTGTGGTAAACAGGCTTATTGGGTCTACCAGTTTATAAACGGGTCAGGTACGGGTTTAGGATCTAGACACGATTAGTTAAAAGGGTTGGATCTGGGTCTAGGGGTTTTGGATACGACCCGAAACTAGACACGACCCGACCCGACCCGTTGCCACCCCTATCCACATTGGACTTTAGGCTTTAGCCACTCGTTGAGTTCTCTTGGTAGTTGATTCAATGTTAGCAAATAACTAATGTTTACTCGGGTGCAAGTGTTATATAGCCCAAAAGTCCATCCAGTGGCATATATATGTGGGCCTAATTTATATAAGTCGGTTCATGGGTTGGGTCGAGTCTACCCGAGCCCCAACCCGGAACCAACCCATATGAACCAAACCAACCTGTTTAGTCAAAATACCCTAACCAACCCGACCCATTTAGGTTGGGTTGGGTCGGTTCTTGATTTTACCCGACCCAAGTTCCACCCCTAATCTGCAACATGTTACAGTCGACATGCTTGCCTTTCCATGAGATACATGATTTTAAGGTTATAAGTGACACCATAACCCCTTTAACCAAAAATAATGGGGCATTATAATCCAAACAATGACCGCTATTTTATCAATGGAAATTCTATGGTACCGAATCGGTACCATACACCGAAATTCGTCGGATGGCCTTATGGTGGTTCTCAGACATCCGCCTAGGATTCAACCCATGCCCCCTAGAATAACGCTCACTGTCGGATGGGTTCGGTATGGTACCCAAGTGGAGCCCTTTAATTAAAAAAGTAAAAATTTAAATATTGGTTTACAATAAATTCACTTGGAAATAACAAACCTTTTAGTAAAAAATAATAGATAGGAGAAGAAAGTATTCTATAAGATGTGCTATACTAGTGTATACATGTGCTTGTCGGCACTGCAGCGGGCTGTCTTCGGTGGCAACACATCTGTCGGCATTGCAGCTGACCGTCTTCGGCGGTAACACACATGAACGCTTTCGACGACAACACCGGCATTCATAGGGACACCCATTTCCTCGCCCGTGTCGATTGGCACGAAGCGGACGCCTTCGGCACGACCAACTTCCCTTCCCCCTATAATTGATCAATCACAGTTGTTTCTATTCGAACAGATTCTTTGAGATTGACCCGATGGTTTAGGGCGGCTGAAATTTCAACATACGGGTTTATAGCCGTTGATGCAAACAACGATCACCGGATGAACGGTCAGGTTTAATGCAGTTTAAATAGGCCAGGATTTTAGGCGTTTAGTGCAATTTAAATGGGTCGGGATTTGAAACCAAGAGGAGGGAGTTGGTTGATGGGGAAATAGAGATCGTGCGCTGATTTTTGAACGAATGGTTAGATCTATTCGGTTCATTTTTGTCCAGTCAGTTTCCGTTTTGTCTAGTCAGCACAAAACCGGCGTGCCATGTTATATAGATATTAAATACTCTTTTTTTTAAAAAAAAAATTGTGAACACTGAGAAGAAGATAAACCAAGGATTGAAACTTGTCCTAAGGGCAAGAGAACACAGTCTAGAAGGTGCGTCAAGCCGAGGGGGAGTCTCGTCCGCCACTACAAAGTGGGAGGAAATTTCGTAGCACTTACTCGATCGAATCCTAGACCAAGGCCTAGGACTGCATATGTTTTACCAACTGAGATATGAGATGGAGGCAATAGATCGACTCTTTCGCTACCTTGGAAAAAGGTCTTGTAAGACCAGCTATAAATGCAACGTTGATTGTTTGGAAGTTCCAAGTAAAACTTTCTCCGCAACCAAACACAGCCATAGGTTCAAACTCGAATAATTCTAGAAAATAATCAAATTAATTGATTTGCATTTGTACTGAAAATTTATTTATTTGGTGACAAATAAATGTGATTTGCACCCTTAATTTACATGTCCATTAGGTTTTAGCTAAAGGAAAGACAACCCGGTGGATGAAAATACCCCACTCCAGTTTAAATTTTCATTTCAAGCCACTCTTCTCTAAAACCAAGAGAATCTAAACCTGAACCCTAAATCCTAAACTTAACCCTAAAACCTAAGATTTATAGGCCATGTGATGAGCCCTAGATCTAGGAATCCTAAACCGAATCTTAAGCCGCAGCTCCTCCACGCAGCCGAAACCGAACCCTAAGTCGCAGCTCCTCCTCTTTGTTGCTCGCTGCTGCCGGAGCGGCGACGACGAGTACCTGCAACTCGAGGTCACTGCTAGCGCCCGTTGCCGCCACATTTTACTGCTCGTCCCCGACTCAGCACGTCTGTTCGCTCCGTCACCCTGCTCGAGAGCTAGTCGATGAGGGCATTTTGGGGTTTCATTGGAATGTTCGGTCCAGTTCACCAAACCGATATGTTGGACCAGGGACCTTAGGCTAAACCGATCTCTTGGAGGTCCTGTTCATCGAACCGATCTGTTGGACCTGGGACCTCAGGGTAAACCGATCTCTTGGGGGTCCTATTCACCAAACCAATCTATTGTTAAGGACCCTAGACACATTAGCCCAAAAAATTTTGCTCCAGCGACGGGGCGCTCTAGATGGTCAGTGATGCATCTGGACCATTCCCTAATATGTAAGGAGAAAAGGAGCAGTCCGATGGTGTGTAAAAAGGGCATGGGTGACATGCACAGGGTGTGGCTGGGTGTAAAGTTTAGATCGAGTGGCTTCCTACTATTCATTGAACGATTCAAATAAATCACTCAACAAAATAGTTCCTACTATGTCAGCCATGCACCATCAACCAAATCTTATCCCATCAAGATGAGATCGACTACAAGAGCGATTGACAGAATAAAAAAAAAATCCCGACTGACTAGTCAACCTGGCACCAACCCTCTAAGATTGGTTCTAGGAATCTGACGAAAGATACATGGCCGCCAAGAAACCAAAAGACCACCTGGCAGGTAAGAAGACCTCACTTATAGGTTAAGCAATTTAAGCCCATACAACCAAGGAACTCTCAAATGCTCCCTCAGACTAGAAAAAGATCTAGACGAAGAGGGTAGAAGGTAAGACCTGACAAAGAGAAATGCATTTCTTCGTGCAAAGAGCAATGCTACTAAGCCATCCAGTTTTCCATCCGGATCAGACCATCCTGATTTGGCACATCAGATCATCCTGACGTGGCACCTGATCATACCCTTTGCCTGCCAGTTAGGATGAGTGCCATTCACTTGTTGGGACTGAGTGCAATGGATGGCTGTGATCAGGTGCCACATCAGGATGGGCTGATCTAGGTGGACAATAGGATGGGTGGAAAGTATTTTCCAAATTATAAACGGAGTATCTAATTAAAAGGTGGTTCTTGGTCATTAAGGTGTAACAGTGGCTAACGGATATCCGACAACTAGGGGTGTGCATCGGTTTGAAACCAACCTATTTAAGCAAAATCCAAATCGATCCAACATTGATCGGTTTTGAGGATTTCCAATCCAATCCAAACCGAACTGAGATTGGAATCCAATCCAATTAAAGTCGGTTTGGAGTGGATTGAATGGTCGGCTTGGCCTTTGACCCATATACAAGTTAGGTTTTTTTTCCCTTCTATTAGAACTTATTTTTAACTTTAAAAAATAATAATTGTTATCAAATTATTAGGCCTAAATAAAATTTGTAACTGATTTTGAATAATCCTACAGTATTGCAAAGATTGTTGGTAGCAAAGATATAAAAGGACATATGGCATATTTAATAAAATATGATACGTATATATATGTCGGTTCGGTTTAGGTCGGTTTTAAAATTATAAATCTGTCAACCGATCTAATCGTCAGTTTTTAAAAAACCCAAAACCAATATGATCCATCGAGTGTGTCAAAACCGATTAAAATCGGTTGGTTTGATTTGGTTTGGATCCTACACACCCGTACCGACAACCATCAATAAGTATAACAAGATTACGATATATGTAAATGTTGAGGGAATTTTGCATATATGGGCCTAGAAACTAGGTTAATTGCATATTAACCATTGGAACTTCATATTTACTTAACCCCTGGATACTAGATTACTTCTGCAATCGATCCATCTGGTTAACCAGCTATTTGGAAAAATAATCCAGGTTGGTCTGACTGTTATTTTCATACTGCAGTTTTACAGGGATGATTTTAACCCTTAGTTAAAACTTGAAGAGCGATAGTTAGGCCTAATGAATCACACAAAACCCCCCAAATTAGGACAAATGGAGAGCAACGGTGGCAATGAAATAGTATCAAGGGTAAAATGGTCATTTGTAACCTCAGGGAAAAAGCGGCCTATGTTTAAAATCTATCCAGTAATGGGACGATAAACCACATATATACTGTAAATATGAGCTTTGCAAGGGTCAATATACAATTAACCTAGGTTCCAGGTGGCTACATGCAAAAATCCCAAATATCAAATAAAAACAAGAATAAATCGCCACACATTCCAATAGCAACACATTCCAATAGCAAGAAGAAGTACAATCTTATTCATAATTGTAGCCTGTGAGTTCACTAGACTTCTAGTTCCAGGCAGATTACTGCAAAAGCTCGGGCTTTCGGAAACAAAACTCACATAAGTCAAATAGGACTACAGATGGGGGGGGGGGGGGGGGGGTGCCGTCTCAAATCTTGCAAACGGATTTGACCTGATCAGCGAAGGGTCAAGATTTTCACTAGACAGACGACTTCACCGTAGCCGATTTGATGATGTCGATAAACTCAGCCTGCAGTTGGAGGAGAAATTGAGCAGAACATATGTACAAATGGAAACATGCGCCAACCTATATAACAAGGAAAATGATATTCAGTCATCCAGCTTTCGACCCGGATCGGGCCATCCTGATGTGGCTCTCATCACAGCCGTCCGTTGCATCCCCGACTGGTGAATCACACTGACTTGACTGGTAGGAAAAGGGATGAAGCCATGATCGGGTGCCATGTCAGGATGGCCCGATCAGGGTGGAAAACTGGATAACCAAACAGCATTGCTCATATAACAATGAGCACCAATTCACTGTCTCCTGGTCTGCAGGTCCATGGAGGTACACTGGTACAGAGGGCAGGCTCACGACCAACCACTGACTATAGACCGGAGCAAGATATATAACCCTTCCATCGGCTAGGGCTTGTTAGTTAGCAAAGATCTTGGTGATATGTTTTGTTTTCAGCCGAATATGAAACCCTAATTACCTTCAAAGAAGCACCACCGACGAGAAAACCATCAACATCAGGCTGTGCTGCGAGTTCCTTGCAGTTCCCTCCATTTACGGAACCTGTAGTTGTCATGATCACACGTAAGTGCAAGTATGAGAAAAATTCTCAGCATTCTCTTTGGACTTGTGGGAATACTTGCCTCCATATATGATCCTAGTTAAAGCAGCAACTTCAACACTCACATTTGTCTGAAGCCACTGCCTTAAACCTGTGTGTACCTGCCAAACACAAATAAAGTGGCTGATGAGCAAAATTTTTGTCAACATTAGTGTGATCTAATTACATGCCCTAAAGGGGTCAGACACGATCCTCATTCCAGAGTGTCTCAATGTATCTCAAACATAAATATAGCCCTAAATTTTGATCCCAAATCGTAACCAAACCATAAATCAAAGATTGAATTCATGCTCAAGAACCAACTCATCATCAAATCAGCCAAGAAAAATAAAAAAACAATCGAAATTTTTGCCCAAACCTGACGAGAGTGGTTGGACGTGAAAGAGAGTGATGGATCCAGATTCTGAGGGGAGGTGGGAGGAGTGGGAGAGGGATATAATCTGGTCGCCGACCTCCTCACTTTAGGGTTCAACTCCAAAGTCATGAGGAATCACCGAATCGTACGTGAGTGGGATGAGCAACAGGTTGAGATGAGATTCACATGGCGAGATATAGATATCTTATAGCTAGGGATGGCAATGGGACCCGAAAACCTGAACCGAAAATTCGGGTTTGGGTACAAAATCTATACATGAAACCAATTCGGATAGGGTATATGATGTATACCAATTCGGGTTTGGGTACAAAATCTATACATGAAACCAATTCGGATAGGGTATATGATGTATACCCATTCATATTTTCGGATCAGATATCTGTCGAAACTTGATACCTGAAACTCAATAACTGAAACCTGAATGTTGCATGCCTCACTTATATTATACCTGCATGTGCGGGGCTCGCGTACAACGTACCCGATCTAGGGCTCGTGCACGACGTAACGGACCTGGGGCTCGCGTACACGAGTCCCCACACCTAAGGCTATAAGTACATGGGCAATATCATTGCCTCTAATACTAGTGTTGTTCTCACTCCAAACCCTTCAAAAACCCTAAACCTAATCTCCTCCTCTAGAATCCCAAAGACGATAGCCTCTATGACGAGTTTGGCAACTACATTGTCCCGGAGACCGATTCCGACGACAAGTCCCCCGGTCCTAACTGTACCACCTCCGACAACGAGGACACCATAGCAAGCCCCCACCACCCGCCAGCAAGGGTTGGATAACGAGATTCACAACATCTAGCAGCCCGGGCGACATGAACGGTGACCCCGCCGCCTCCCACATCGTCCTCGCCGAGGACAAGAAGTACTAACCCACCGTTGAGAGTCTACAGAGAGGGAGTGGAGGCACTGGTGATGGTCGAGGACGAGCAACCCCTCGAGCAGCCCATCATCAAACCCGTCCACACCGTCAGATACGAGGTCGCCTCCAACCCCGCGATAATCCACAATGTCAATCTAGTGGGCCACTTCAACCCACCGGCATGTCCATCAACACAGTCTTCCCGTGCTTGAAGTGGCCAACCAGAACGACATTATGGACGAGCGCAGGATTGCAGGCGACGTATCATATGGTGAGGACAGGCTTGATGATGGACTACTCGAGTGGTTGCTTAACCTCGTCCATCACCAGCGCTTCCATGCCCTCTTTGTAGACCTTCTCAGCGATGGGATAATACTTTCTAGGCGAGGATGATCTCGGAGACAAGGTCGACGTCCATGTCGTCCGAGCCGCCGGACATCGTGATCCATCCCTTGCTGACGGGGCCCGCGGCAGCATCCTCGTCGTCGGAGGGGGTGGAGTCAGAATCGGGGGACTTGTCGTCGGTGTCGTCGACATCTCTATAGCTGTCGGAATCAGTCCCCGAGCCAATTTAGTGCCAAACTCTTCGTAGAAGTTATAGACCATGGGATTCTGATGGGGGATAGGAGATTTGGTTTAGGGTTTTTGAAGGGTTTGGAGTGAGAACGACAACACAATTGCCAGTGTTAGAGGCAACGTTATTGCCCATGTACTTATAGCTTTAGATATGGGGAATCGAGTACATATGGCAAAGGCTAGGTACGCCGTACGCAAGCCGCACACATAGGTATAATAGAAGTGGGTCATGCAGCATTTAGGTTTCAGATATTGGGTTTTGGCAGAGGTATACCCATACCCAACTCGAAAATATGAATGGGTATACATTATTTACTCATACCCTACCCGAATTGGTTTCGGGTATAGATTTTGTATCCAAACTCGAATTTTCGAGTCGGGTTTGGATCGGGTTTTTAGGCCCCACTGCCACCCCTAGCTTTAAGATATCTGCATCTCGCGGGTCTCGCCATTCAAATCTTAACCGAGCCTGCTGCCCATCCCAATCGGGATACGATTCGACAATTTCTCTTGACTTTGGAGCCGGAACCCTAAAGTGCTGAGGTCAACAACCAGAGAAGATCCTCTCCCTCTCTGCCCACCTTCCCTCTCAAAATCTAGGTCTATCGCTCTCTCACGTCCAACCACTCTTCAGATTTGGGTAAAAATTTTGATTGTTTTTTAATTTTCTTGGTTGCTCTCATGATGGGTTGGTCCAAGTGCATGAGTTCAATATCTGATTTATGGTTAGGGTTACAATTTGGGATCAAAGTTTAGGACTATATTTATGTTGGAGATTTTTCTTAACCAAGAAATTATGTCATCACAATAATTATCCAATCAAAATAATAATAGATACAGTTATCCATTCAAGATAATAATAGATAATAATACCAACTCTCAAAAAATGCCATGATTCTAAGTAGAACTTGAAGGAAAACATATAAGAGCTGGCCTTTTTGACACTTGTATTGTGTACCATACTACCATCAAATGATTGAAAGGGTCATTAGAGGACGACGGTAGGGGTGAATACTTTGCGTGACTAGAGCTTTTAGGGGCTTTAGGCATTTACAGCCCTCAATCCACTTATATGATCCATTCTGAAAACTTTCCAGTGTCCTCACCAATCCACTATAGTTTACCCTACACAACTGCATGGGAGTTGTGGGTGTGCAATGATGCAACATTCTTTTAAATCATTCAAAATGTCAAAGGTGTCTTCAAGAATAGCATGCTTACCACAGATCTAAAATTTTACAGTGATGATAAGCAAATAACAGTAATTATAGCAGTGAACAGGTTGTCATCTTGAAATGAAAAAAACTAATATCACTTGCATGGTAGAACTATCGGACGCAGGTGAGTGCGAATGTGGGTACCAAGTAAAAAAGAATGGAAGTCATGCAAACATTTTAGTGACATTCTACAACAAAAGAATTACACAAGCAACAATATAAGAGGAAATAAATAGTAGAGTAGAGTTCCTTAGAACTCACTTCCTGGGCCTGAGCTGGGGTTGCAACTTTGCCAGTTCCAATGGCCCAAACTGGCTCATAGGCAAGGACCACATTTAACCAGCTAGGTATCCGATCTGAAAGAAAGAGATAGTCAGAAAATGATTGACAGCACAACACCACATTAAACACATGCCGAAGCCGTGTTCAAGATATATTTAACGCATCACAAGAAATAGGTAGGTAAGGGTCTTCACATTGAAGAACTTTTCCAAAGACTTTGTTCTTAGTAACATAATTCCCTTCAAACAACTCCACTTTCTTATTAAGATCAAACCCCATTTTAAGATCAATTAAATTTTTAGCTTCTTTTGATCTTTTTCCATATTTTGGCACCCCAAAAAATCTTTACATATTTTACTCAGGTTCATTAGTCTAACTAATCCTCATGGTGGTATCATGCGCCACCGCAGTTCCCTGATCAAGAAGCATTTAAAATATGGATTTCCAATCAGTGACTTGTTTTTGTTCTCAGTGGAGAGAGTATTCGTCGAGACAAAGAATATTAATGTTTATTGTTGTTTTTTATGGTTATCATGGAAAGTAATAATACATTTTATAAGCTCAACAAACAAAGGCTGAGTTTATTTCACAACAAAGCAATAGAAATTCAACCCGTCAGACCTCATTCACTGTATAGATATCTTGCTTGCCCATTTAAGTCAGAAGGCTTCACATTTTGACTTTCACCCTCAAAAGGAAAATTATTTGATGAAAGAAAGAGATAAATTTAACTACAGAATTGTAGCTTCAGTGACAGCTCATGACTATCTTTATGATTTACGACACTCAAGTTTGAAAATGCTAGCTTACAAGGCACTGCAAACAAAACATACCAATATAACTTGAAGGTAGGGAAAGTAAACTCCCTTAGCCATGCGCTGATCACCTTATTTCTTAAAAGCTACCAAATTAATAATACATATAATCAGACAGCATAGAATATAGTAATTTTTTCATGAATTACTGAAGACAACAGTGACTCCATGCTAGCAGCTGAAACCATATAAGATAAACAGACGTTCTCTCCACAAAAATGTCACCCCCTACAACAAAGATGATCAAGAGTAGGAAAATTTGATAACGACAGTCAAATTACCAGCAATTGCTTTTGTTTGTGCAGCAACTACAGCCATAGTTGATCCGGATTCTCGTTGCTCAAGGGTTTCACCAACACATGCAATCACCTTCAGACCTTGAGCTAGTGCATATGCAACTTTATCTCCAACGAACTGCCATTTGAATCAAATAAAGAAATTAGCAAAACAGAGTACAGTGTAAGCCTAGAAATTTCATAGCAATTATAGCAGTCTGAATAATAGAATCTACAAGCAAAGTAGAAGTGCTGATTTCCTTCACAATTAAATTAGTGAGGCTTATGTACATAACTCATACATACATCCAGAAAGAGCATCAGAGTGACAAATCCAGCTACTGACTAGGCAATCAGAACTGACTAGCCAAAGCTTAAAAATTGGTGGTAAAAGGCTAGTGCAAGTCATGGCTCTTGCACAACAGGAGAGACAAAGAACTCAAGAGGAGCAAGTGGACGGTGAGAGTAGACCTGGTTAACAGGAGGCTGCTGAGGAGCAAAGGGAATACTGGAGCTAAGGAGAGTGAGACTCTAGGTGTGGCTCTTGAGCAGCAGGATAGAATAGGGGAAAGGGGTCTGAGGGGACAGTAGAAGACGATGGCAACCCAAGAAAGGGATAATCAACAAAAGAGAGATCTTGAGTGAAACGGGACCATTTCATAGAAGGTAATGTGCCTTGAGGTCCTTAGCCGATGAACAGAGAAATTTTAGCCTTCGTGCTTAAAAGGAAGGTGTTTGTACACCTACATTGAGAGAGGGGCACATGGTAGATGTGGATCAAGCCCTGCTAAGAATGAGCACGCCCAAGGTGATGGGTTTTACGTCACATGTGCTTTATGAGAGGGAGCTTACCCAAAGGCCAACAAACCTATTTCTAGGTTCATCAATTTTTTGGCTGTGTCGGGTCGAATCGGGTCAGGTCACTACGTGTCGGGTCAACCCGCAATCCAATACTGTAGTATATAAGATAATAATACCAGCGGGTCTTATCGGATCAGGTTAGGTCGGGTCGAGTCAACTAAATAGAACCGTGTGGTAAACGAGTCTTATTGGGTCTACCCGATTATAAGCGGGTCGGGTACGGTAAGTTAAATGTGTCGGGTCCGGGTCTAGGGGTTTTGGAGACGACCCGAAACTAGAAACGACATGAACACGACCTGACATGTCCCATTGCCGCCCTATTGCCAAGCCAACCCACCTGCCGGAAACCACCCAACCCATCCGTCAAAATCCTCCAAACCCACCTACCAACCTATTGGAATACATCCAACCCACCAAACCATATACTGTATATAGCCAACCTGCCCACAGGAATCCGCCCAACCCACTCAACACAACTCTTTTGAAATGGTGTCAACAAATATCTCTGAAGCTCTAAGGCTCCAAAAGCTCTTCCAAATTACAGGTTGTTCAAACATACTCTAATTCCCATAATCAGTGTTTTTATTCTGGATGAAACTTCACCGAGTCGAAGGTAGACTAAACTTGGCCATATTTCAAGCCGAGTTATTGGACCGAATCTAACTGAGTTGGATATTAAACCAAGTTTCTTGAACCGGCAGACTTTCGAGACGAATTCGAGTTTCGAATTTTAAACATTGTCCACAACAAACACTTCTCCAAAAAGTTCATCGGCCTAAAATTCCTTCCTGTATAAGCATTCTCAATCAGCACCTTAGGAATTGAAAATCTCGTGTGATTTTCAAGCATTATAAATTGTGAATGATAATCTTTAAAAAGAATTGTATACACCATTCGTTTGGTCTCATTGATCTGTGAGAGGTGGGACAGTGGAAGACAAGCAATTTACATACTGTAGCCCTATCAGATTGACTGGTGCAATCATTAGTATCAAATGTAATTGAGATACCAGCTTCAACTTGTGTTGTATAGGTATTAGAGTTTAAAGTCTGGTGAAATTGAGATGGTTTATTCTAGGAAATTAGCAGATAAATTCAGTGAGCAAAAATAATAAGCGGCGATATTGCTTTGTCTATTATTATGCATCATACTGTGACAGGATCTTAATGAATGTCTATTCGATAGTTCTTACAAGTTCACCATTGTCTACGATATTTCACAATCTAATTTAATTTTAATATATCTTTATACTCTTCAAGCTTAATAATCAAAATCTACTAAAGTCACTTCCTAGAACTACATTATCAACCTCTTCAAGAAGATTAGAAGAAACTAAATCCAATTTTTGATGGAAACCATTAATCTTTTGGAGATACTATGACACACTTATATAAGCCAGAATACATTTCTTACAAAATGCTACAACAAAATTTCTTTAAGTATATTATGAAGCTTAAATAACCTCACATCATAAGTTAAATGAAACTGTTCATCTCAGCACAGGTAATGCAGCTTACGGGATGAGTAACCAGAATCAATAGATCCACATACCAGCAATCCATTTATCTACTGGGGTCAATATAAACCTATTGAATTAGACATGCTCACATATAGGCACTGATAGCTAATGCACACACATGAACCATTAATTTTCCTACTGAACACTTACTTCATTTGATTCGTTTAGCAAAAGCCTCCGTTCCGAGTGACCAAGAATGACCCAAGGAATACCAAGGTTTGCAAGCATCTCCGCGCTTCATAAACCAAAAGAAATAAATAAATAACTAAATAAATGAATCAACTAAATGAAGTTATGTGTATAAAAATGTGAACAAGTATTCCTGTGTTTATTATGGTCAACCATCAATACAAAATATTGGCATCACATTTGACAATGTTCATAATTCAAGTTGACCATCGAGGGGCATCAAACTTTTTACCTAAAATGAAACACTCAAAAGTGACTTTTTCCGGCTAAAAATTAAACAACTTATCCTGTCAACATTACAATCCCCCAACTTAAGTTACAACTAATACAACCTCTCAAACACAAATCGTTCTCCTTGAAGATTATCCATTTCTTGATTTTATCAGTTCAAACATCAATGGAAAAGATAAGGAGAATACAGCTTCACTCCGTCTAGTATCTTTATGTTAAAAGCAGACGAGAACAAACAAAAGATTCCATACCTAATTGTTCTCCAAATAATAATAAAGTGTTGCATGGACCAATTGAATGTTCAAACTTGAATCTAACTAAAAATTGATGTTAGACCTGACAGCATATTCACATCGACTGTTACCACTTATGATGGTACTTGAAAACAAGTGTCAATATTTTCGATGCCAAGTAAATATGTTCTGCCTTACCCATCCAGGCCAAAATCTTTCATCTAACATGTTTTGTTAACAACTTCATATTACTTGGTCATTGAAACTAATCCAGACCAAACATATATAAGGACATGGAGGTACTTTGTCACAACTTTTAGAATCACAAACCAAATTTAGATGAAAACAAAATCTTTGCTATGGTTCAGTCACTTAAGAGGCATTAATGTTAGGCAGAGTTGTGAAAATTCAAACATGAAAAGTGACCTACCAATCCTATTGAACTTATATAGTCTAAATGCCAACACAACACACCGAATTGTGAATAAAAGAGGGATATGTCATATGCATTGACATTCGTAAGAATCAAAACGGTGATACTGATTGTAAAATTTAAGAAGTTAACTTATACCCGCAGTTTCTTCTATCTTTAAGAGGAGAGCTTTTCATATTAATTAAAATAACATATGATGTTGAATGAGTTAAACATCATTAGCTAGCAATTCAGTAGCGCAAAAAAGGTTTGAAGTTGGTATAGGAAAAGGGAGAAAGCGCAAATAGAGCTAGTTTTCTGAGCTACCATGATATTTAAGTCCAAATGATGAGCTTGGCATATACCAGTCCAGTACATGAGAAAGCGCAAATAGAGCTAGTTTTCTGAGCTACCATGATATTCAAGTCCAAATGATGAGCTTGGCATATACCAGTCCAGTACATGTGAAACTAGTATCCATGCAGAAAAGACTCCAGTAGACATAATCGAATTGAAGTCATGAAAAGACATCATGCTATATAACATTGTTGAAAAAGTCAGCACTTACCTAATTTCACCGGTGAAAGCACCACCTTTCTTTACCCAGCAATTTTGTGCCGCAACATGGAAATCAGAACGCAACAAATTTTGTACCAGAGGAAGGAACACATACGGAGGACTTACCACAACCTCTGCAAGAATAATTAGAAGCTATTATTCACCTGGTGTAAAACCTGCTAACTTGATTACTATCACTCCAACAGACAAAAAGTGGTCTGGCAATCAGACCTTGCATAAAATTTGCAATCCTCGCGTACAATAAGCTGGTGATCTATCAATTTATAATGCTTATACCTAAAGTGACTGTGAAACACACTTCATTGGGCAAAACAGGAATGAGATGATGCAAGTATAACGACTATTAGAAAGACAGTTCAGATAAATCATAAACAACATTACCAAAAGATCTTAGCCCAGCATAGATGGTGATATAGATTTCATGATATTACTTAACTGTACACAATATGAGCTCAGGCACAACAGGAATGGTTTGACCGTTGCACAACTATGTGAAAATCAACATTTGATATGTACACAATATGAGCCCAGACAATTTAATCCCACCGTAAGTAAATTTTATTAGATATAGTCATATAACCATACCCATCAAGCCTTGATGCATCCACTTGGGGTCGATTTTATGACTCCATCTTCACTAGCCATATCTGTTAATGGCTATCTATGTTGTCACTGCAAGCTTTTTCATATATTTTCTAACAACTTTCAACAATGTTATTTTAGATCTTCTCCTCTATTACGACCCCTATCTAATAATCGCAAACTCTCGCATTACCAGGGTTGCGTGGTGCTCTTTCTTGTTTATGAGTATCTTTATCTTTTGTCCATCATTTTGTCCTCTCCACTGGTGCAACTCCACTTCATCCAATATACTCATTCCTCACCCCCTCCATGTGTTGCCACGCATTCATATCAACGTCCTCATCATGTCACGCCTATGCAGTCAAAGTCGGTAGTCGGCCCTAGTCGGCCAAGGGCCGACTAGGACTAGTCGGGACTAATTCGGGACTAGTCGGCCAAAACTTATTCTAACCCCTATCCCCCTCCCTAAACATATATGATATATGAACTAGCATAAATGCTAATAAGTATATGATATTAATCGGTTAATAACAATACATACCTTCACACTTCACAGCATGGGTATAAATACATAAATAACAGCCTAACAGAACACAGTTGTATTAGCTTCATGCCCATGTCAAAAGACTCGGAACTAAGAATTCATCACAATATTTGTTTGATGATGTTTAATCAGTGAACAACTCCAATTTTGATTATAGGGTTTTTTGGATATCAACAAATAAACTAATTATTTGTCTATGTTTTTATCTGAGATTCTCAGGTGCTCAACAGATGATTACAGGGAAGAGCCATAGTTGTGAGTCTTGCGACTCAAGACTTTGAGCCAATGTAAAAAAATCTAAACAAAATTGCTTGCAAAGACTCCTTTCAAAAAAAAAATTTGCTTGCAGAATGCTGCCTGGGGACTAGTCGGCAGTCGTTGGTCGGGGACTAGTCGGGCTAGTCGGGTCTAGTCGGGGACTAGTCGGGATTCCGCCCAGCAATGACGGAATCGAAATTAATCGGTCGGCAAAATGCCGCCCAGGGACTAGTCGGGGACTAGTCGCCGACTAGTCGGGGACTAGTCGCCGACTAGTCCCGACTTTGATAGCATAGTGTCACGCTCATCTTGTGTCCTTGAACCCTCTATAAATTCAACCATACAACATCTCAAGCTTTATTGTTGTCTTGAGAAAGTTACTCTATAATCTTAAAGGTATGTCTTTATCGTAAAAAAGTGTGCTTGTTCTTGTACTTGTTCATTGCATGTATAAATCTTGCTCCCCGCGTCTCTACTCACACCTCATTATCCGCCATCCTATCCACTAAGCCCCTTCTGTACTAAGCAACCTACGAGGAACGCTCGGCCGGCATATACACCTTGTGTATATGCGCCCAAATTGTCGCCCAATTGTGATTGAAAGCACATAAGTACCACATATATGAACCCATGAACCAAGCACTTGTTAACCCCATGTCCTTTACATCTAAAACGCTAAACCCATAAAACCCTAAACCCGAACTTATATCCCTAAACATATATATATGTAAATAAGGAACACAGTCCTCCCGACTAGCCAGCACGCTAGTCCTCCCTTCAATTTGAGTGCCACATGGTACTTTTTAACCGGGGTTAGGGGTTGGTGAAGGTGGATACACCCCTCCTAACAATGATCATGGAAAAAAATTTGAAAAAAAAATATGTCAATTGGCATTTTTAAGTTAACCATAGCAAGGGCTATTTGCCCGCTACAGTTTATTGTTAAAATTGTCAACCGTTGATCGGGTTATTTTAAGTTTTTTTTTTTATAATTTCTTTTAAAATCTTGATCTAAGTAGAGTGGATTGACCATCAAAAAAAAAAAAGATTAAAAAGTGTCATGTGGCACCCAAATTGATGGGAGAACTAGCGTGTTGGCTAGTCAGGAGGACCATGTTCCCTATTCCCTATATATAACATAAGATAAAATATATATATGGACTGTCGAACCATATCCACAAAGGCAAGTGTGATTCATCCTAACTGTCATTTAAGGATTTAATTTGAAATTTGAATTTTCATCTGTCAATTGAGGAAGGGATTTAACTCTCTCGCACGCTCCTATATATGCACGGTAATCATCTCCCACCCTCACATATGAGAAAAACTTTAGTGTCTATGACACACGTCAGCTCTTGTAACAAATCAATCAGAAACGCCCATACACCCCGATGCACTGCATCAGAGACACACGATGGCAGCCACCACGACAGGTGCATCGCACTCAGCCCCAACTGCACCTCTCCTTTCCTAATGATCCGTTTAAATTAGAGTAACATATGAGGTGAAGGTGGGGTTGAGTGTGATGCATCTGTCGTGGTGACTGCCATCGTATGGCTCTAATGCAGTGTATACAGTATGTGGGCGTTGGTGATTGGCTTGTTACAGGAGCTGACGTGTATCACGGTTACACCAAAGTTTTTCTCCTCACATATATACACGATAACTAACTCCCACCAACCAAAAAATGCACGATAAATCGGTAATAAGCTCCCTTCTCACAAAAATGCACGGTATTAACTCCCGGTAAATAAACTCATGTTTCCAAAATAAAAAAAATCCAAAGACAAGTATGATTCATACGGCGACGGCCATGGGTGGCAAGGGAGTGCTGCTGAAAGCGGCGGTGGTGTTCCAACAGGTACACTAGCATTACTAGTGTGTGTGTGTGTGTATAAAGAGAGAGAGAAAGAGGAATGATAAAATGCAGCGTGCGGTGTCGCCCCGCAACCGTCCGATGCACCCTGCCCCGACCGATCGTACGGCTGTGGGTGCACACCGCATACCACATCTCTCTCTCTCTATATATATATATATATATATATATATATATATATATATATATATATATATATATATATATATATATATTAATGATCAGGTGCTCACTGTCGTACAATGTTGGGCGTACTCACCATCGATCACAGTTCTCCGCAATGATCAGGTAGGTATATGCACCACTCTACACTTGATCATCATGGATGCCTGTGATCCATGGTGTGTAGCAAGAAGTTTACACCAAACAATCAGCACTTCAGCTCTTGGAGTAGCAAGAACATGTTAACCTTTGCAAGACCCAAGAAAAAAAATCAAGAAGAGAAACATACAACAAACCTTAGGAACACAGTCTGCCTGATCACAAATTATCTAAAGAAGAATCCATTAAGATTCATGACTCGTTGTAAACATGAATTAAACGGTTCATTATGTAAATTTATTTAAATACGTGCGTAACACTCTCAAGGACAGATGTAAATAGATTCAAGGTAATTTCTTTCAACAGTTCAGCTATATAATCTCAAACAACAGGACAAGGCCATCAGGATTGGATCCATACCCACAACATCCCCCGAGGGGACTTCAGCCTCATTCAGGGTGCTGACAATTTTCTTGACCTCCGCGCCGGTCCCATTCTGCACGCGGAGAAAGCTCAGTTAACATCAAATCCGTGCCACCATAATCAGTGCTAACTGATCAGTTGAGATCGGTCCTTATATCACCCAAATCTCAGTCGATTAAAGAAAAAAAATAGTTGATAATCACGAAAAATAGTTCTGAGAGAGATCAAAGGGGATCTGGATCAAATTTCAGGTGCGGCAGATGGATCAGAGAAAAGAAAGAAAGAGATCGTCTCGAAGGACCTCAAAAAAACCCTAGCAGACCGAATCAATGATTTGAAGTAGAAAGAAATAAACAACAAATTCGGGGAAAAAAAAATTTTGTGTGATGCGATGAGATCTACAAACTGAGATCGATCAATATGGGGCTTAAATTAGAAGAAAGAGAAAATAAAAAAGGAAAATTTACGCATTTCCAGTTGCCGCCGACGAAGAATTTTCTGCCCATCTCTCCGAACACCGACGAAAGGACGAAGATGAGAGATGCTCGGATGATCCGATCCAACCTTTTTGTTTGGTTAGGAGTGACGCAGGGCGAGATGGGCCTCGTTATAAAGTGAAGCGTTTTTTTTTTATTACGATCGTGTCCCTTTTGACGTTCCTCATTGACCGTTGGATTGGGGCTATCGTGGAAGAGAAGTTGACTATATTTGGGGCAGTTCCGTTGGGGAAAAAAAAGGGGTTATTTAGACTTTGCCCCCAATATTTTACATTAATTAGATTTTACCGCTTATCTTTTCATTAATTAGACTTTACCCCCCAAAACTAACTGTTCCGTCAGCTCACCATCTAAGAGAAAGTGTGAGCTGACGTAAAAGAAATAAAGTTTTGGAGGATGAGCTGACGGAACAGTTTGTTTTGGGGCTAAACTCTAATTAATGAAAAAATATGGGGGGTAAAGTCTAATTCAAAGCAAAAGTTAGGGAGCAAAACCAAAATAACCCAAAAAAAAAGGTTCGTTGGTGCAGGGTTGGGTCTACGGATCAATTGGTGCAACACCAAGCAGCGTTTCATAGAAACAAATCCAGCCAGGCCAGTCACTTTTTTTCCAGTTTGGGAGCACTTGATAAAAGTGTCAAATTTGAGTAGCTCTATTGACTGTTTGATGTTCATTTGGTACAGCTAGATCCGGATCGTGGCGGAGCGCTTGAGGTGCGAATCTGTGTGTGGATCCCCATCGGACCTCAGAAGCCGCGATAAAAATCACAAACAGGAAAGTTTTTTTTTTTCAAAACATCATTTTTATAAAATATATATATATATATATATATATATATATATATATATATATATATATATATATATATATATATATATATATATATTATTTTAATAATAATATGTTAAAAATAGTTTTAAAAGTAACCCGGCACGTGGCTATCATGGAATTTTTATGGCCAACAAAATCGGTATGTGAAATACCGGTTTCCAATACCACTTTAAGCGTTAAAGTTTGCTTTTAAAAAGGAGGATCATCACATTCACATGTGACCTGTAATGTAAATCGGTAAATAAAATACCGATTTCAAAGTTGGTATCCACTTGCATATTTTATTTGATAAAAAATTTATCAAAAAACTGATGTGGCGGCCACGTGGTAGATAAATGGCCACTTTTAAAATTATTTTTGACAAGTGACCATTAAATTTTTTTTAAAAAAAATACTGTTTTGAAAAAAAACCCAAAAAAAGAGGGTTTTTTCAATACAATATTAAAAAATAAATATATAATTAAATAACGGTTGGTAAAAAGTATTTAATCAGAATCAAAAAGCATCCTACCACGTGGGTTGTCTATCTTTTTTTTTTTTTTTGCAGCGTCAAGTGAACTCAGCGTCCAGAATGCCGAATTTCGTAAACACATATTTAGTTTAGAGAACTACCCGGCCCGTATAATATCGGGCATAGCCACATAGTTCTCCGGTTAATTTTTTTTCTTCATAAAACAATGTGTTTAAAAAGTATAAAATTCTTTAGCCAATTAATATCCGTCCTATACCCCAAAATTAATACATCATCAAATTCGGTAATTTTTTATCATTTTTTTAAAAAAAATTACATTTAAAACACCTAGTTTGGTGACACCTCGTCTTTTCTCTATCCCATCGTTTATCCTTTCGTGTGGCACACATAGCTCATTGTGCACAAAATCCTTGTTATGATTTATATTGATTTTTTTATATATAATGTTATATGCATGTGAGTCATATGACTTAGATGTTTATTTGCATGGATTTTGCCAACTATAATTATATACAAACCTCATTCTATTATAATGACGCATTCTTGTACTCAAGTCTCTTTCATTGGGTTTTATTGTTCAGAGACAATCCACCCACAACTTTGTTTGTCTCAATAATCATAGATCACATCATTAAGTTTTAACCATTCTCATTCACTATAAATTGACTTGTTGTCTTCTGAATGTCACGATCTAAATGTTTTAGTTGTTTAAATGTAAGCTAAAAAGTTAACTCAAAATCAGTAAGTTTGAGACTCGTAACATAGATACCTAGTATTAGAGCCACCAAGTTCAGGGTTCAGCAATATATTAGCGAGGGTAAAACTCGATTTTTGCATAACTTTTTTGAGTTTTACCCTCGCTAACATTTTGCCGAACCCGAACTTGGTGGCTCTGATACTAGGTATCTATGTTACTGGGTTAAACCATCTGTCCTTATTGACAGGTATGACCAACAACATAAAGTCGATATTTTATGTCACCTGGTTTAACTTTATCCTTGTAGAAAGTGCACGGTCACGCATTAGACAAGTCTGGAATGCATGGCTGGGTAAGTCGTATATTTGATATCAAGAATTCTCAACATAGTACCGCTCGAAAAAAAAAAAAATTCTCAACATAGAGCTCAGGCAAAGTGGACTGTAGCAAATAGTGTTCAATTCACTATTTACTCTTCTACTGTATTCGGAAGATTATGTTGGTTGCCAATGGCAGAGCACACATCCGCAACTGTATTTACTTTTTTATTTTATTTGGAAGGGACCACCGGATGGTCGGTACATCACTTATTAGTAGGTGTGGCAATGGGTCGGGTTCATGTCGTGTCTAGTTTTGGGTCGTGTCCAAAACCCCTAGACCGAATCCAACCGATTTAGCTAATCGTGTTTAGATCCTAAACCCGTACCCGACCCGTTTATAAATGGGTAGACACGATAAGACCCGTTAGGCCCGTTTACTACACAGGTTTATTCAGTTGACCCGATCCGACTCGTCCCGAACTAACCCGATAGACCTGCTGATACTATATATTACAGTATCGGATTGCAAGTAAACCCGACCCGACATGACCCATTGAATTTTAAACAGGTCTTTTTGGGTCTACCGTGTCCAGACCCTAAACCCGGACCCGACCCGTTTATTAAACGGGTCTATCGTGTCGACCCGTTTACGACCCGAACCGGTTTAGCCCTGATCCAGACCCGCTAACTTCGTGTCAGGTCTGCCGTGTCGGGTCCAAAATTGCCGGCCCTACTTATTAGTGGGCACGTACAAGATTTATTGACACATAAATCACTTTAATATCCCTATAAATTAACTTTACATATAAACCCCCTAAACTATTCGTACCTTACCTAGTGACCCTTGTAGTTAGCTGACGTCCCAAATAAAAGAATATTCCAAAGACGCTAATTTATTTGGCTATTATTTTTAAATAAGTATATTTTATTTTTCATTTTACTCTTAATATTTTCCAAATTCCTAAATACACCATAGATGAATTTAGACTATGTAGCTTGGGTTAGGTGCAAGCTGTGACTTTGGTCAAGGGTTCGAATAAGTGCTACCACATATTTCCTCCCCTCCCGTCCGATAGTGGTGTGCCTCTCTCCTTAATTAGTGTCGAGCTTTCCTACCCTAGAGGTTTTGAAATCAGGATATTTTTCTCGCTTTTGTGATGAGGGTCGATCCTTGGTCTATCTTGTGCAAGTTATGTTCGGGTTAGATTCACACTAGTTTTAGCGTAAGTCTATCTATGTTTGATAAAGACGAGTTGGTACGAGTTAAAATTAAATAAAAGGGTAAAATTGTCACTTTTCATTTTGGTTGATGAAAAATGAATAAAAAACCGAATGCAGGAATACTTTAGTAACATTCCCTCTATTTAGATGTCAGCTAATTTTAGGGGGCGTTATGCAAGGTTTGGATAAATTGAGAGGTTCATGTGTGAATATTGATTAGTCAGGGGTTTATAAGTAAATAAGATTTTTTTGGCATTTATGGATGGGGGAAGGTCACAAACGGACCCCTCGAGGCAGCACATGCCGGCGCATCACAGACCCACCGCCGACGGCGGGTATTACTGCATCAAACCACCATCCAGCGGAAAAAGACCGCCACCCGGTGTGATACACCACCACCACCCCATCCCGGCGACAAAGGGTCACAAACGCCACCACCACAAACCCCCGCCGGTGGGAGAAAAACAAAAACGCCAAACTCCAAACTCCGACAAAGAAAAAAAAAAAAAAAACTAAGCAGATAACGTATCTACAAAAGGAAAACCCAAAAATACCATCACTCCTTGAGCTCCATGGACAGGATAAGTAGCACCACGAACCAGCCACCGCCTCAAAACGCCGGGAACCCACCGAGCATGGGGGGAGTGGCAAAACCCACGGTGAAGGTGGCCACCGGGGTCCAGATCCACCACCCCGACTGAAAGCCGGCAGGAAAAACCCTCAATTCGAACACGGACGACGTCGATCCACGCTGGAGGATGACTCGTGCCGCCGGAGATGACAAAAACAAAAACCAACTCGAAGGGGTAACCCCTATCTACAGGGAACATTGCCGATCACTCGGCCTCCCCGGAGCCACCTGCAGCATCCGGGGAGGCCAAGAGGTGAAAAAAATGGGGAAATCCCTAACCCTAGGCCAAGTTGCGTAAGTAAGATCAACGGATTTTCAGTCGAACCCTAATTTTTTTTCAGTTTTGATAGCATTCATGCAAAGCTCACATCTTAAACCACCCGAAATGGACATTCAAAGGCTTCGATGTGATATTATTACCTCAACAAATTAAGGTCTGAAAGGAAAAATATCGATATGGATCCGGATCCGGATCCGGATCCGCTTCGTAAACCTACATTACATTACAAACACTTGATATCATAGCTAGTCTGAATCCGGATCCGCGTCCACAATGGGCGGTAACGAATCCAGAGAGTCCGAACCAGAGTCATACGAGAGCATCACCCCCGTCCCCCCACCATCATGCACAGCTAAGCTTTCAGTAGCATCACCTGCATCCTTGCCATGATTTGATGCACTGGCAGCTTCAGCAGCTGATGAAACGCCGTCTCTGGAGTCTGGCTCTTTATCAGGCTCGGCCATACTTTCATCTCTACCAACCAATTGCATCTCAACATCGGTGCCGAATGACAACTGATTCCCTCCAGCAACCTCACGAGATGCGGCGGAATCGGTTATCGGATGCTTCTCACCCGGTGAATCTTCGGTCGAACCACGCACGAGTTGATTGGTGTTTGCTCTGTGTTTATCCAGGTTGCCGGCATCCTCTCCATTCGCTTCATCATCGATCAGCCACCAGTCGAATTCGCCGTCATCCTCGTTGGGTCTCTTGTTGCCGCCGTTGAACCCCTCATCAAATCTGGAGCTCTTGCCAACCGGGATATCCACCAATGGGAGGGCTCGAGGATGGATGAGAACCTCCAAGGCAAGTAGGGCGCGCGCGCAGAACACCGAAAGCTCCGTTCCAATCTCTTGCTTCCCTAGGAAAACATTCATAGAAGACTTGTATTGAATATAGAAAAATCAATCATATTAATGTTCGGCAAAAATGTCTTCTACTTTACTCAAGTATGACGATGTCTTAAGACCCTTAACTAAATATCTATACTTGGCAAGAACAAATTTTCCTCCAATATCTTGAAGATAAGTTAGGGGCCCTAAAGTTCAAGATAAATTACTTTACCTCGACGGAAAAGTTCAAGGCCTTGTGACAAGTGTGGGGGGCGGACGCGGGCTGGAGAAAGAAGGGATGCTAACAGTGTCTGTAATGCTGCAAGCTGGAATTCCGCTCGAGAGGACGTAGATTCCTCTGTCGGACTGGAACACTTCCTTTCATTAGCCCATCCTTCATCACAAGCATTTGTTGCCACAGTAATCAGAAGATGGTCCACATCTGATCGCCAACACTCCGATCTTAAAGAACCACCCTGCAGAAATCCCAACAATGTTGTGTCAATTTATTTTCTGAATCAATTTAGTAGGAGGGATTTGAAAAGCTAGAAAATATTTCCATTAACCGCTGTAATTATCTGCATGTAAGTCGCTTCGACTAGGTTTGTACAAAGGAGCAATTCAGATAGACTAAACCACTTGGTTATGACAAGAGTAATCAAGAACACATCAATTAGATCAAAAGGCCTTGACGTTCATACATACCACAGTCAAAAGAGCTTCCAATGCTCTTAGTCCAGCTATCTTAACAGAAACTGGAGTTACTAATTTCCTGCTTACTGCATCAGCTTCAAAAGCAATCCCATTCGAGAGTTCCATTGCTGATGCAGAAGTATGCTTCCTCTTTCTGTGGCTGCATCGCACCAACGCCTCCTGTGCTGCTTTTGATGAATATGTATTGCCCCGAGGACAATAATTCAAATCAATATAAGCATTATCGATTATATCTTGAATAAGGTATGTAGCCATTCCTGATCAAGAGCCAACCCTGTGAATAAGTAACAACAATGATCTCATCCAAAAAAAGTGCGGAAGAATGAGTCCGATTAGTTGAGCAACTAGAATCTTTGAATGTACTTTAGGGAGTACCAAGGTTAAAAAAAAAAAAGCAATATCCCCCAAAAGGAGTAAAATTTTAAAGGAGAGTTTGGGTAAAAGAATACTGCTAGATAAGAAAATGTGGGCATAAAACCGGAATGTATACACTTAGATACTCGCACACAAATTATAGGCTATGCCGCACATATAAGAGGTGCATATAGACTATACTGACACTTTGACTCATACATGTACCTACTCAAGGAATACACACAATTAGTAGAGGAATGTAGGAGAACGATATGAATCCCCAACTGTATAAGTAATCCCATCCACATCTTGTCATGTGTATGGAGGGGTTACCTATCATTTTCCTCCAATTACAACCCCATAAAAATCCAACAACCTCCTCCATTCAGATGAAAAGGGGGTGCATGGATTTCAATTTTGAATCGGTCCCAAATTAGTATTAAAGACTAAATCATGTCAGCAGTCGGCACATATAAACTTGTGTGCACTACACTCAGCTACTACACCTATCTTCAACAATAGAAAATACCCAATCTTATACCAATTATGAATGAATAAGACATTTCACCACAAAAACATAAAAGAAAAAGAAAAGAATATGATTTAGCGTTGCTTCCTCCTGTCATATTAAAGAATTCAGAAAAAGGCAAGTCTAATACTATAGAGTAAAAAAAATCACCAAATGATAAAATATATAGCTTGCCAGGTCATTGAATCATTGCATAACAAACCATATTTCGACTCCCAGAATAACATAGTTTAGCTTTGATCTCTTAGGCATCACAAAGGGTGCAAATTTTCATAATAAATTTCCACACAACCCACCAAACAATATTAAAATCGTGACCAGGTCGTGGATAACTGGATATAGCTTGTAGGTTACAGAAGAAGTATGATGGCATTAACAGTGAGAAAACGTTAGACCAAATATACCACTAAGAATTCAAAAAAAAGGCAGGTCTAATACTATAGAGTAAGAAAAGCTCCAAATGACAAAATAGCTTGCCCGGTCACTGAATCATTGCATAACAAACCATATTTGACTCCCGGATTAACAAAGTTTAGCATTGATCTCTTAGGCATCACAAAGGGTTCGAATTTTCATAATACATTTCCACACAACCCACCAAACAATATTAAAATCGTGACAAGGTCATGAATATAGCTTGTAGGTTACAGAAGAAGTATGATGGCATTAACAATAGAAAAACGTTAGACCTAATATACCACTTACAAGAGAGCATTATAAAGGTTTAAGTTTACTATAAATACCTCTAAAAAAAAGATGGCACTATAATGGTTTAAGATTACTAAAACATAGAGCACGATGAGATGCAGGTATATAATTGGGCTTTGTGACAAAGTAGTTTACCATAAAGCTCTTTTCATTCTCAAAAGATACAGAAAGAGGATAAAGAATGGCTATGTAGCTTCAATTATCTTGGAGAAACAATAGACGATTTCAAAGTAGTTGGATCTAGTAAAGGAAGACGTGTTAAAGTGGATGGATCATCAACATTGAAGATTCTATGAGCAAACAGTAATATGCATAAGAGGTTATATTCAAGCCCTTAGTTCTTTACACCTCTCACATGAATAAATAACAGCAATTTTTAAAAAACGGATAGAAAAATAATTTATTTGGAAAGAGAGGACTCAACTTTGAATTTAACATCAACGGACTTATACAGCAGTTCAATTGTCGTATAGCCAGTTTAACTGATGTGTCCCCCGATATACGGCAGTTTGATTGCCATATAACCTTATACGGCAATTTGACTGCCTTATAAAGACCAACGATTAGTTATACGGCAGTCTGACTGTCGTATAAAGACCCCAACGGCTAGTCTTGACTTTATATGGTAATCGGACTATCGTATAAAGTCTAACGGGTAGTTTCGCAGGAAGTAAACTTTTTTTTTCTTATACGGCAGAGGCAGTTAAACTGCCGTATAAGTCCGTTGATGCAAAATTAAAAGTTTTGGGTCCGTTCCTTCCAAATAAACTATTTTTTAATCCGTTTTTAAAAAATTGCTGAATAAATAGCCATAACCATCAAACCATGTCCCAATTACTTGGGTCTGGCTTTATGAATCCTTCTTCACCATTCATTTCTATTTAGGGCTATCCCCGTTGTCAATGAAAGTTCTTCCATGTCTTTTACCTCTTACATGATAAGATCTTGATATTTGTTAAAAGCCTTTTGGTGCATCACACAGTGCTGATTCAGAAATTAGATCATCATGATTGCCACAACATTCAAGAATGATTAATCACATGGTGCCAAAATGATGCATCGGGTGTTATATAGTCTTCATGATGGTGAGGCTTAACAATATCACTAGTAAGATTTACTACGCTTTGTCGATATGGATCTTGCGCAGAGGGGAGGAAAAATGTGCATGTTGAGCTTAACCAGAGGATAATTTTGAGGCAGATATTTACAAAAAACATGATGGGAGAGTTGGAAATAGGACATAAAGAACAGTTTGGAGCAGCATCAAAATGGACAAAATGGTGAGTTTATTAAATTGATTCATCATTCGGAACAAGGTTTGGCATGGATTCAACAAAGACCCTTTATGTTTCAGTTTTACACAAATGAAGATAGAGATCCAATGATCCACATAGAAATAGAGTTTAGTCCATCCATGTGATTTGGTTGGAGCAACATGGTGCAGAATTACAAATCCTTGACCATGAGGTTCAAGATACCTTGGGTTACTAAAAGAAGAGGGACGTCCAAATATCTCTATACACACCAAGTCCCTCCTGAAACATATGCACTTTCAGCATGTCCCTCCATTGACTTTTATCCCCTTTAAAAGACAAAAATATCCCAGATTAAAAGCCCACGTTACTTTCAATGCAATAAATGGGCAGCTACAGCCTATAGTACATTACTAATTGTTTCTTTTTAGTGGCGAATTGTTGCTCTTTGCTACAGTTAAATCAGTGTAGCATTTTTTTGAAAATCTTGATTAAATTTTTTTGCTACAGTGAAATCAATGTAGCAATTGTTCCTCTTTAGTACCGAATTGTTTCTCTTTGGTACACTGTAGCAAAGAGCAACAATTCGGTACTAAAGAGGAACAATTATTACAGTGAAAATCAATTGTTCCTCTTTGGTACGGAATTGTTTCTTTACTACAGTGAAATCAATGTAGCACTTGTTTTTTGAGAAATCTTGTTTTTTTAAAAAAAATTGCTACAGTGAACTCACTGTAGCAAAAGATTTTTGCTACAATGAATCACTGTAGCAACCACTACTATTAATTACCGAAGTCCTACTTTCCACGTGATTTCTCCTTGTACAGTACGTTGCATGCAGGAGGTAAAGTGGACATTTGCCAAATGGAAGGACCTGACGTAACCGACCATATTTGGATGTCCTGTACGTTAAATCAAATCTTGGTCAGGGATTATCACCAATTATCTCAAAAAATAATTTGGACGATTTAAATCAACTACAAAGCTTCAGTCTTCTTTATTTAAAATAATGTGGCCTTTTGAATCATGAAGAACATAGCTTTTTTATAGTAAAATAAATATTAACTAAATTTTTCCCTGCTGTAATTCCCCACAAGGAGTGTAATGCATAATGGGAACCAAGTTGTGTCAAGGAAACCTAAGGGATTAGGACATACCAATACCCATGGAGATCAGCAAAATCTGCATTACAGAATAAACTTTAATCCTTATAGAAGGCAATGTAACTCTTCTGAAATACTCTGTTAGGACTCGCCCGACTTCAGCAGCATGCGGAAAGAGTTGTCTGCATGCAGACAAAACAGCAGATATGATCAGCACATACTCCGGAATATTAACTTCTCCTACAAGGTTTAGAACTATAGAAACTAAAATAACTGGAACATAAATAACGATTGTAGATTAAAAAATGTATTTCCATCATATTATAGCTCAAGGAGTGAACCTAAACATGAATTTGGTCTTGGGAAACAGGATCACAGAGAGAATTTAGGTTTCCAGAATACATAAAGTTATGAGAATAAAAAAAACTCCATATAAGTTACTTTTAACAGCCAAAGGAGAAATTATATCAATCATGCTGGTGCTAATAAGTTCTAGTGCACAACAAATTATTAATGCCAATAAGCTGAAGATGTTGTCCAGTTCATAGTTAAAAGGACAGCTTCAGAATCAGTAAGGGAAATGAAGTATCCAATCAACAGTACAGGTTTTCCCCTATAAATTGATAAAAATTAAATATATTCCTTACCTTCTCAGTCCCTTAATGATTGCAATCAGAAGTTCCAAGCTGTCCAAATGCAAGGTTGGAAGCTCAGAACAGAGAAGTTCTTGCTGCATAGAAGTTGTGAAGGGCAACAAGGATTCATGCAAAGAACCATCCACTTGAAGCACTCGCCTAACCAAAGCTAGCAAAGGGCTAGCTGGAACAGTCACCTTTTAAAGAGAAGAACACATCAAAAGTGAAACAAGTAACTCCAGGAGGATCATATACTCCAAAAAAGGTGGCATAACCTTTTGGTGCAAACATAAGTAAGAAAGTAGCAGATATAAGATAACCAGATATGCAACATACCCGGACAGGATAAGGATTAGTAAGCATCATACAACAACAATGCATCAAAGCAGACACTCTGGGTACTAACAATTCATGAAGCCTCATTGTTGCTTGCTCAGATGATTCTCCTGACATCGACTGACCTCCCAAAGGAGGTGGTGGATCCTTTCCTGGTGGAACTAACAATCTAGTAATCTCAGTGCTCCTAGCGTCTGCAAAATATATGATGAGATGTTAGTCACCATAATAGAGGCCAAAAATCTAGAGTAGCCAAATGTTATCCTAACCTTCTTCTAGTCCTTGAAAGGCATCACTTAGAAGCTTATTTAATACTATTAAAATCTTTTGCATCAGTAAGCACCAGCTATCTTCATCACCTCTCACCTTTGGAAGTAGTGCTAAGCAGCAGGAAAATTTCTATGAAGAACAAAGAGAACATGCCGAAATATCAATTCAGCATACAGGCTGAAGACAACGAGATGCAGATGTGCGCCACATGCAATTTTAATCTGGAAAAAAGTAGGAGGATTTAGCAGCAAAGCAACATCTCCTCCTCACCTTTGACATATTTGCATTGTATTTGGCTGACATAATCTTTGAAACGAGAACAACTTCAACCTGACATATAGTAAGCAGAGAGTTAGCAGTTTCACCATAGGTCCATAGCCTTAACACTAGAGAATCCAAAATTGCTACAAAAAAGACCAGAACTCAAAGGATGCTCCAGATAATCATCACTTCTGCAGAAAATTCAGCTGATTATATAGAAGATATTTCTCTCTTGTTTTTCATGTTTATTTTATTGTAATTGAGTATGGAAACAGGATGACATTAGTTAGCTTCCAACGTGTATTCGAGTTCTTCACAACATTTGGAAGGTTGAGATTAATATCTCTACACATTATCAACTGAAAAGTAAAAGAAAGGGCGACCTACATGGGCACTGAGGGGCATGGTCCCCAAAAATTTTAATTTTTTTCTTCAGCTGGTTCGCAATATATATGTGCCCTCCTGGTTCTACCCCTGGTATATCCCAACCATGAGTGTGTTTGTTAGGTTGAGTAGTGCAAGTGCCGAAATTATGTTATTGTGAACCAGTTGGATTAATTGTTGGTTCAAGTTCCTTGGAGGTAAAAAGGAAGTCCAGTCCTACTTTAAATTACTATTCTATCGTACGAGGAAGAATGCTTTTTTCCTTTACTTCTTGCAAAACCTTCAGCTTTATTAGACATTGTTGCATCTTTATTAGATGTTGTTGCATCTTTGATAGTCCCTTGAGTAAACGTAGGCATCAAAGTGATAAGAGTAGCGGCCGCTGCGGCCCTCCCCCCATGAGATGTCACAATAGAAGAGGGTCGACCCCCAGATGTTGGGATCGAATTGCCACCTTAAAAAAGAAGAAGATAAATGTGGCCATTACTTCTATGGGCGATGCTATGCATACACGTTGTGTATGCATAGTGCTGCATCCTCACTGCGAGCGCCATGGGATGGGCGCCCGATGCAACATTGTGACATCAGCATGACACCAGTGGACGTGCACCACACCCATCCCATGGTGCTCGCGGCAAGGCTACAGCGCTATGCATACATGGCATGCATGCATAACATTCCTCTTATGTTTATTACCCTTAATCAAATGATGATTTGTCAATAAGTGCAATGGATTGAACAAATTGAGTATTTATTCCAAGGAAAGGCAGGCATTCATACAACACGCATAGAAGGGGCATACTTACATTATCATGGAGACGGTGCATAGAAGAGGGGAAAAAAGTTATGAGAGTGCACAATAAATCAACCGCTCCTTCCTGAATGGACAATCAACAATTATCAATTTCAAGACAATAATAGTCTACAGAGCAAAGAGATGAAGGCCCCAAGAAATGGAACAAACCCAAACAGCCTCTGTGCCATCCTCATTTAGCAATTGGAGAACTGGCTGTATAAGTTTCCCAGCAAGAGATGTCGCGTCTTTCTTTAAACTTGAAAAACAAGCCAACCTGGTCTAACAGGTAAGTATTGTAGATACTACGGTTTGAATGAAATATAATATGAATACCAAGAAACTATTGTACTCTCATTACATCTAAACAGTTGGCAAAAAAAAAACAATGTTAAAATTATCACATATAAAAATATAGCGTGCAAATTGTATGACAGATAGTGTCAAGAGACAAAAAGTTTATAGCATCAAATACATCTAGAGAATTCAATGTTGGCAGAGTGATGAATCGCTAGAATGGGTATATGAGAAGAAAAAAAAGAAGAGGGGGATATAGGCAAGACGACCATTCAAAACCCAAATAGGGGACAACCCCTTGCTTTTAAAGTGGACTAGAGTTCATATGATTGAATCCTTGTGAAAGTGCTCAATTCCACTTCTGTTTTGACTCCAAATACATATAAAAGGGTTGACTTCAGTTTGAATAGAACTCCAAAAGCCCATGGATAACTGAAAAGATAGCCAGCCTTATTACGCATATAGGAGGGCCGGAATATGGACCACTTTCCCTTGGACTACTATAGTAGTCCAAGTGAACAAGGCAATAGGCCCCCTATTGCCCCAAAATAGGGAGGCTTTCCAACTATAGTGATGTTTCACTTGAATTACTACAGCTATAGCCACCACATTTCATCAATCAAACCATGAGTTTTTCTCTTTATTTCTTGCCTACCTTTGTTATGGTTGCCTTGGTGATATGCCTTGGTTCATAGGTGTGATGCATAGGAAACACAAGGAGTTACGCCTTATTGCCCCCACTAGTGCAACTCTTCTAGTAATAAATTCTTATCTTCATCCCTTTATAGTTGATGCTTTTCTGAAAATCTGACTGTAATACTTTCATTTTTTGTATCTATTCCAGTACATACATATGCCTCATATATTATTGAATCATCCAAAGCCTAGATCCACAACAAAGGCTCACATAGGCCTTCCCAAACCCACACTTTCTTCTATAGAAGTTTACCTCCAGAAAGCATATCATGAATCCTCATCATATTTCAAAACCCAATTAGATTCCCATCCTCCTTGACAATAGACTTCATCTAGTTAACCTTTTAGTCATATTTGACCACTTCTCTTGTGTAATTTCAGATCTGATATTTTTGTTCCAAAAATTTCCCAAGTCTCACTTTATTCTCAGACCTTCCGAAGTCCTTTCCATTCCTTCAGCACACTACCTAGTAAATGTGGACTAGCCAAATCTAGCAAGGATGCTCTATGAGAAAAGTCAAGAGGAAGTCGGTCTTTAAAATGTCATATAAACCAACAACCTCTTGAAAGGATTTAAGATGACAGAATACCTGCATCTTACTCATCCATGTGGTTGGTTGCACATAGCTTCGTCGCAGAAAATAGGAGGAATATCACCATTAAAACATTCTGCAACAAAAGCATAAAGTCATAGGATACAAGTTTGTTTTGAATTTCAGCATGAGCTCATGTAAAGGACAGATACTAGCTTAACTATTCACGCAAGTTCTATACCCGGAAAACTAATTCAGTATTTGTAGCCTGAGTTTACTTAACCCACCAAAAAAAAATGAGTTTACTTGATGTGAATCCTCATGTTTCACCATGAAAGCTGTTATCGCATTCCAATGACTCATGACAATGAAAACAAAATTTTATGCTCTGCATTCCCTCATCACTGGATGTCTTAATCTGACTAGTTGTCGTGAGCTTGATTCAACCTCAGGCTTTGGTCATTCAATTCACACTAAAACTAGAACTATAATTATCACAACAGTAATAAATTCAACATACCTTGTGAAAAGATCTGCCAAGGAAGCACATGAAGCGACTTTAACAAAATGTGTACTGGATGGTAGCTGCTTAGAATAAAAGAAACATCGTTGGATAGATAAAAACAGTACCACATGATGTATGACATGATAAAGCTTGAAGCACAATTAACATATCAATGAACAAAATAACTTACATGGAATTATGATATCATGAAAAGTACACTTAAGCTTAAGTGGAATTAATCAGTGTTTTAAGACTTGGTATAACTCAACTGAGTCGGACAGCGTCGACTCGACTTGTCTAGATTACGAGTCGAGTTATTCGGCCATGTTGGACTGAATTTGGATAAAACTGGGACGAGCCGGACCGAGTTACTCTCTTGGCTGACTTTCGAGTAGAGTCTGAAATTCGAGTTTTTGAACGATGGAATAAATCACACATTTAGTATTTTCTTATATAACTAGGAAAAAACAAATTATTGATGCAACTATGCATCCATAAATATTCACAAATAAACTTAGAACAAAAACATTATGCAGCATCATAGCTGATGTGGTTACAACATCTTAAACAGAGAGGCATATCATCTGTTTAAGCGGTTATTTTTAGCTGATAGATTAGAGTGGTTTGAAATTGGATGGTTCAGTTGTTTTTGTAAAAATATGGAGTTGAGTTTTAGTCTAATAAATTAGATTCTAAACAGTAAAAGCCTGACTGGATTCTGGAGCAATATTCTCTTGTATTGAATTCCACAACTTCATTAACAAAACCCTAAATTATCACCTTGCTGTTGTAAAGGCTGAAGAGTCCTTGATGATGAATAGGGAGATGAGATAACAAAGTTGAAGTCCACCATCAAAGAAACCAATTTTTATTCTAATAATCATAAAATTGGATGTTACAATTCACACCATCAATTTCAAACCAGGAACTGCTTTATTCACCTACCACTCCACCAAAACCGGTGCGATTCAGAACACTTGCTTCTACCAATTACCTAGGAAAGCCCAATAGCCCCTTCAGGCAGAGGTATGAGTCATAGGATTTCCAATAACATGGACCGAATAATATAATTAACATAAACATAGAACTTGATGTTCCAAATCAATCTGAAAATCAGAAGGGCATAAACATAAACATAGACTCAATATATACTCCCCTTACTTTATAACTAACAGGATACATATGATGCTTTTGCTGCGGATCTTGTCTGGAAGATATAGTTAGAAGGATTTCCTCTTCATTCTCCATCGTGTGATTCCAAGCAAATGCTAATGAACATAGATCTTGTCCTCCCTTGCAATCTTATCGTGGATTGA